>CM033110.1:5287743-5323095 GCA_019321725.1 Paulownia fortunei
AACTAAAAGGAAAACATCTGCTTTCTCCAAACCACTGATGCTAGTGTTCATTATATATCCAGAACGCAGGTCAGCATTTGGATTTGGGCCGTTTCCTTCACACCAAATGTTATTTGACCCCATCTTGTTTAAGAAATCCTTTAGTGCCATCATAGATTCTGCATCAGATAGCTTACCAGCAACCCCCACAATTTCCTCTGGTTTAACTTGGTGGATGACCTCTGCGACCACAGCAAGGGCATCCCGCCAGCTCACAGCCTTAAAGCGTCCATCTGCCCCGCGAATCATGGGATCATTTAGCCTTTGCCTCTTCAGACCATCATAGAAGAAGCGTGTCTTGTCTGATATCCATTCCTCATTGATGTCCTGCACATGCACCAAACAAACAAACTCGTGTTTCAGAAACATAAAATGAAACATTATATTGATAAGAGAGTTTTTAATACTAAAAAAATCAATGGTCAACATGTGTTACAAAGACTTATACCAAGTAAGTGAATTGCAAAAACAAATAAAAAGTTGCAATAGCTAATCACTCTGAAAACTAAATGTAGTCAGGCATTAATTTGACACCCACAGAGAAACAAATTAAAATTGTTAGTTATGTATTAGCAGAGGCTTTGCTAAATGTCTATGTTCCATCAGAAGTTAAGATATTAACCAAAAGCTCATTTTTGGCTAAAGTTCAGAGACAGTTCGAGTCCTATATAGTTGAGGCATAGTAATTGTTGCATCGGAAGAAAGATGCTACCTTGGGAGAATTAAGAACAAATTCTCAGCAATAGGAATTGATACACATGTAATACTTCCTAACTATGAGCAAACATTGCAAATTGAACATCTCAAAGCTATCAAATATTTGATTAAGTTAATGAAAGTTTGGAAGTTCTGTTTATGCAAGCACTTATCCAACAAATTCTCTGACTAGCCAGTATTATTAAAAAAAATTAAAAGGAACAAAGGCTACAAAATGAGACTAAATCTTCAAATATGCAGGCAAAACAAAACATCGATGACTCGAGAATAAAGAATAAAATAATATTGTTCATCACACACGAAGGCCCAGAATACCTCATTCAATCGTGGCAGAATGCGCATGACTTCAGGACCTCTACTATCAATGCGAATATTCGAACCAACTGCATCTGTGACATCAATGGTCTCAGTTCCCTTCAGCTCCCAGTTACGGGCTTTAAAGGCAAAAGGTTTTGAGGTCAGGGCTCCTACAGGACAAATATCTATCACATTCCCGGACAATTCACTC
This sequence comes from Paulownia fortunei, assembly GCA_019321725.1. Classification (NCBI taxonomy): domain Eukaryota; kingdom Viridiplantae; phylum Streptophyta; class Magnoliopsida; order Lamiales; family Paulowniaceae; genus Paulownia; species Paulownia fortunei. The sequence continues at coordinate 5,289,008 of CM033110.1, forward strand.
GTCATAAGTCTCTCAACATAAGTTCCAATTTCTTCTCCACTACCACGACCCAACATGCCAAGATCTTGAACACCAGCTACTTCTGTTGCAAACCGTACACACCTATTTGATGGCATTTCCATATGAAAACATGGTTCAATGTTATGAATACTGATTCTAATTTCATACAGGCTCTTGGTTGAAAGTTACAATAAAGTCACAATAGACCAGCACATAGAGCAGGGAGCAGCAAAAGATGATAATACAGAAAACAGCAACAACATTACTTTCAATCAAACTACACCACTTGGATAGTCCGAAAACTTTCTGATTAATTGATCTTTCAATTTTCAAGGTCGAGATACTATTGGTCACCCAATTAATGTGACGCTCTACTATATTATTACTACATAGAACAAAGAGCTTTCCCCCATGTGAGATATCAAACATGAATTGAAGAAATGTTTGGTTTTATTTCTGGCCATTTTGGGAAATTGTTTTGGGAGTGTATTTTGGAAATGGGATTAGGGAATGTGTGGAGAATAAAAATGTGTTCGGATGTTTTGTTGGGAAAAATGGTGTGATGTATTCTGAGAGACATTTTCTCAAGTGTAGATGTCTTGTCAATGTTGTTTTGTTGTGGTTAGTGAAACATTTTCAAATGTAGATGTCTTGTCAATGTTGTTTTGTTGTGGTTAGTGAAACATTTTCAAATGTAGATGTCTTGTCAATGTTGTTTTGTATATGATTATTTAAATATTGTAAAATATTGTAATGAATGAAATACCATTCCCAAAAAATGCAGGTGCCAAACATGTTTTCATCACCGGAGAAGGAAAATGCAACTTGAAAAAAGAAACCAAACATAGCAGTTATTCTTTAACATAGAGCTACAGCAGAACAAAATTTCAATTAGGAATATAAATAATCCCATGAACTTGAACAACTATTGACTGGACCTCATGACAACATCGTTCGATCCAAAATTACAAAAGGCCAGTGATGCTTCTCTTAATAGCCAACAGTTCAATTAACACCACCTATAGTCAGGTATCACAACCCTCTAATAGCCAAGAGTTCAGTTGAAAAGTTTAACCAGAAAAACACTGATCAGCTGTCTCTTTAAGGATCCTAGGTTCATCCTAATTAATATGATTAAGAAAAACATCACCCAAGAACTTGCAAGTATATCTTTAGTGTGGTTCAAATGAGTTGTTATTATCATCACCAATTCTAGGTATTTTTTAAGGTTACAATATTTGGTTCCCAAGCTTGATACAGTGCACAGCGACAATTTGCAACCCAAGTTATATACATATCTGCAGCACAAAACATTAATTTAGATGAATAGCTAAAGCACAAAAAAAATAGATTTGCACCTTGTGCACTGAATACATCGAGTCATCACCGTCTTGACTAAAGGGCCAAGGTTCTTATCGACCACTGATCTCTTTGTTTCAGTAAAACGACCTCGATCAGAACCAAAAGCCATAGACTGATCCTGGAGATCGCACTCTCCACCCTGATCACAAATTGGGCAGTCCAGTGGATGATTCATCAAAAGAAACTCCATCACTCCTTCCCGTGCCTTCTTTGCTAGTGGTGTATCAGTCTTAATTTTCATTCCTAGTGACAGATTTATGAGAAACCCAATAAAAGTTGAAAAAAAGAATAAAATTGGAAAATGTGAATCCAATGCATAAGGTAAATGCTGTTCGTGGTCTGCACCCAAATTTATGTGGAGAACAAGCAAAATCAAACAACAGAAATCCCAAACCAAAAACCTTTCACTTGTTTTGCAACACCAAGGATGAATGCAATATAAATCAGACAAATGTTCCCAATGTCCATGAAAGACTAATCCTCAGAAAGCACAACCTGACTTAAAACTAATATCATATGCAAAATTTGATACGAAAACACTGCAGTCTACTGTTTCAGACATATTTTAAGGGGTAGCTCAGCCTGGAGAATGCTTCTATGAATTACACCAGAATGTCATGATAAAGCTAGCCCAAAGAGGATAAATTTACAAAAGAAACAGCAGACTCAGGTATTCAAATGATTTGGGATTAGCCCCCCCCCCCCCCCCCCAAAACAATGAAAAAAACGTTTGATACATTTCTTTCCATTTAACTTGAATGCATACCACAACAATGGAGAGATGCACTTAATAAAAAGTACCTCAAAATCAAGTCTAGAAATATTACATGAACAATAAATTATAGTCAACAACCAAATCACCGAAATGACCTAAATACAAAAGGGGTAAGAACCTAGAATTATTTTCAGATCATATCATTAACACTGAAAACTGATGAAACTGATAATCCAACTTCATCACATTCCTTCACTAGAACCTAAGAAAAATTATTTGCAAATCCCCTCCCCAAGCCCCAAAAGAAACATTGTGGGGGAGGGGATGGGGGTGAGGTTGATGCAATTGTCGGATGTATAAAGCGACAAGACATGTAAAGAAAACAGAAATACTACATAACGTACTTCATCAGTGAATGAATCAAAATGCTAACTTTTGAAGTTCCCATTCCTTTGATGTGTAAAACCTTGATTAATAGAAGCACAAAATTCCTAAGCATTACACAAATTCTCAGTCCCAAGAAAGATCTTTCTCTACAAAACTTCACCACTGATTTGATCATCATTATAGATAACAACCAAATATAAGTAAATTCAGGAACTGGAGATATCAACATACAGCAGAATGCTGGCACGTTGCCGTATGTCAACCTCCCCCTCCTCATTCCAATCCATTATCTCCCATGTTAACTACTTCAAGTAATAAACTAACCTTGCACAAAATAAATCTCAGTGAACAATGGCTTATCAAGATCAATCACTTTATTAGAAACCAAGTCTTTTCCTTGAAAGTATTAGAAAGCACTAAACCTAGCCAACATCCGAACTTAATATCCAAATAAATCTACCAAAACTAAAACCTGGAGCAAACACAACAGCAACATCATAAAATTTTGATTTCTTCACATGAAAAAACTAAGTTCAATCAATTTCATCAAATTGCTTCATATTCACAGCACAAAGCATTAAACTCCATATTTAACCACCAAGCAGTCCCAATCATATAGAACAAACAAAAAATCCGCAAATCCAACACCGCCAACCAAGCTACCATCACAAATTTCCACAAATCCCAAACTCTAAAAATCTCCATCAACACTCAATAAAGACATAAAAAGAAGTAGTGTACCGGGTAGTGCAGGCATGGCGCATGAGGCCACCGGCTTGGGCGATTTCTCGACCTCGACGAGGCACATGCGGCAGTTTCCGGCGATGGAAAGGCGGCTGTGATAGCAAAATCTCGGAATATCGACGCCGGCAATCTCGCAAGCCTGCAGCACCGTCATTCCCTTAGGGATTTTGACCGGGTACCCGTCAACAAACACCTCGATGGCGTCGTCCGGGTTGGGGAAGTGGACCCGGGCACCGGCCACGGGGTTCCGCTTCGGGAGATCTGTTTCAGGCTGCGCCGCCGCAGCAGCGGCCTCGGCATTGTGGAGGTCCGGCGTGGAGACGATCGTGCGGCGGAGGAGGTGGGAGGGTTTGGAGGTGGTGAGTCGGGTGGATCGGATGAGGGCTCGTGAAGCGAGTTGACCCAGCCCCATTTTACAGTCTTCACCGTCTTGCTCCCGGAGTTTTGTGATTTATCCGAGTTTTCTGAAATGGGAGAAACGAGCTTCAGCTCAGCACTCGGCAGCTGTTGGGTTTTCGTTTACAGAAATTAGGGTCCAGTGGATTCGGGTAGTCCGTTTACCCGGATTGCCGACTTAGACTGATGGGGCTTGCCAAAAAAGTGGAGTCCAATATGACCCGTATTAGTGTGTACCCAACATAGTGGTGGTAATTGGTAAATCCTTAATTTGGATTAAGTAAGACAGTAACAACTTTAGCTTTCTTTAGATTTTGTACTAATCTTCCCCTAGTTCGGTTTACAAGAAAATATAGAAAAATATTTCTACTAATAAAATTAGGATAAATTACATTTTACCCTTTTTACTCTAGATTTAGCATCAATTACTCTCATTTACTAATAAAACCTTTAAATACCCCTTAAACTAACAAAAATTATATTAATTGATAAATATACCCCTGAACTAAATAAAAGGTTTATTCACTTTGCCATTTCTATTATGAACTATATAGTACTTTGTCCTATCAGTTAATTTGATTCAACTAATCAACATTGATTTTATTAAATAAACTAACCTTCAATTAAATCAAAATAAACTAGTTGCAAAATATAATATTAATAGTATATAGAAGACATATTAAATTATAAAAAATTATCACATAAACTTTTATACTACTATTTTATGTATATTGCTTTAATGAGTAATTATTAAATTAGAGCCAAATTAGCTAATATTATTTAATGATATAAATAATACTATTATGTAAGGTACACATATCTAGATCAAATATATCAATAAATCTAATTTCAATATGTAGTTATTTATTTGTGAAAAAACTCAAAATTATAAAATATAAATTATTAAATCTTATAAAGTAAATTAATGCAATTAAAAACTTTCACGTGAAAAATAAAAATAAAAAGAATCTAAAAGATGCTTTCTAAAACAACGTATATACGATGATAGTAATATAAATTTATGTGAGATTATTTTTTAAAATTTGATGTATTTTCTTTATATGATTGAAATCATATTTTGCTATTTGTTTATTTTAAATTTGAGTGAAATTTAATTTATTCAATAAAATTAATATTAAATAAAATTTAGGGTCAAATTAATTGGCAGTTGATTGTCACGGGTAAAGGGTACTTTATAATTTCTTTTTAATTTTCTAATTTTAATTTTTCCCTCACAATTAAATAACTACGCGTCGAAATTAGATTAGTTAATATGTTTGACTTACAAATGTGTACAATTACACAATAGAAATATTTATACCAAATAATACCAACTAATTTGACGCTATATTTTGATACTTATTTATTAAAGCAATATATATAAAATAGTAGAATCAAAAGTTTATGTGAGATATTTTTTTAAAATTTAAAGTGTCTTCTATATACTATTAAAAGTATATTTTGTTATTTATTTATTTTATATTTAATTAAAAGTTAGTTTATTTAATAAAATTAGTGTTGAATAAAATTTGGGACCAAAATAATTGACATTTAATTATACAGGATGGAAAGTACTATGTAGTTTATAATGGAGGGAGTAAAGTGAATTCAACATTTTATTAATTTAAGGATATTTTTGTCTATCATATAATTTTTACTAGTCTAAGGAGGTATTTGAAAGTTTTCATAGTAGAAAGGGTAAATGATGCAAAATCAACAGTACATGGGGTAAAATGTATTTAACCCACAAAATAATGAGGAGCATTTATTTATTGATACATATATGTTATTTATTTTTCTATGATACTCAATTACATTAAAAGAGAATCTAGAATTTTTTTACTCCCAAAAAAAATAAAAATATATTTTTCAAAACTTAAAAAAATATGAATAAAATCCATGTTCATTTTGCCCAAGATTTAATCTTTGTGTACAATGATATATTATACAAGAGGATTTCATAAAGGCTAATATAGAAATAATAATTAGAAAAATTAGGGTTCACTAGCATAGGTCATCAAGATAACTGTAGTAAAATTTTACTGATAAAAATAATATTTTTATAATTAAATTGAATTGGTTGATTTGATCAGTTTGATTGTGAATCGATTGTGAGACGATCCAATTGGTTGCAAAAAATGGGAATGCAGGTCAAAATCGGCCAAACCAATCAAGAAAACTGGCCAAGAACCGATCAAAACCAGTTGTATATATTTTATTTTTTTTTAAGAAAGTTTAAACTTGGTATTTGGTTATATGTATGTGGTATTTGGACTTTGGACTTTGGACTTTGGAAGATGTATTTTTCAGTTGGTTATTTATTTTGTTTTACATTTAAAATGCAGTATATAATAATTAGTCTATTATATTATTATTTTATATAATAGTCAATTTTTATTAGATCGATTGAACCGCTGATTGGCAACAAGATCGGTTTGATCACCGATCCAATTATAAAAATATTAGATAAAACTAGTACCAAAATCTTGCAAGATAAGACGAGGCCAAAGGTTCACTATTTCTACCAAGCAAATATATTTAGAAAATAGATACCTAGGCAAAACAATGTACAACTATATTCCTAATAACATTTCATACGAGATTCTAAAATAAAAATGGGTAAAGTATAGCTAAATTATCAACTCCTCTCATCCCTCTTTCATAATTACAAGACTTCCCCTCTAAATTCTCCACATTTACCAAACTTCCTATTGCCATTAGAGATTGGAAAGAAAATAATGACGTCAACAAAAAAATTCAGTGAACTTCATATTTTACCAACTATCATAATATTTTTGCTGACCAAAATACTCTTGGTGAGGTTTGAAACTTAGAGAAGTATAATTACAATAATTAAATACATAAAGGGCAAATATATAACAAAATTATTCCAAAAATATAGGGCTTGTTTGGTTTTCTTTCTGGTGAAACTTCTCATTTTCAATATTTTCAATGAGATTTGGATATTAATACTAGTTTTCATGTAAAAAATGAGAATATGTTTGGTTTAAAATTTTGAATTGGAGATTTTTTTGTAGAAAAAGCCATGTCCTGATGCGTAAACCACGTTTGTTTTTCAATTTTATTTTTTAAATTTTCTATTTCATAATAATAGAAAATGCTAGACATGTGCAAGTGATGGCCCGCATCATTTTTTTAAATACAATGTTATGTTGTTGATTTGATTATTGTCGTTGGGCTCATATGGACAAGATTGAGGTGAAAGATTTGATTGACAACTTTCAGTGTAGTTGCATAGTAGGCTTGGAAAAATGTGAGTAGGGGATGGGCTTTGTATTGGGTGTGAGGGTCCCAAAATAAACATAGTTTGGGCTTCCCAAATAGTGAATTTGGGAGAATTGCTCAATAAGAACAAAACCAAATAAGATGAGAATAATTTGTCATTTGAGGCAAAAGATTTAGCCGAAGGTGGCTGTTTTTTTTTTTTGCCTAACCAAATTTATGAAAGAATTAACATTCATTATTGCATTTGTCAAAGAAAATTAACTTGTTCATGTACTTCTTAATTGTAATATTGAAATATTAAAAAAAGAGGGCCTTTAAAAACAATAAGGATTAATTTTGTTATAATTAAAAAAAAACATCCCTCTATATTTCTTTTTTTTTTCTCATTTTTTATTTTCTTGTGTTTTCTATTTTTTTCTCTATTTTTTTCCTTTTCAGGCCATTACATTTTTTTTACCTTTTTTTCAATGCATTAATTAGCGAGAAAAAATTATTAGTAGAGGATAATGAAGCTTTACCAGTATGGGTAAAGGGTAAACCTTGTCTTTACCTGAAAAAGAAGTTATTGTTTGCAAATTACCCATACGTGAGGTAATATGAAAAGATGATCCAGTATCTGGATTCCAACTGGGATCATAACAAAAGATTGAATCAGGAGAAGCTTAAGAGACTTGAGAAGTCATTTCTGAAAAGAAGGCCTTCTGTAGAATAGATTAACATTCTTTACAATGTGGTTGGGTGCAAAACAAAACTAACAAGTGAATGGAGGAGGAAAAAATAAACTTAGAAGAGAAAAAAATAAATTGGGAGAATGATAAAAAGAAGTTCGAGGCCTAAAATGGAGTTGCCATAACCCTTGACATTATAAACTTGCAGACTAGAAGAAGATAGCTTCAAACTAGATTGGTTGTAATGGCCTTGACCTCATCTATGTGAAGGTTTTTACGGCCATTGAAATTGTTCTTCTAAAAACAACCACGATGATGACCTTTTATTAATGTTGTGTCTTATTTATGGAGTTTTAGTGGTGATGTATGTTGTATTCATATTCTCTTAGGATGAGATATTCTATAATTGAGTTTCATGAGAGATGGCAGTCCTAAGATCACTTGAAGGACCAGATTAATCTTAGAGATTGAATTACTAGCTTTCAAACAATGAGTGTTGATGAGATATGACCCAATTCTGCAAACCCAATGAAATAACACATATAAGCCCATCAAGATAATTTATTCCAGTGGGCCTCTAAGGCCTACATGGTCCATACAACATCCAACATCAGATAATAACTCTCCATCCAGATATCTACAAATACTCCATTTTACTACTTTTCTAAGATACACAACTCATTTGTATTTCTTATAATCTAAATTCTTTCTTTCATACTATCATTCTCTCTCTGGTTCTGACTTGAGTATTGGAGTGTTTTCACCAGATCAACCCCGACAATTCTAATGACTTTTTATGATACAGGCAGTGGCTCACTTTGCAGTAGACATTTAACTTGGAAATCAAAGAATCAAGGTGATACTACATCATTTTTAGTAGCGTCTATAGGAATACAACTTAAATTCTAAAGATGCAAACCAGATCCAGAGTTGCTAAAGAGGTTAGCACCTAAGGCGTACCACATGTAGAAGACGTCAACAGAAATGGAGAAAAACCAATGTCCACCACCATCTCTTAGGCGTGATTAGCTACAACACCCTTAGTCTGCTGATCCAGTTAGGCCAGCGGTGCTATAGATCACATAGGAAGCTCTCAAAACTATGATTGAAGATGCTACAGCTAGAACTATAGCATACAATTCTCTAGAACTTATGGGAAATAAGTATGAACTCGTAGAAGGAAGGAAAACCTAACTTTCTCCAACCTAATTTCAACTTATTACTAGTCATAGCATTGTCTAGAACATCAGCTTTCATCACTCTGCATCTAGTAGAACTCGATCCTCAAGTAGAGAAAAGACCTTCTAACTTAGAAGCCACAACTAAATTTAACTACCAAGAAGACTCACTATGGTCCTCATTATCAGACAAATCAGAGACGCTTCTTAAAGATTCAATTTCCTCACACCTAAAGGAATCAGAGGGACATTTTAGCAAACCTAGAATGACCTCAATCAATTTGGGAGATTCTTCCTTAAGAAACTTCATATACACAAACCCTCTACCTATTTTACCTGCAAAGAAAGTTGGAAGACAACTTAATGTGGCAAAGGTGGAAATTGGGATGAATGGGGTAGATGTGCCATGATTGTACATGGCAAAGTTTTTTATGACCAAATTAATGCCTCGATCGGATACAGGCACACCTCGCCTAGCCGAGTGGGTCGGTTGTTGCAGGCTTATCAAATTTAACATTACTCTTCAATAATTTTTTTAATGAGTATAGAGTGAGTAAGAATCGATCTCATAAGGATTAATACTAATTGATTTACTATTGGCTCACTAACTAAGAAATTTGACTTCAAAATTACTAAACCTAAAGTTAAGACTCAATAATTAAATTCTAAAAATAAACAACAAATGGCTAGGGGGATTGAATTGAGTAACTAAGTCATAGAAATTAAAACTAATTAAAATATAAAGTAATCAAAATCAAAGCAACAAGTAACAAGTGATTAAAATAGGTTGAGATTTTCTTCGCCGCCAGTAGACAATGGGTTATAATTTCATATCAATATTATCAAGAATTTGTTATTGAAATTATCAACCGTAGGTAATAACAAGCTCTACTATACCAATCTTTCCTTAATTGCTCGTTAGGTACAACAAGCTATCTATCTAATTCTCTACCCATCAAACAATCTAGAATAAGCTCTCTAGATTTAATTCAATTGATGCATTAAAACAAGAAAGATAGATTGATCTAAGTAACAACCACACAAGCTCGCGTCATTCAACTTATGTTATATTTGTCATTGCAATTAATAAAAATATCTCATAATCATTAATCATAATTACTACACATGATTAGAAATTCAAGATAATTATGGATCTAAAATCTCTAGTCTAGTTATAGAGAGTTTTCAAATCCAATTTGATTATGCACCGACGCAAAGCAAGAAAATATCCATTAAGACATTAAACATAGAAAAATATAAATAACTTCAATTGAAAAATTGACCAATAATACCAAATATTTAATTATAAGAACCCATGTCTAGGGTTTTGAAATCATCCTCAATCAAAAAGAAATTCTAGCATAATATGATAAAAAATGACAAGAAAATTAATACTAACAACATTGGAAGCCAAAGAAATTTAAAGATTGAAGAAAATAGTTGAGGTTAATGGTGGATTATGGATATCTCCTCCTCCAAGCCTCTTCCAGTTTGTGTTCCTTGACACCAAAAACCCAAAGATTGCTTCCCAAATATGAATGAATCTAGAGAGTGAGTGAGAAAAAAAAATGGTAAGTGTGTTGAGAGGATAGTGTGTTTCAAAAAGTGTGAGATGATATTGTGATTTGTTATAAAGTGTGTAAGGTCTCTTGTAATTTATTGTAAAGTGAGTAATGTATGTTGTGTGATGTGTTGTAACGTGTTGTAATGTGTGTAATGTGTTATATGTATCTAGTGTATACATATCAAAAACTTGTGCCAAGAGGTGTAAAGGGCCGCCATTTATCACCACTCTAAATAAAAGTATCAATTTTGTTACATGGATGGGGCCTAGGCACCCTGTTTTGGCACCTAGGTACTGCCTAGGCGCCATTGCCTTAGTTTTTTTTTTGCGCTTAGGCGCTAATACTGTAGTTTTTCTCTGCTTTAACACTATTCAACTACTTTCAACTGGTTTTTTTACCTCTTTCTAGAATGAATTACCTTTTAGTATCTTCATAACAATTGTAGCCCTATTTGTTAGCTTTGTTTAGTCGCTTGAATCAATCCATATCACATTTGTAGAGAAAGTTATGCTGAAAATACTAAGACTGCCATATCTAGAAATTTTAGTGTACCTTTGACTATTTAACCAAATTTTTATCTTTAAAATCAATTGAATTGGGATAAATTATCAACAGGAAAGTTGTAGATCTATCACTTACCTTTTTCAATGAGCTAAGAATTAGTTCAATAAGGTTTTGGATCAGAAATTTATGCCCAAAATATAAAAACTAAAGCAGTGATAGTGTGTGAATAAATTTTAGCCCAAGAATGCTTCATTTAGGCTCATTTTCGATCTTTTGATTCCCAAACTCCTATTACATACAAAATATTAATAAAAATATAATATTAATAAGAACGAAGTAAGAAAAACATAAATGAATTGATACAAAATATGTAAAAATATGCACCTATCAAATTCCCTCATACTAAACATTTGCTCGTCCTCGAGCAAACCTAAAATAAGATATTTACATAAACTAAGCTAATTCACTTTTGTAGAAAATCACAATTGCATTTACACATGCAACAAACCTTTAAACCCTTAGAGGACGAGTTGTAGTCCCGTGAGGGCTTCCAATGGTGATACCCACAAACATCTATGACACCTAAATTCCAATGATTAATTTTCCGGAAGCAACAAAGTAATATTATAATGAAATCAAACATGTGTTGAATATAACCCTTAGTTATTCAAAAACAAATATACTTCCACAACAATCATACTCAAGTGTGTGTGTGAATAGTCATTGTCAATATTGATGAAACCATGCATAATTCAAATAAGTAAATTCCTATAGAACCTCACAAAAGCCATCACCCGATCTCTAATGAAATAGTCAAACATCATAGGCTCCTCCTTTCGAATACATGTCCACTACACTGAATGCACCATATGAAATAAAAAAATATAATAGTTGTAATGGGGTCAAAGGGGTAGTGTGTGGTATAAGAAAGAAAGGGATAAGATGCAATAAAAATTCTAAAAACTTCATGGAATGAGAGACATAAATCTCATCAAGGAATGATTCTCATAATCCATAATTTTTAATATCGAGACCTAATATCATTGTGTTGGACCATTCTTCATCATTCTCACCAACTTTATAATATCTCATTTTTAGTTGTAACTCACAATAAATTTCTTTTTCAATATTTTGCAACTTTTTTCCTTCTTTTTTTCTTCTTCTTTTTTAATATATATATATATATATATATATATCTTTTTTTCAATATTTTCCCTTCTTTCCTTTTTTTGAGCTCCCATACACTTATTTTCTATTTCAACCCAAATTTCTTTTACAAGCTTACCTTATCATCGAAATGCTCTCAAGTTCCAATTTTTTTTAGAACAAGGGTAGGATAATAGTGTATTTAGGTTAGGTAAAAAGATATGGTTATCACTAAAATAGCTTATTCAATAAAAGGCTCAAAGTGGCTCACTATGTGGGATGTTCTCTTGGAAACATCATATGGAGAACAAGCTGATTTGATCATGGTGCTAGAAAGCCTAGTGCCTTAATCATTTTTAAGTGATGCTCAATCAGTCGTTTACCTCGAAAAACCTCTGAAGGAGTTCTAATATTCAATTTCACATGTAGAAACCCAAGTAATAAATAAAATGATGGTATAAGAACTACCTATTTTGAAATGTTTGTCTCCATACCAAAGAATATAGCTATTTGTGTGAAAAGAGTTGAGTATGATCGTCACGAAAATATATCAACTAAAGAATAACATCAAGGTCTAAAACAACAACTATCGTCAAATACAACCATATCATTCATACTTAATTCTCATCACAGAAATTGAAATAATACTTAGGACTCAAAAATTTAAAAACTAGACACAAATAAAACAAAACAAGAAAAAATGTAAGTAAAACCTAAAACTCAAAACAAATTCAAGTACTAAATCCTTCTCCCCACAATTAATCATTACCCTCAATGTAAGCCTAGACTACTAAAATAAAGAATTAAATGCAATAGAGTTGGATTGGTATACATAAAACAAAGCAAAATAAAAGAACTAAATGAAATAAAATGGATAAAAAGAAAAGAGAACGAGAGTTAGAGAGATCAAATATGTGATTGTAATCTCTCAAAGACTTATTTTCCATTCGCTGGGTTGCCTCCCAATAAGCACTTGGTTTAATATCCTCAGCCTGACATCACCTCTCTGATCACTCCTCCACACAAGTCGACTACTAAATGGGAGCCTCATCCATATTTTCTGTTTGAAAATCCTCGTAGTAAGGTTTCAACCTATGGCTATTTACTTTGAATATATTACCCGTCTTCAAACTTCATATTTCAATTGCACCATGAGAAAAGACAATAGAAACAATAAAAGGACCAACCCAACGAGAGCACAATTTACCCAGAAATAACTTAAGATGTGAATAAAATAAAAATTCTTTTTGACCAATGACAACAAAGTTTTTTCTAGAAATCATCCTATCATGAAATGCTTTAGTCTTCTCCTTGTAGATCCAAGAACTCTCATAGGTGTCATTATGAATCTCCTCAAGCTCTTGGAGTTGTAACTTTCTTTGTTCCCCTGCTGCATCCATCACCATATTTCATTGTTTTACTGTACATCATGCTTTATGCTTTAGCTCCACGGGAGGTGACAAGGCTTCCCATAAACTAATTGATTGGGGAGGGGGGGAGAAGGAGGGGACATGCCAATGGAGTTTTGTAAGCGGTCCGATATGCCCACAAGGCATCATTAAGGCGAATGATCTAATCTTTCCTATTCACTTTGACTATTTTCTCAAAGATAGACTTGATCTCCCTATTAGAAACCTCCACTTGCCTACTTGTTTGTGGATGGTATGATGTGGAAACTTGATGTGTGATGCTATACTTCTTAAAAATAGCTTCCACTGACCTATTGCAAAAATGGGTGCCTCTATCGCTAATCATGGCCCGAGGCATTCCAAACCTTGCAAAAATGTGGGACTTGATAAAAATACTACAACTTTTAAATCATTAGTTTGAGTGGATTTGGCTTCCACCTACTTTGAGATATAATCAACAATAAGTAAAATGTAAAGGTTACCAAAAAAAGGGAAAGGGCTCATAAAATCAATGCCCTAAACATTAGAAAATTCAACAATAAGTATTGGAGTTTGTGTACTTTGATTCCTAGGTGTGATACCCGAGCCTCTTACTACTCACATGGCCAAATATGATTCATGCATTACGTGTTAATTTTATATGCTATTTGCATTTCTATTGACATTACATAATTTATTTCATTTTATACGACATTCTTGAATATTAAACTTAATTCTGAAGCTCTTGCACGGTATTAGTTATTGAATTTCCTAATCTAAGTAGTTGATTTTATATTGAAATAAGAAGAAAATAAGGTGGATCAATATTAGATATAGATGGGATATATAGGTTATAATTTTGGAAGTGTTAAAAGTGTTATTAGTAAGCTTATACGGTTTAATTTGATTTGATCAAGTTATTTCAAAAGTATATATTTGTAAATTAGCATACTTGGGATATTGGACATGATATAATGTGATTTAAGTGTCATATTACAAGGCCCATATGTGCATATGATTTTAGAAATGCAAACTAGATAATTCTTTAAGAATCGGATGCGAATCGGTTTGGAGATCGAATGAACGGACATAGGAATTACCTATGGAAATGAATGGTGATTAAGATAAGTTGCAACCAAATAAAAATAGGTGAGACACACAAGATTAGGGCTGCAAGATAAGGGAGAAAATCAGATTTTGTCATTTACTTGCCACCTCATGCTTTCTTATTAAGCTTAAGCTAACATCTCAAGCTAACACCTCAAACCCTTCACCCTTAAGCAACGACCAGACCCTCATTTCAGCCATTTTCATCTTCCAAACACACACCTTAATGTCTCCAAGTGATCCAAATTGATTCCAAGTTGAAATAAAAGCAAGAAAAGCAAAGGAGAAGTGATTACCATCAAGTTAACCTCAAAATCTGCATAGGTAACACTTATCTACGATTTTGCCTTTAGCTTTCAGGTTATTATGAATGGTTTTATTGTTTATTAAGCTTTCAACATCTCTTATAAAAGTGTTAGGAAGTTTTTAGTTAGACTTTGGTGCACAAAGAAAGGGTTTTGAATGACAAACACTTAATAGGAAATACTTGTGGCAGAAACTGTCATCTTACTGTTTTCTTGTGTTTTAGGCTTCAAAAGTGTATGGTATGTTGAATAAAACCTATAATTATTACCATTTACATGACTATATATGAGTTAAGAGTATTGGAATGAAGTTTTATCAGTTGGAAATTGAAATAGAGAATGATATTGGAGAAACACTCAAACTGCCAAAATAGCAAAATCTATTTTGGTGTGCTGTGAAGGAAACTGAATTAAGGGAGCTAAATCCATTATTTTTGGTAATAATATGACCTGGTTGTCTCCTTATGTATGTTATCTAAGTATGGTGAAAATTTTGGAGTGATTGAATATACTTAATGGTGCCAAAACTATTAATGTCATGAAGTGTGCAAAACTGTCACGGTAGGAAATAATCTGTTTCAGTATGTCGTGAAGAGAGCTGAACTTGGAAAGCTATATCCATGATTTTTAGCAATTATATGATATGGTTACATTTATATACATGTTATCTAAGTGTGGTAAAAATTTGGGAGTGATTGGATATGTTTAGGGATGTTAAAATTATCAGGCAACTAAACTTGACAGCAAGAAAATATGAAAATGTGAATCTGCCACATTTGATCACTTAGCATGTTTCAACCTAGACATGTTGCTATTGAGTGTTAACAATTAGGTACATGCTATTAGAGTTATAATACTTCAATTACATGATGTTTTCATGTATTTAAGATGAGAAATTGAGGTATTTGAGGGGCTATATTGGGTTCTAGTTTGTGAAAGCTTGATTGTTAGCTTATAGCTTGGTGTTTAAGGTCTAGTATGAGATTTTGTGCTTTCAACTTGCCAAATTGGGAATGGTGCTTGATGTTGGGTAATATTACAGGCTATTTTACATCTAAGGTTGGAGAGGAATACTAAACAAATTTAGACTAAGCCACCAACCAAGTGAAAGGTAAGTAAAGATTCATTTGCAACCACAATGCATAGACATAGTAGATGTGTGAATTATATATGATATCATAAATCATATATGCATAGTAGAGGGCTCTCCATTGAGCATACATACATGGGCATTGTTATTGGCACGTACATGCATCATATACGAGCATTGTGATAAATCTTGCATTGCACGGCATGATTCAGAGAAAGGAAAATATTTTGCTGACCTCTACTAGTGCATCGAAGCATGCATGGATTTGCATGGTTTTATGCATGGATTTGCAGGTTCGCGTGTATGGATTTGCATGCGTATGAGTATGCATGGATTTGCATGCTTATATGATTATTGGCCATTGGATTATGGCGATGTGCAGAGCTCTTTTTCCGGTGCATGGGATAGTAGCGTTGGTCAGGGGCCCAAGAAAGAAATGATTTTGAGAGAAATATTTGATGCATAAAATTGCATTGTGGGCATAGCATTTTGAGATGCATGACTTGATATTGTGGATTATTCTTTGACATGCATAATCTTTACTTGTTGAGCGTTAGCTCATATAGTTTATGCATTGTAGGTGAGTCTGGTGATACTTGATACCATGGACTTACTGGGCAAGCTGTTGGGGTTCCTACAGGTTCTGAGGATCAGTGTACATGGATGACGACCTGTTGGGTTGATTGTTAACTTATTTGATTTTGTAGTCTATTGTATTACGTTTTGGGATTTGTACAATGTGTTACTTTTATAACTTTTCTGTACACGGGTATATAAATATTATGATTGTTATGGGTCATCTGCAGGTATATATATTAGTCTGTGAGTGGGAAAATATTTATTATTTATTAATATGTTGCAGAAAAAAAAATTAATAATGCATGCACACAGGCTCTATCATGTTAAATTATACTATATATATAGTTCTGTAGTAATGGGGGTGTTACACTAGGTCCCAAGTTATATGTCCTTTAACATCGATCATAATACTCGCAATGGAGATAGACATCCTTAAATAATGAGGGCCAATGAAAACCACTTTCAAGCACCTTGAGGGCAGTTTGTTTTGGTCCAAAATGTCCACCACATGCAAAGGAATGACAAATTTTTAGAGTGGGAACAAAATCACCCTCATGCATGCATCTTCTTCTCACTTGATCGAAACAATACTTTCAAAGGTATGGATCATCCCTAATGTAGTATTTGGCATCGCTCTTGTTATTCTCTTTTTGTGCCTTTGTTAATTCATCTAGCAACCTCTTAGTGACTAAGTAATTAATAATGTCGGTATACCAAGGGGCTGCCACACTCATTGCTAGAAGTTGCTCATCCAGGAAAGCTTCTTTAATGGCAATGTATCTTTTTCACGTACCAACCGACTATGGTGGTCCACAACCAAGTTCTCAGATCCTTTTTTGTCCTTGATTTCCAGGTCAAATTCTTGTAAATGTAAGATTTATCAAATGAGTTGAGACTTGGTATCCTTCTTAGTGAGCAAGTACTTAAGGGATGCAAGATTGGAATAAACAATTACTTTTGCACCAATCAAATAGGAATAAAATTTGTCTAAAGAAAAAATAACCGCCAAAAGTTCTTTTTCAGTGGTAGAATAGTTGAGTTGGGCATCATTTAAAATATGTGATGCATAGTAAATAGCATGAGGTGTTCGCCCTACTCGCTGCCCCAATACGGTACGACACCAACTACATAGTCGCTTGCATCGCACATAAGTTTAAAAGAAAGTTCCTAATTTGGTGGTTGGATGATAGATACTAAGTTGAGGAGTTCCTTGAGCTTGCTAAAAGCTACCATGCAATTGTCATCAAACTCAAAAGTCACATCTTTTTTAAGCAATCTACATAAGGGGAGTGCTATTTTGGAGAAATTTTTAATAAACTTGCGATAAAAACCTGCATGTCCAAGAAAATGAGCGAATCTTCCTAACACTAGTAGGTGGGGGTAAAGAATGCACAAGATCAATCTTAGATTTATCAACTTCAATTCCCCTAACAGAGATAACATGCCCCAAAACTATCCCTTGATCAACCATAAAATAACATTTCTCCCAATTGAGCATAAGATTAGTTTTATTGCAAATTTGAAGTACAAGTATAAGGTTATCTAAGCATTTGTCAAATGAATCACTATAAACACTAAAATCACCTATGAATACCTCTATGATATTCTCAATGTACTTGGAGAAAATGCTCACCATACACCTTTGAAATATGGTCGGTGCATTACAAAGTTCGAATGGCATATGCCGGTAGGTATATGTACTAAAAGGGCAAGTAAATGTAGTCTTGTTTTGATCCTTTGGAGCAATAACGATTTGATTGTACCATAAGTAGCCATCAAGAAAATAATAATGAGTATGACTGGATAATCGTTCAAACATTTGATCAATGACAGGTAAAGGAAAATGATCTTTGCGAATAAAAAAGTTAAGCTTCCCATAATCAATGCAAACTCACCATCCGATTTGAACTTTTTGAGGCACTAACTCTTAATAATCATTTGGTACTACAGTGATGCCGAACTTCTTAGAAACCACTTGAACCGAGCTTACCCACTTGCTATCCGAAATGGAGTAGATGATCCTAACATTAAAAAGCTTTAATATCTCTTTCTTCACAACTTCCATCATGGGTGGGTTCAATCGCCTTTAGGCCTCCCTCGTGGGTTTGGATCTCTCTTCTAGTAAGATTTGGTGCATGCACATAGACGGGCTAATTTATTTAATATCGATAATGGTCTATCTAATAGCCGTCTTGTACTCACAGAGCACCCTAACAAGTTTAGCCTCTTGTGTATCATTGAAATCTTTGGCAATGATAATTGGAAGTGTTTCTTTCTCGCTCAAATACACATATTTGAGATGCTCCAAGAGTGGTTTGAGCTCCAAGGTGGGTGCCTGCACCACAAAAGGTAAAATTCTCTCATTAGTCAATAGCAAAACAATGTAAGAGATATCATACTTTGTGTTTTGTGAAAAGAAGTCCAATCCTTCCATTGATTCCTCTACATTTTCCAACAGTTGCATATCCATCTTTGTCTCTTTCAAGTCCCCCATATAAAGAGTGTTCCTCAATGCAATATTCAATTCATCATTTCTAGTCAATTCAAACATTTGTTGAGCTATAGAACCAATATATCAACAACAAAAATAAAATGCACGTCACTAGTATACCTCATACCTTTAAAAATATTAAATCTAATTATTTCACCATCAAATTCCATAGACAATGTGCTATCATGAACATCAATTTTAGTTCAGGCTATTTTTAGGAATGGTCTCCCTAAGAGAATGGGTATATGATGTAGTGATCTATCATCCTCCATCTCAAAAATATAAAAATCAATCGGGAAAATCAATTCATTCACTTATACCAAAACATCCTCCACAACTCCTTTATGGTATGCATTTAATCTATCCGCTAATTGGATAACAACACCAGTTTTTTCTTAAGGGCCTAGATTTAAGAAAACATAAATAGCATATGGCATGACATTGATTGATGCACCTAAATCTAACACGTACTTTTCAAACCTGATGTTACCAATTGTGTATGGAATGGTGAAGAATACCTTATTTATCAATCATCACTCGATTTTTTAGATAAAATTGAGACTATTTGAACTACGATACTTGATGCAATTTTTTGTTACAATCCTTTTGGATACGATATTTAACTCATCGTTATATTAAAACTTGACACCATACACTTGCAGTTTGCAAAATATTTCACGAACACTTTGAGAGTGATCAGTGCTGCTTATTATGGTGATTTGTATCAACTGAAAAGTCTGATTCGAGCTGGAGCTGATCCTAGCAATAAAGATTATGATAGAAGATCACCTTTGGTATAGATTAAATGCCGTAAAATCTATCCTCTTATTTGCTGGCATTTTGGCTTGATCTCTTCGCCGCCTAAATAATGCATGAACCTGACATCATGGTATAACAAAAAATATAGTTAAGATTGAGCATGAGTATCCTGTTCTCCACCTAAATGAAATAATATTAATGAGTTTAATAAGTCCTGATTGTTGAACTGTCATGAAGTACTTACAGTAGCTATATGATTAAGTGAATGTTTATGAGCATAACAAGGATTGATTGCTGAAATTTCATGAACTATTTTTAGGAACACATCTCTAATTTCAACAGTGCGGTCTACCATGAAGATGTTTGAACTTTCTTGTTACTTTTACCTGCCATAGATTTCAACCATTGGCCACTATGAGAAAATTGAGTTAATTAGGTCCTGGATGGCTAACAAAGAGAACTGCTAGTTTTCAGATACCAGATATCCATCAGAGTCGCTATAGTTGTAAACTTGACAAAAAATATAGCCAAGAGAATTTTGTTGAATTTATTCTCTTCAACCCTCAGGTGTCCTAGCACTATGCATGCTTTGCCCTCTCTAGCTTCTTATAAAGTACTTAATTGTTGTACTTTTATTTTTTACTCTTTTACATCATCTGTTATTGCAGGCAGTATGCCTTGATTGAATTGTTGAAAAAAATGAAGGCTGGTGCCAGCTTCACCCCTCTGAATCCTCCTTCCTGTTCATGTTCATATATGTGCACAGAAGCTCACACATGTAGACATATCCAAATAGTCAGTTTTTCCTCATGTAGCTTTCATCTATAAGGTATTTCAAAACAATCGTGAGTATAATGAGAGGCCTAATGAAAGCATATATGAAGGTGAAATATTTCAAAAGGAAGATTAAGTGAATTCAAAGGAACCAGAAACTGTAGAAAATAGTTAGTTGTCTATTTGTGTCTATAGAAGCACCAATGTTGCCAACCAAAAGTACAATTGACTGAAACTCTAGCAATAACCGGTGCCATCATCTGATCATGGTTGCAGAACAGTCACTCAAAATAATAAAACTTATTTTTTCATCATTTGAAAAATAATAAAGAAAAAGAAAACCAATTTTCTCTCTTGCACTAATGTCCTGTTACTTTTGATTTATTTTGTAATAGAGCTCAAAAGACGGCCACTTATAAGCACTGCAAATATGGAAATAATGATCTCTACTTGTGTTCTCGTGAAAATAGGCCGTGTATTTCATATTTACCTATTTATCTTAGATGGGTCTGCTTAAATTAATTGATTTACAAGCATGAAGCTTTCTGTGGAATGAGAATTAAGTAAAAGGATTTTGTGGTTATTAAATATTCATCGTGAGGAGCTCAGTTCATTTTATATTTTCCATCTGCTGTTCAGGTGATGCTAAGACATCTTAGTTAGTTTATAACTTTTTCTCATTAGTTTTTTTTTTTTTTTTTTTGGTTTATTCTATTGTTTACTTTTCTTATATATTTTTTTAAACTATTCGTCGGCCCTTCCTCAAGAGTTTCTTCTTATTGTTTACTTCTTACTTAATACTGAAACGATAATTTTTGGTTTAGATATAACTATAGACGTGTTTCTGAAAGAATTGAGATAAAAAGAATAGAAATATGCAATCCCTAAAAAGTGTGGCCGTTTTTTCCACAGCATCTTGCTGCATCAAGAGGATATGAGGATATCACTCTTTTCCTTATACAAGAATGTGTAGATGTCAATGCTGAAGGTAAGCTTTAGAAAATTACTACTTTCCATTTTCCGGAAATATTTGAAATCTCTAATATAGAAACATTGCAGGAGCTTATGGTGATAACTTTATAAACAGATAAGTTTGGTAGTACACCCTTACTTGAGGCCATCAAGGGCGGACATGACAGAGTTGCTTCCTTGCTTTCCAGAGAAGGGGCGTCATTGAAGATTGATAATGCTGGTGGCTTCTTGTGCACATGGTTGCAAGAGGTGATTCAGATTTGCTGAGAGGGGTGTTATCCAATGGCATTGATCGAAACTCCAAAGACTACGATCATCGAACCGCACTTCATGTAGCTGCCTCTCAAGGTTTATATTTAATGGCAAAGTTGCTTTTGGAGGCAGGAGCCAGTGTTTTCTCAAAGGACAGGTGCCATTGCTTTGTTTTTAATTAAAATGACATCTCAAATAAGCTGCTCGATATTTTTTTTATTCTTGATGCGTGCTTGTTTTCATCCTAGTACTTTCAAGCCTTAAAGGACAGTGCTAGTGAGTTTTGGTCCTAGGCAAAAGTAAACTTCAATAATTGCTGCAGTATGTTTACTTGCAGCTAAAAACACTTGTTTTATGCTGGAACTTGAAATGAACATTGAGACGTAAATTTAGTCTTAGCTGCTGAGATTTCAAGTTTCTTTACTTTCACAAACTTGCAATCTTCTTCTCCGTTGAAGGTTATCTTTTACGATCATGGTACCTTTCCAGAAGTTCACTAAGACATCATACTTTTATATTTTGTCCTTTATAGTCCCCTCTAACCGGCTACAAATTTGGCCTTTGGCCAAGCTGTATTAGTTGCTTCTAGAAACTGACATCTTCTTGAGCATTAGTCCAGCACCAGTATAAGCTCCTATGATTTGAGTTCTTAAATTACAATACAGTTAAATATTATGTGATTATGAATAATTCTTTTTTTACGTTCTCAGATGGGGAAACACTCCATTGGATGAAGGGCAAATGTGCGAAAAACAAGAATATGATTAGACTTCAGGAAGACACAAAGGCAGCTCAATTATCCAAATTTCCTGATCACTCTCTATAAACTAAGATGAAAAATATTTTCTGTGTATTGACTCAACTGAGATGTGTACATTTAAATAGATTACAACAAGGAAACAGACTCCTAAAATTAAGGATATTTATACCAAACTGACTCCGGATATTTACACTATAAAATATGACTTCTAAGGAAAAATTCTTATAACTAATAATACAATAAAAATTGAATTAAATATAGTTGACTAAATCAGAATAAAATCTGATTTGATTTTGTCCACACTCCCCCTCAAGCTTGGTTGTAGATATTGATGAGACCAAGCTTGCTTACAAGGAAATCAAATGTTTGTTCTGTAAGTCATTTCGTGAGTATATCAGCAAGTTTTTGAGAAGTAGACACATATTCAATGCTGATAATACCCTCATCAAACTTTTTCTTGATAAAATGTATATCTACCTCTACATGTTTAGTCTTATCATGATGGACAGGATTATAAGCAATACTGTTGGTGGACTTGTTATCGCAGTAGAGGTGTATAGGTTCTTCATATTTGATCTTCAACTCCTCCATCACTCTTCTTATCCAAATGAGCTCACAAACTCCATGAGTCAAGGCTTTATACTCTGATTTAGCACTGCTTCTTGCGACAACAGTTTGTTTTTTACTACGCCAGGTTACCAAATTTTCCCATAATAAGGTATAATATCCAGATGTTGACTTCCTATTGTCGATAGAACCAACCCAATTTGCATCAGTAAATGCTCTAATTTTTCGATCATCAGTTTTTGCAAAAAAAGTCCCTTTTCTGGTGTTTGCTTCAAATACCTCAAGATTCTATAGATTGCATTAAGATGATCTTGACACGGTGCATGCAAATACTGACTTACTAAACTAACAGCAAAAGTTATGTCAGGTTTTGTATGTGAAAGATAAATTAGCTTTCCAACAAGACATTGATAACTTCCTCTGTCAATAAGATCTCCTTCGAACATTTTTGCCTTATTACCAAGTTCAACAAGAGTTTTACTTGGTTTACATCCCAATATGCCAGTTTTTTCCAAAAGATCCAAAATGTATTTCTTTTGAGAAACAAAAATACCTTTTTTACTCCTTGCGAACTCCATTCCCAGAAAATATCTCAGAACTCCAAGGTCTTTGACTTCAAATTCCTTCGCCATCATCTATTTAATTTTCTCTATCTTCTCAATATTATTTCTTGTAACAATGATATCATCAACATACACAATCAGAATAGTTATCTTTTTACCTTCAGAGTATTTGACATACATTGTATGATCAGTTTATCCTTGAATATAACCAAACTTCTTGATTACTTTTGAAAAGCGATCAAACTAAGCACACGGGGACTGTTTTAAACCATAGAGAGACTTGTTGAGCTTACAAATATCTCTTCAAATTTTGGTGGTTGACTCATGTAAACCTCGCCCTCAAGTTCACTATTAAGGAATGCATTCTTTACATCAACTTAGATTACCTAACATAATTGACAATTGAGGTTCTACGATTAGCTCGGTCTCTTGACTGTGAGTAGGATTCATGATTTCTTTATTTCTTTGGGAGACCTTTCTTCTAGAGTAAACACGTAACTCTTGTTGATTTAGGCATAGTCGATTTTCCCCCTGTTTCTAAAACTGTTATATTATCAGATGGATTATTTGACTTTAGGATGGGAATTAACTCTAAAATAATTGTTGAATTAAATAAAACAGGAGTTGGACTCAAAAAGCTTAGGCATATTAGAAGTGGTAGATAGTGGTTGTATGGTGGTATCTACTCCGAGCATCGCATGAACAACAAGCTTCTTGATCCTGATTCTCCCCCTGAAGCAAAGTTGTAGAGAAATACGGAGTATTTTCAAAGAATGTAACATCACAAGAGACATAGGTTTTCTTATTTTTAGGACAATAGCATCGATAACCTTTTTGAGTTGGAGAGTAGCCAATGAAGATAGTTTTGAAAGCCTGGGGATCAAGTTTATTTCTATTATGGGTATGAATATGAAGAAAGGCAGTACAACCAAAGGTTCTTAAAAGAAGAGCAATAGAGGTGGAAATATATGGATATGTTTTTTTGAGAACTGAGAGGGGAGTTTCAAAGTTGATGGTGTGATTTGGTAGGCGGTTGATGAGATATGTTGCAGTCAAGACAGCATCTCCCTATAAGTATTTTGGAACGTTCATGGTAAACATAAGAGCACGGGCTACTTCCAATAAGTGATGAATTTTTCTTTCAAATACTCCATTTTGTTGTGGAGTGTCAACACACGAACTTTGATGGTGAATACCATTTTCTAATAAATATTCACATTCAAAAGGAACAAAATTTTTATTTTCAAATAAAGATGGGAACAAACGTTTCAAATAAGAGTAACTGGGATGGCCAAGTCTATGGTGCCATAACATTATTTCCTTAGTACTAGAAACAGACATAGAAGTAACACCAGACACAAAAGCTTGTCTACTTTGGGAACGATCATCTTCAAAGTAATAAAGACCATCATGAATCTTAACACTGCAAATCGTCCTCCCCGATGATAGTTCTTGAAATTGACATGTCAAAGGTAAGAATTTAGCAACACAATGATTATCATGAGTAATTTTGCTAACGAAGATCAAATTACATTTTAAGGCAGGAACATGAAGGACAGATTTAAGAACAAGATTCGATGAAAGTCTAATAGTGCTAATCCCAACAACAGAAGTTAAAGATCCATCGACAATTTTAACAGTAGTATGATTTAAACAAAGAACATAAGAATAAAAGTGATTAGACCCACTTGTCATATGATTGGAGGTACTTGAATCAATGATCCAATGATCCGTAGAGTGAATAAAAGATTTTAAGGTTGAATGAAAGTTACCAGATTGAGCCACAGAACATGAACCAACATTAGAACCTGATGAGGAATTATTATGAGTGAGACTAAAGGACGGCTGTTTTAGAAGGCAACATAGATGCTCAACTTACTCTTTGCTGAATGGGACAAGAATACTAGTATGACCAATCGTGGCTTGGCCAGATTGAGTCTGATAGGCACGCCCTTCAGCCGATTTTTAAGGTTGCTAATTGGCTGGTTTCCCATGAAGTTCATGGCACTTTTCTTGAGTATGACCATGACGACTATAATAATCACACTTTGGTCGTTCTCCTCGCTTGTTCATGTGTGATTCATGATTCGGCTGCCCATTAGAAGAGAAATTTCTGGACACCAAGGCAGATCCTTCTGGGTAGATGAGAGTAGTGGTGGATCATCAGTTAACATCACCTTACGACAACTCTCTTCATGTCGTACCTCAGCAAAAGCTTCCTCTGTAGAAGAAAATAGATCTCGTGCCACAACTTGACCTCGTACCTCATCTAGATTTCGATTAAGACTAGCAAAAAAATCACAAACGCGTTCATTTTCAAGTTTGCTTTACTGTTTGACACTACACTCAGCACAAAAGGAATCAT
Organism: Paulownia fortunei; assembly: GCA_019321725.1. Lineage (NCBI taxonomy): Eukaryota > Viridiplantae > Streptophyta > Magnoliopsida > Lamiales > Paulowniaceae > Paulownia > Paulownia fortunei. The sequence goes on from CM033110.1 coordinate 5,314,891, forward strand.
CTTCAAAAAAGAGATCAAGTTCTTGCCAAAGATCTTGAAGATTAGAAAAATATTGAGTTACTGAATTAGAGCCTTGTTTCATCTCCTTTAATTTCGAACGAAGTTCAAAAATTTGGGAAGTGTTTCCGAGATCGGAGTACATTTGGCGAGCTACATCCAAACCTCTTTTGCAGTTTTAAAAAAGAGATAATGGTGACTGATTTTAGGCTCCATGGAATTGATAAGCCAAGCGAGAACAATAGAGTTCTCGGCTAGCCATGTCTTGTACGTCAGATCAGTCAAAGGAGGAGCAAAAAGTTCACGATGAAGCCAGGTTTGCCTCGACAACAAATAATAATTTTGACAGATTGAGCTCACTGTAGATAATTTTTACCTTATAATTTGTGGGCTATAATGTGAAGAGAAGAAACATCACTACCGAAAAAAGTAGCAATGGGAGAAAAATTTGGACGTTTGGCCTGGGACTGGCCGAAAGTTGTAGAACCAGTATTGTCGCCGGTCATAGCTGTCTCGTTATCAGCCATAGATTTCTAGCCCATAGGCTCTGATACCACATAAATTGAGATGAAAAATATTTTATGTGTATTGATTCAATTGAGATGTATACATTTAAATAGATTACAACAATGAAACAAACTCCTAAAATTAAGGGATATTTACACTAAACTGACTCCTAAAATTAAGGGATATTTACACTATAAAATATGACTCCTAAGAAAAGATTCTTACAACTAATAATACAATAAAAACTGAATTAAATATAGTTTACTAAATCAGAATAAAATCTGATTTGATTTTATCCACACTCTCAAGAGGTTACAGGTATATGACATCCTGGTATTCGACTTATATGCTCAGGATATGGACATTAACTGACATGATTCCATACAAGCTTTTTGAATTAGCAACATGTGCGAGTGTGATAGCATCCAAATATTTACGTGTATGTAAAAGAGCCTGTGTAACAAATAGTATGAGTGCCTATAAAGTTCCTTCTGCTGAATGCTATCAAGTCAAATACATGGAATACAATTCAGAACAACCAACGAGTTCAGATTACTAAATTTTGTTCGACGCTGGTTGTAATTCTATTATGTCGTTAAAATCTTTTTAAATATGGAACTTGTGGTTTATAACAGAGAGACCATACCCAAGGAATTGCACTGTGTTTCCATTTCACCTTGGATCACAAGGAATGTAGAAGACATGGCCTTGTAATGTGGGTTCCTCACAGCATTGAAGAACTGATTAATGTAGCATCAAAGCAGCTGGGATTACCAGATAGATCGTGTATATTATCAGCAGGAGGTAAAATTCTTGAGGTGGATATGATTGCGGATGGCCAAAAGTTGTACATGATTAATGAAACAAATTAATGTAAGCCACACATATATATCCTTGTAGCTTTTGCTTTGGGTATTCTTGTACTGAGTTGATTATCAATATTATTCCACTTGCTGATATCATTGTGTCTCACTTTCACTGAAATATTGACAACCAGATTTTTGTTAAACTTTTTCCTGCTGATAACTTTGATCTGAGATGGCATTGTGACTGTTATATCCAATCACCTTCCATCTTTTCTGGCAGGTTTTGTAATCCGTCTAATTTGTGTATTGACTATTATATGTCCAACTCAGATTTGAAGCTTTTTAATCCTAATTGTTGTAGGACTGTGCAATGATCATGTAGACTTGAGCTATCCATCTTTTGTTACTTACCGTTTCTCCAAGCTTCAATGATGAAATTTTGAACTGTAGAAATAATTTTGAACTCTTTCTTATGTCATTATTGTTTTGGAATATTTCTGCAAACTAAGTTCAGTTGCAGTTAGGTAAAGTTATGAGTGGCATGATATTTGCCTTAAGCACATGGGAACACTTGTTCCATTCATAAAAAATGAGGTCAACTCTTAGTGCCAGTCCTAGTTTTGTGTATTTTTCTTTGTAAGTATAGTTTAGATGTATCCTAGGCTCCCCTGTTATTTGAAAAATGACACCATCTTTTCCTTTCGTTTCCCCATCCCACTATTATAACTTCCGGCAAGGGTAGGAAACAAAAATTAAAAATATGTTGCTCTAACAGGTTGGAATGATAGAAACAGAAATGTGATATTTCGAAAGGTCCAAGTCACCACATCTGTATTATCAACGTTGAAGAAAAGTAGGTTCTAGGTTGGAACACAATTTCCGAGGTCATTTTTTTTATATATCCTCAGTAGCATCAAGTTCAATTGTCTGTAACCATTTCAAAGACTTGATATGAGTGAGAATTGACGAAATTAGCTGGTACCCCCATTCACAGGGTAGGATAGTAAGTTTTCTATCCACTTTTGCAGGTTAGATCATGTTTTTGGTGCAGTGTGCTTGCATTCGTTCATGGGATATACAATTGGCACACATTAGAAACTGAAAGTGGTTAACTAACTAGGCTGGTCTCATCCATGTTCACATGATTTTGGTTGAAAATTGTATTGCATATTTGTCATTTTCTTCACATGGAACATTTTTTTGTGGTAGCTTTGAGAAGACTATTTCTTCTGGTAGTCAGAAGCTGAATTGTAACAAGTATGGTAAATAATTATTTCCCCTTCCCACCCCACCCACCATCAGATGTGTATAGAGAGAGAAAGGAGTCTTCTTTTCATCATGGATACGCACGCCTTGGTAATTGTAGCATATCAGCCTTTGATTTTGAATGTTGAAATATTTACAGTTCTTGCTTTAAAATCTACTAAAGAAAACATAATATTATCTTTTACTAACACAATCAGTTCATCATGAAAACTTTATCCTTGTTAGTCATGTTGAAGTGGGAAAAATAAAAATAAAAAAAAATGGAAGATATATTGCGATACTGAATCTCAGGTTTACAAAAATGTTTTAGTGAGCTTCATACTTCTATTTCTGCAACAGTTTGTACTATGTTTAATCATTTCTCAGGTAAGCAAGTTAAAAGATTGGGAAATTAAACATTTGTTCATCATATGCATCTATGCATATGATGAAGATGCCATTTGGAACCTGAACCTTGAGGCTTGGAATTGAGACACAGAGCTATGAGCCCATAAAACTGATCTCACTCGAGCAATTAAGGTCATCCTGAATCTTGAGCCTTTGAATACTGTTTTTGCTTTAGTATTAGTTTGTATCACGATTTTATTATCATTGTGTGACAACGGCCTGGAACTTCAAAATTCTAGAGGATTTGCTATGTTAGTGCTAGTTTACTATGGCATTATTATCCAAGCTCTTGCATAGTTCCTGATTAATGGAAAATTATGTCTATCTAGTTCCAGATTTTGTCAGGTACTTGCATCCCTAGTAATCTTGAAAAGCAAAAAAAAAAAATTGTTTGATTGAGAAGAGGTATGTGAAGGTATCAGTCCCCAAATCTTTCTATGATGCAGTGCTTGTGATGCAAATGATATGCCAATGCCACTAGCTCATATGCAAGAGTAAGTGGGAATGCACCCAATGAATGGCAATGGAGGCTCCACAATCCACGTACCATCTGCAGGGCAACGTCTAGTTTTGTTAACTTCATTTTCATTCTTAACACAACAATATATGACTTTTTGCCCTTGCTCCTGATGTAATATTGCTTCTATTATTTTTCTCAATGAAATAGACTACCAAATCTGACGTCTTTGATTATGGGTTTCTAATCCCAAACCTTAAAAGCAAAGAGGTGAATAATTATCATATCCTTGGTTTAGAGCCGAGCACAATGATGGGCAAAAGCTTCCTGTATGAATACTTCTCTATCTCCTGCAGAAGGATATACCTACTGGATCATATATCGTACCTGAGCATTTGGCCCTGGCAATCAGAGATGCCTGAAATGGATCCAAGCAACTGGGCAGTCAAGCAAACTTTTGGGGGTACATTTAGGGGAATTGGTTCAATTGGGAAACCAGTTTCTCCAGTGACCAACAATCAGAAAGCCTATAGGTCGGTATGTTGAACAGCAATTTATTTACTCAGAAACTTATGTATTCTATTGCTGTATTTATTGAATCAGATAAGTTTATATGTGCTTGACTGAAGAAGGCGTCATTCTATGCTATGATTCATTTCTGTTCGAGTCATTATAGCATGGTTATAATTCACTGAACTATGCTTTCTGAAAATGAATTGCTGAACTTGCATTCGATTTAATTTGCCTACAAGCTTGAGATTTGGTTTTCTGATTCCGATTTAAAATTTAGAGTCTGGATAACATGCTAAAGAGATGAGTGAACATCTTATATAGATTTATTTATTCATGAAAAGAAGTGGGGCTGATTCAAGAGGAGTGGAAATCTGAAGTAGATGTGAGATGCTAGTCTAATTAGTTTATGCAAAATCTCCTTTTCAAGTCATGGTCTAAAGTGGAACGGAATTTATTATCTCATCTTATTTGAGCTGTTTACTGCAACAACATTCATCTCTTTTTATTCTCTGTCGGGTTCGAAGTAATAGGGAGCAATAACATCTGATGCCGCTACTTTGAACTTTCAGAGATATATTAGTTATTTGTTTTTCGATTGGAGCTCAACATTTCTGCCTCCGGCTTCATTGTGGTTTATGGCGTACACAAGAAAAATATTATAAATCAGTTTAAAACTAAACAAACACATTATGACATGCATTAGTCTGTATGTATTTGTGATGGTAGCTGATGGCATCGAGAACTTTTTATGGTATAATATGTTGGGTTCGCGCACAGGAGGATATGTAGCGAAGAGAAATTTTAATTTTTTTTTAAATCATAAATTAAGACATTCATGATTAAAATTTAGTATCTCCTTGTTGTTGCAATTTGATCGATTATGAAAAATTAATTCTTGTATTGGTTAAGTTAGAATCAAACTTCCAATTGAATGTATTGAACTATGAAATTTATATCTCGAGATTCCCAACTCACTTAGAATTCCAATTTTTAAGATAGTTTCGTTGTACATCAACTGCTTTATGGATAGTATCTTCATCTAACTACCTTAATTCTTTCTTCATTGCAATTTTTCATCTTCCATTTTTTTGGGGCCTTGATCCCTATTAAACCCATACCATTTGACATAGGCTTAAATTAATTAAGTCTAATTAATTAATCTAATCAATTTATTCAATTAATCCATTATATAAATTAATTAAGATATGTTTAATTAATTAATTATTTCAATTGGGCTTTCCTAACGAGTAGATCCAATTAATTAATCGAATCAACTAATTGAATCCATCCATTAATACTTGAATTAATTGACGCCCAAATAAATTAATTAAAATAATTAATTTATTTAATCAAACAATTGGATTATTTTTGCTAGCAAGATATGGGCTTGTCTAAGTTTGGGTGTAACCCTTTAGATTTACTAATAAGCTAATAATAGACTTATAATTTTTGTGATTTTTGAACAATCAATATTGGTCCGATCACTTAATTCAATTAATTAACCCTCTTAAATTTAAGAACCCACTGTTAGAGTAGTGTACGACGTGTCAATTAGTGGTTACTTCTATATTCTTGTAAAAATAGTTTTATTCAAAATATATTAATAAAATTAGTATTTCTTTATCTTTAATTGCATTTAGATAATTAAGTAAAGTCTCTAAGCCATACTAAGCTACGGAACATGGTTGCACATATGATGACAATTATAGAATATACCTCTATGACTTTGGTATTAAATTAGTTTCGAGTCGATGGTTCATTAAGATAGGACATCAATAAGTCGGTAAGACCCGCTCACACGATGCATATTCGAAAGATAGATATCTGACTCCATAAGCATTAGCATCATGGGGATGCTAGTACATGTGTGCGGATGCCGTTGGGAACACACCTTTAGAAAATTCTCAATTGAAAATGTTGTTCTTTAAATGAGAGTTTTTTTGTTATGATAGTGCATGAATTAGTCCTTGGACTTGAGACACCATGATTACTTTGTGCATGAAATGTTGCACTTTGAAGTATGTCCCATATTGCTTGACAATCACAAGGGGAGTATGTTGGGTGCAACATCATCTTGTATGGAGATTAATGAGTGCCCAATAAATAATTTGTCACATATCTAAAAGAATAAGTGAATCTCCTATCATTTCATGGTCCTTAACTTAAAAGTCTCTAGCCAGATCACAACGAATGTTAGACAAGAATTTCTAATAATTCATTAGGAGTCAATGAGATTAGAAATGAAATCACAGTTGTTAAGTCAAATAGGGTTTCGACTGATAATCTATGCCCTAAACTTAATCGACAAATTAGTTGATGAAGGACTGAACTTGTATGGTACTCGTAATAAGAAATAAGTTTCCATGTTATTTCAACTAAGACTAGATAGTCATGATACACTGTTAAGTACTTTCCATGACTTGTGAATTTCTTAGAATTAAGGAGTCAATTACAAGATGAATGTTTAATTAAATTAATTGATCAAAATATTTATATTTTCATTTAAGTGGCAAGAGTTACAAGCCCACAACTAGATTGGTTGCAACCCAATGGGTCACATGCAAATTGGGATAGTCCACTTCTATCTAAAAAGTAATCCAAAAAGTTGGATTACATTAATTAATTAACTTGAGCTAGAATTAATTGAAGGAGTTGAATAATATAATTATTTAATTAGACTTAATCAATATTAGGGGCTCATAGATAGTGAATGAATTAATTGATTAGATCAATTAATTAATGGGCCCAAATTTAATTTAAGGAGTTAAATTAATTTAACCAATTTAAATAATATGATTATTTATATTAGGCTTAATTTAAGTAGGTGGCCTTGTGGAACCAAATAATTAATTGATTGAATCAATTAATTAAGAAGGACTTGATTAACATATGGAGATCAAGTTGAGCCCAAGCCTAAATTTATTAGGCTCATACGAGAAATCCATTAAGAGTTTTAATTGGAGAATTAAAGACTCCTTGTTTTAAATGGAAACAAATCAAAGACATCTATTTTCATGGAAACTAGATTGAAAAAAAAATAGGAAGGGTTGGAGACCTAATTGTATTAGAGATCAAACGAAAGAGTGTTATATATACACTACAACACAAGGGCCGAAAAAGAATGCTTAGAGAAGCTCAAATTTTCAGCTCCCCTTCTCAAGCAATACACGCCCCTCTCTTCATATTCTCTCAAATCTAAAAGTTCCATCTTTTAATATCAACTTAATTCTTCTAATCACTAGTTGATTCAAGAATCAAGTTGCACTTCCATATTCTAGATTAGAAATAAAAAATTCAAAAGTTTCTAGCAAGTTTTCTGATCGGTGGACTTGTCTGAGGTGTGGATACTATCAGTCGGATTATACATGGATTCCTACAGTGAATTAATTATCGATCTAGACATAATTTGAATCATTTAATAAGCTTCGTCAACTAGAGTGCTATATCGTAAATCTCTATTTAATTCAGTTAAGTGGGTAATTAGAATGCAACCAAATAATTGTTGCAAATCCAAAACTGCATATATTTAATTATTTTATACATATTAAAATTTTTAATTTCTTGTTGCATAACGTCCTATGATTATGCAAACCTAATAGTGGTACCAGAACCTAACTTCTGTATTCTTAATTACTTTAGTGATAAAGAGCTTAAATTTCATATGATGAATAATTGAATATTATGTATTTAATTGCACATTTTTGTTTGGGAAATTAAATCTTGTATTTTTGCATGTGATATAATTATTGAATCATAAAAAGGAACACACAAACACGTAAAGAAAATACATCAAAAAACTACCACCCCCTATGTGATGCAGCGACATATTGGTCACAAAGATTAGCCATGCGGTGGGTGGAATTGTTCCACCTACGAGTGTGACTGGCCTAATGACTGGCCAGACAGGCAATATGCACTTCGATGCCACCCGCTGCCTGCACTTCGATGCCACGTATACTTGCACATGGCGGGGTTGCCAAGGATAGACCCAAGAAATGATGTGCGCCTTACAAAAAATTGGTTCTTGGAGGCAGCACACCCGTATGCACGATGTTGGGATCATCCTAGCATCGATCGTTAACTAGGGGTGCGATCACTCAATACCGTGCATGCCCAGTCATCGAGCAATTGCTCTTAATGTAGGATTTTGCCAGACGGGCGATAGGTTGTGGGAATAGCCTGTCGCCGGGTGATAAGTCATGTGCAAGGAAAAGACAACGAGCATGTGAGAGCTAGGCTCATGCGTGAACGATAAGTGCACTGGGCACCCAA
>CM033110.1:5323195-5411321 GCA_019321725.1 Paulownia fortunei
CACCCGTCCTAGGAGATCTAACAGGATCTCAAAGCAAACTGATAGGTATGACTCTTTGTTAGAGAACAACAAGGAGGGGTTGCCCTTGGATAGTGGTCCAAGGAACTAATGAGAAGTGATATCTATCATCAACTCGGGAAGATGGCAGGATGCTATGCAATCCGAGATGGATCCATGTACTCCAATAAGGTTTGGACCTTAGTGAACCCACCATAGGATATTATTACCATTGGCTACAAATAGGTTTATAATCGAAAGTTTGGAGTAGATACCTATAAAGCATGGCTGGTTGTGACATGTTACACTCAAAGATAAATAGGTTATACTTAACTATGAGGAAACATTCTCATTAGTGGTGATGCTTAAATCTATTCGAATCTTACTGGCCATATCAGCATATTTTGGCTACAGGATATAATAAATGAATGTGAAGATTATCTTTCTCAATGGCAATATCAAGGAAGAGATCTACATGAAGCAGCCTGAGGGTTTCATATATAAAGAAAATGGGCAAAAAAATTACATGCTTTAGAGATCTATTTATGGATTCAAATAGGCTTCTTGAGGCTAGAACATCTAATTTCATGAGACAATCAAGTCTTTCAATTTTCTCAAGAATCTAGATAAACCTTGTTTGTACAAGAAGATTAGTGGGAGAGCGGTGATATTTATTATGTCTATGTTGGCAGGATCCTACTCATTGGGAATGCTATAAAGATGTTGTACTCAACAAATGCTTGGTTGTCTACTCAATTCTCCATGAAAGATTTGGCAGAAACATCCTACACATTGGGGATTTAGATCTATTAAGATAAATCTAAGAGGATGATAACACTATCCCCATCCATGTGCATAGATAAGATGCTGAAGAGATTTAGCATGGAGGAATCCAAGAGGAGATTTCTATTGATGAGTCAATGTATTCCTTTCTCTACGTCTATATCCCTAAAGACTCTTGAGAAACAAGAGAGGATGACTTATGTGTTTTATGCCTCCACCATTGGAAGCATAATTTACATTATGCTATGTACTAAGCTTGATATTGCACATGCTCTGAGTGTCACGGACAGATATCAATCCAATCCAGGCGAACAACACTGGAAAGCCGTAAAGGTGATCCTTAAGTACTTACGAAGGACTAAGGACACTTTCTTGGTTTATGACAATGGAGAGTGGAAGCTAGAAGGCTTTATAAATTCTAGCTTTTAGTCCGATGTAGATGATTCAAAGTTCATGTATGGATTCATATTCACCATAAATGATAGGGCAGTCAGCTGGAAAAATTTCAAGCATGTACTCATCACTACATATGATGCTGTGAAAAAAACTACTTGGATGAAGAATTTCATCCAAGCGTTGGGTGTTGTTCCACCCATTGTTGATCCAAACCTTTGTACTAATAAAAATAGGGTGATTGCATAAGAAAATGAGCCAAGATCTCATCAAAGATCTAATCACATCATGAGGCGATTCCATCTAATTGGTAGAGGCGATGTCAAAGTAGAGAGAATTTTCTCGACATAAAATATAGTAGATCCACTAACCAAACCCCTAGCACAAAGAGTATTCGAGGGAGATTGTGAGAAGATGGCCCTAAGGTACATCGGTAATTAGCACTTAGGCAAGTGAGAGATGTTAGAGTAACACCTAGTGTGCTAAATAGTGGCTTTCACTATATCTTATAAAAATAGTGTTATTCAAAGTATATTAAAAAGATAGGCATTGTTTTATCGTTAGTTGTATTTAGACCATTAGGTAATGTCCCCAGATCATACTAAGCTATGGGACATGGTTGCGCATATAATGACGATCATGAAATATATTTCTAGTTTTGGTATTAAATTAGTTTAGAGTCAAGGTTCATGAGATGCGATATCGATAAGCCTGTAAGACTCATGCAAATAATGCATGCTCAAAAATAGAATATCTTACCCCATGGGCATCGACATGAAGATAATAGTGCATATGTGTGGGTGCTCATTGGAAAATTCTTAATTAGAAATATTGTTCGTCAAATGAGAATTTTCTAGTTATGATAGTGCATGAATTAGTTATTGGACTTAAGGCACCATGGTAATCTTATGCATGCATGTTGCACTTTGATGTATGCCCCAATTGTTTGACAATCACAAGGGGAGTATGTTAGCTGTAATATCATTGTATATGAAGGTTAATGAGTGACTAATAAAGAATCAGTCACCTATCTAGTAGAATAGGTGAATCTCTTATGCATTTCATGGTTCTTAACTTGTAAGTCTCTGGCTAAAGCAAAATTACGTTAGATGAGGGTCTTTTCACAATTCATCAGGGTCAATGAGATTAGAAATTAAATCAAATAGGTTTCGACTAATAGTCCATGTCCTAGTCCATGTCCTAAAATTAATCAGAAGATTAGTTGATAAAAGGACCAAACTTGCATGATACTCGTAATAAGAAATATGTTCGAATTATATTTTACCTGAGACTAGATAATCATGATGCATTGCTAGGTGATGAATATTTAGAAGTGTATAATTAATTAGGAGTTATAAAATTATTTTCACTTTCAAATTATCATTAGAACTCTCAATTGAAGCATTTTTATGTTTTAAGAATAAAATGAGAAATCAATATAAAAAAATGAGATTAAATTTTTTTATCCTTTTTTGTGCAGATTTTAGAGAAATTGGCATAACTTTTGATTTCGAAATGGTTTTGGGTTAATTCTTAAGGTTATGGATAATAAGTCATTCATCTACAAGTTTATATAGACCTTGGACTAAACATGTAAGGATCAAAGAAATTGGATTATAAGTGGCTGTACGAAATGGATCATTAAAAATTCGGATAAGAGTTCAGCTCAATCCTGACCTATTTTACCAATTGGGTCATATATCTTAAACTAAAATTGATTTTGGGCTAAAATTTGGATATGTTATACGCAAGAGTAGATAAACAAGTTTTCTGAATACAAGATGGTGAAAAAAGATGTCAAAATGATTAATAAACATGTTGCAGTACACTATTGATGTTGAAGGATGACTCTTGAATATGATCGGATAATTTGACCATATCTCCATTATCCTTCAGACAAATTTGACACATATTCAAATATATTAGCAAAGAAAGATTTACAACTTTTATTCTTTATCCATCATCAAATTCTGGTTGTATCCAACTTGAAAATTTAATTGAATTGGGTAGGTGAAAATTTAGAAGATTTGGTGTAACAACTTATCATCTCTTGATAACTAGCATACCATTTGACTGTTTAACTCATCCATTATATATTTGGCCTCTAGCATACTTCAAGTACTATAATTAGGCCATGCATTAAGCTTGTAAGAGTATGGGGTAGAGAAGAAAATAAAGTTTTATTATTGTCTTTCTTTAGGCTAAATTTTTAGTAGTAATGTAAGTTTTCTACTAATAATAGAAATGCATTCTCTTGTTTCTCTTTTATTTTTAGTCTTTCCTACTTTCATTATGTCTTTATAAATTTTATTTTGTTGAGAAAAAAGGGTGAACCTCTTGTTAGAGGAAGAATAACGGTTATAAAGGTAGAAAATATTTAAGTGTCTGGTATTATTATTTTAATTTTTGATCTAAATCCTACTTGTTTTGTAGTGATTATTGTTTTATATATCACTAATGGCATAACAAATACTTGAGTTTATTTAACTAGACGTTTGATTTTACTACACCAACTGCTAACGTGAAAGCTTGATTTGTTGTAGATAAAGGTGTGCATAAATGTTTGATCCCATAAATAAGTATTGACGTTAAGAGATTATGTGCAAATAGTAAGACAATATTATAATTACCTTCATTATATCTTTCCATTGAAACCTTCATTATGTATGAATTTCAATAGTGATAATTGAAAGATGTAAAAAGAATAAATAATCGTTCCTCTATCCAAAACTTAAAAGCGGATCCATAATCTTTAGTACTTTTATTACTTTGGTTATTTTTTAGTTATAACATATGTTATTTTTTTTATAAATTCTAAACCATATAAAACCTATCCTTTTTTAGAAATATAATTCTAAAATCTTCAAACAACTTTCCTATGGATAGAATTTGAATTCATGAGAAATTTATTAATTGACACAACTTGCACTTGGGATTGCAACCTTAAAGTTACGTTGTATCACTAGGTGCTTCTCATAACTTGTGAGGTTTTTAGAATTAAGGAGTTAATTTCAAGATAAAAAATTAGTTAGATTAATTGTTCAAAATATTATATTCACTTAAATTTCAAAAGTTACAAGCCTACTACTAGCTTATTGGAAACTAAATGGATCACACGTATATTGGGGTAGTCCACTTCTAGATATCCAAGAAGTTGAAATAAGTTAATTAATGGAGATTAAATAATTTGAGCTAGAATTAATTTAAGAAGTTAAATTAGGGGCTTAAGAGAGTGAATTAATTAATTTATTGGATCAATTAATTAATGAGCCCAAATTTAATTTAAGGGGTTAAATTAATTTAACCAATTTAGATAATATGATTGTTTGTATTGGGCCTAATTTAATTAGGTGGCATCGTGGAACCAATTAATTAATGGATCAACTAATTAAGTCGGACTTAATTAATTGCTGGAGATTAGTTAGGAGATTTAAAGACTCCTTATTTTAGATGGAAACAAATCAAAGACATTTATTGAAATGAAAACAAGATTGAGATGAAATAGGAAAGAGGTTAGAGACCTAATTGGATTAGGGATCAAACAAAGGATTGTATATATGCACTAGAACACAAGAGCGAAAAAAAGATGCTTAGAGAAGCTCCAATTCTCACCCCCTTGCTCAAGCAATACACGTGCCTCTCATTATATTCTCTCACATTTTGTTCCATTAAAAGGTTCTACCTTTTGATATCAATTTTATTCTTCTAATCACTAGTTAATTTAAGAATCAAAGTTGCATTCCCATATTCTAGATTGGAAATAAAAGATCAAAATTCTCTAGCAAGCTTTCTGATTCGTGGACTTGCCTAAGTTGTGGATACTATAAGAGGGAAGATGCATGGATTCCTGCAGTTAATCAATTTCTAATTTGGACATGATTTGAATCATTTAGCTTCATCAACCGAAGTGCTAATTTATAGGTATATCACAAATCTCTATTTAATTTAATTAAGTGGGTAATTAGAACGCAACTGACTAGAGATTTGAGATTGTTTGTATTTAATTATTTTATGCATGTTTAAATTTTAAAGTTTTCTATGGGTAACGTCCTGTAATTATGCAAACTCAACACCTACAAATCATTATTAGTGTCTAGCAACACGCCATAAAGACTTAGATATAGATGAGTAACAAATATTTTTAATTATGAATACCATGCAAGTATGGTATTTTCATCAATTAATTTTTGATTGAGCTTAGAGTATGGATTATTAGTCGAAACTCAACTATTCCAATAACTATGTGTTCATTCTTATTACTTCAGACGAGACAAGGTAGCCTGTTGGTGAGCTCCTTGCACCTATGACTTTGTTGGTCATGGATTCGAGTCAGCTAAAGGGGAGTTGGGGAACTAGACACTATCCTCATTTTTAAAAAATACAAAATAAAAAATAAAATTCTTAGTTACTTGATTTAATGAAGAAATTAGATAATCTTTTCTAACTTTCATCCAAAATTTCAAGTCAAGAACCATGGAAACATAGAAGATTCTGCTATTCATTCAGATAGGTGATAGATCATTTGTTGACTATTTATTAACCTCCATATGTAATTAAATTTGCATCCAAAATATTTTTTTTGTATTAATATGTAATCGAAGAATAAATCAAAGCACAACTAACTATGCATAAAATTACCTTGGTACTTGAAGTCGAAGATTAATCTTACACTATCGTAATGTAAAAATTTCATATTCAATAATATTTTTTTTCCATTTAAGAATTTCTAAGTGAGGTTGTTCGTGTACTTGTTATTGGGAAATTATGAAAATTCCCGATAAATCAGATTAGTGAGAACGAAAGTAACACATACAAATTTAATAACGGAATTCGGCTAATTGTGCCTACGTCTCCGGATTTACTGCAGATCATTTTACTAAATGGAAAAAATATACAAGTGTTTACAACACTTACAACTCATAACCCATACAAGAATTTTTCTTCACAAAATTCTTTCACAAGCTTTCTCTTAAGCTTTTCTCTCAAACTCTATCTAATTTTCTAATTTTGGGATGTTTTATAAATGAGAGCTAATGGGGTTTATATAGGCTTCAAAAACATGGGTTGGTGGAATTCAGGTAAAAAATTAGGTTAGACACCTTAATTGACAATTACCTAAATTAGGCATCCTTCATTTTTGACCAAAAAAAAATTTTGGCCATTTTCTTGACAATCTCCCACTTGAAGACTGATTTCAATCTGTCTTCACACCTCGATCTATGTAGCAGATCATTTTGGTCTTCTTACTCTTGCAGGCTAACTGAAGTTGAACATAACTTCAGTTTGTTGATAGTCACCAACTTTGTCAACATATCTGTTGGATTCTTACTTCCTTGGATCTTCTCCAATATTAGCACTTCATCTTCCAATAAAGATTTGATAAAGTGATAACGAAGTCCAATATGTTTGGTTCTAGAATAAAATGTTGAATTCTTCGCCTGCGCTCTGACTATCACTGTGCTAAACATTCTTCTCTCTCTTGAAACCCAACTCAGTTAACAAACCTTGAAACCATATCATCTCTTTACTGACTTCAGTCACTACTACATACTTAGCCTTTGTAATGGATAGAGTGACAATCTTTTGTAACTGCGATATCTAACTAACAACTGTAATTCCAATAGTGAATATATAATTGGTGGTGCTTCTTTGGTGATTGACTTTACCTCCAAAGTCAGCGTCTACGTAGCCTTGTACTTTTAATTCTTCTTTTTCAAAGTACAAACATTTCTCTACGGTGCTTCGTACATACCTTAAAATCCACTTGACTACTTCCCAATGAGCCTTTCCTGGATTTGACATAAACCTGCTAACAACTCCCACTGCATAGCCAATGTTTGGTCTCGTACATACCATTACGTACATCAAACTTCCAATGGCTGACGCATAAGGAACCTTAGCCATGAATTCTCTCTCTTTCTTTGTTTGAGGGAACTGATCCTTGGATAGGCGAAAGTGACTAGCCAAGGGTGTGCTAACTGGTTTGGCATCACCTATGTTAAATCTCTGTAAAATATGGTTGATATACTCTACCTGAGATAACTGCAAGAACCCTTTTTGCCATCTCTTGTGATTTGTATTCCAAGAATGTTCTTTGTTGGACCCAAGTCCTTCATGTCAAACTCCTTTGACAATTGCTACTTCAATCTTCTGATATCATCCATATTTGAACCTACTACCAACATGTAATTGACATACAGCAGTAAAATAATATAGTTGGAGCTATATCTCTTGAAGTAGTAACAGTGGTCGGCGTTGCGTTTCTGGAAACCTTCCTTGTGCATGAGCCATCAAATTTCCTGTACCACTGCCTTGGGGGTTGTTTCAGGCCATACAAGCTCTTCTTAAATTTGCACACCATGTTCTCCTTTCCTGTTTCTGAGAAACCTTTTGGCTAGTGCATGTATTTCATCGAATTCAATTCCAACTGAACTCAATTGGGTTGTGACTAATGTTCATATAGTAATGTCCATGAAGTGAAACATTCTCCTTGGAAGCATGCATTGTATGTGCAAATTTTATTGAATCGTTGATATCCGATCTCAATAATTATTGACTTGAAATGATTTAAAATTAAAGTCATGGAGGTATTTTTTATTAATGCCATTATATTTACGACCAAGCTCCATATCTATGTATGATTTGAGGACTTTATATAAATTTAATAAAAATAAATAAAGATAAACTAATGTCTCACAATATTGATTGAAAAGAATATTTATTAGAAGAATATAAAAGCAAGCAATCTTATTGAATCATGAGGCACTACCCTAACATAACAGTCATTCACCTTTGGAACTTCGAGCTTAGACTTCGTAGAAAGTATCCAAAGAGCAGTTTTTAATGACTGAATACCCTAAAGTTAGCACAAAGCCCAGGAGTTATGCTGAAGTTTTAGAACTGATCATCAAGAAAAAGAGGGAAGCAGTTGTCTCCCAAACATAGAATAAACAGATATTCTCAAACTTTAACCCTAACAAGGATGGAGTTTTACATATACACTCCAACTCACACAAAATCTACAAATACCCATAAATAACCAATATACCTAAAAATTGTATGCCTTAAGAGACTCCACTCTCGAGCACTGCAGGGGTGCGCTGCCCCCTTACCCTCCAGCTCGCTGACTGATCAGTCAGCAAGACCCCAAGCAAACACTGTGCAGGGTCAAGAGTCCAAATGAGAGCATCTCAACAGTTTTGTTTCCATACATCTCTTGCATACAGTGTGCAAACTCTTGCTCTGTGAGAAGATGGTGCTCCCTTTTTAAGCATCTTTTAACATCATAATTTCTTCAAACTATTATTGTTCTTTACTTCCAAAATGCAAAACTGAAGGACAAATATTAAAAAAGCCAAAAGAATGTGACTAACAGATAATCCACACTAACAGGTATCGAAGCTAAGTTATTTTTTTTTTTTTTGAAAAAAAGGAGCCAAAAGCTGAGGTTACATAACATAAATCTGGTTCTTAACCATATAGTTGACGATAGCTCACAAGTTACCTGCTAAGTCCCCATACTTTTAAAAATCAAGAAATTGGTCGAGATATTAAAGAAAGGGCCATAACGAAACTGAAGGAGCTGAAGAAACACAGTCTTGGCAAGTGCTGCACCAGTTGAAAGGTTGTAGAACTTAACACGAGTCATTATATTTTAGTACTCGTTGGATCGAGCTACTGCAAGAACTCAAAACTTATCAAGCTCCCCTAAAATGTTGAAGTTGTCGAAAATGCTTTTGAGACGCTGCATTACTAGCAGTTGCAGCGTCATTCTCCTTGTCCTCCAGCGTATTTCCGTTTCCACTAGAAATTATACGTAGTAGAATCTCCCAAATGCAACCTAACAAGGGAATGGAAGAAACGCTGAATGCAAATTGTTCTTGATTCATGGCTTCCAATGTTTGGTGCTTATAGTAGTAAGACATGGGAGAAGAAGAGGCTGAACTTATAGTGAATGTGGAGGTGGGAACTAATTAAGGACTTGTAAATTGTCCAATTTCTTGCTTGCCAAGCTTTTTGAAAAAAAATGTCTACTTTTATTAGGCTCATTAGTGTCCAATAATAAGCCTCCAGAATTGACTCTCTTTGGAAAAATGGAAATAGAGATAAGAATTTTCTTGGTCACTTAACGTGTCTAGCACTCGTTCTTGTTTTTTTTGTCACTTTTTAGTTACATTGGGGGACTGATGTTACAAACGTGCATTCAGGGAAGGGATGGGGAGACTTTGCTGCCTTTTTTTGTACTGTTTGTCTTTATGAGTGCTTTGTTTGTTTGCATGATGAGACTCTGAATTTATTATTGTATTCCTAAGCCTAATTATTTAACTTATTAACCATATGAACATCGGTTTACTTTCTAAATAAAATTATAAATTGTTAAATTACACTACTTCACTTAGTGTCGTCTTCATTTTCACATCAAATGGCTCTAAGCTCTTCAATCTACTTCAATAGTACTCATACAGCATGAAATTTCCGGTCATTATCTAGTTCTTTAATCAACTTTTGTGATTTTTTGGAACTATGTAAGCCTAATTTTAGAGAAGTGATTGTTCAACCATTGATGATTTAATTTTAGAGGTTTTACTGAACCAAATTAGAGGCTCATTTATCCTTTGATTTTAGTTTATTGTTGGTAAACAATATGAAGTGAATGAGAAAAGTAGAGGAGTCATTAAGCTTAATTAGAATGGGTCCTTGATGATTGAACAACTACAGCTCAAAAGGTAGTACAAAGACAATTGGGAGAAACGGCCACTTTTTTCTCCTTCATTACTAACTCCTCCATTATTTAGTAAGACAAAAATTTAAGAAGCCTCCTTGACTACTGGGTAAACTTTTTGATATAGTTTGAAGAGGTTATTGGTTTGTTGTTAAAATGAGTTGAGTATGAAATTATGTAATAGCAGTTTGAGTAAAACAATGGAATGTAAACTGCTGAAAAAATAAATAACACAATAAACTTTTATAGTAGTTCGAAGGTGGCGTAATTCTTCTATATCTAATTTTCTCTAATCTCTTTGAGGAATCCACTAGATATCCATAGATTTTACACAGCCCTACCTGTAGTTCTAATAGTTAACTACCAACTTCCTTCTCAATCAGCCTACATAAAGCTTGATTGGTACTGTTGAAGTTACTCTACACAAGAGTCAAACTGTATGCTCTGCTCAGCTATTTGTGTTGAATTGATCTACTCAGCTATTTCGATCTTCTCCTTTTATCTGCTTTACTCAGCTGTTCTGATCTTCTCCTTTGATCTGCTCTAGTCTTGTGCGCTGCTCTTCTTTTATTTCTACTCCACTATTTTGAAAGTAGCTCTTATAACTATTTCCTAACAAAGAGAAAAAATATAAGAGTTTTGGGGTACTATGCACCCATCCTAGTCATCACCAAAATCCATACAACATAATGCTAACATCCTTTTAATGCAAGTGGACTGGAATTGCTCAAGTTTTTCGAAACTGACTGCTTTACTAAAACCATTTGCTAGTTGCTCTTTTGTGTTCACGTTGAATTTTTCAGTCATTAACAAGACTTCTAAAAAAGTGATGGGGAAGTTTAATATGATTTTACTTGACATAGAAACTTGGATTTTTGTCATCACAGTCGTTAACATATTCACATAAAATTATTGTGAAAGTGTCGTGTCTTTGCTATACATATGCCAAAATTCTTCTAAGCTAAATAGTTCACAAGTGGTGTCAGTGGCAACAATATTTTCTATTTTTGTTGATGAGAGTAATACTGTCTTATGCTTCTTAGATGCCCAAGAAATTATGTATGACCCTAAGCAAAATACATATTTAAGTTGTAGCTTTATGATCATCAAGTGACCTTGGACAATCACTTTGAGCGTATCCAATGAGTTTGTTTTATTTTTCTTTGACATATTTGATGTCAAGTTTTCTCATAGCCTGAAGGTATTGTAGAATTCTTTCTACAACTGCATAATGTACCTTGCTCAGATTGTGCATAAATCTCGAGATCAATCTAACTGGATAAACAATGTGGGGCCCTATATTTGTAAAGTAGATCAAGGAGCCAACTAAACTTCTATACATCTTTGCATCAACTTTGGCTATGCCACCATTCAATTATAACTTTTCATTTACTGCAAGTGGAACGAGAATAAGTATTTTTTTTTTTAATTGACGAACTTGAATCCAAAGAAAATAGTTCATGAGACTTAAATTGGTCATCTTATACTATTCCAACATGGCCTTTTTGAATGATTACAACATTAGTGGATTTATCCCTATTTAGATCAAGTTATCTACATAAAGACAAATAACAAGAAAATTTTGTTCACCTTTCTTCATGTATAGTGACGCTCACTTTGACTTGTTTGAAGTTCATTTCTCTTTCAAGTTCTTGGTGCTTGTTTCACACTAATTTGAGTTGATAGACTTTATTTTTTTTGCCTTCAAAAATATAACCTTCTTGTTGTTCTACGTATTTTTTTTATGTTTCTATTGAGAAATGCTGATTAAACATCAAATTCATAATTGATAGCTCTAATTATGCTGCTAGAGCTAGGATAATTCGTATTTGTTGGAATTAAACATAAAATTATGTCATAAACATTATTGTGAAAAACCAGGTCACCAAACAGGATCATCATATTAAATCATTCAAGAAAGAACTTAATACTAAATCAAAATCAAACCTGAATCCATTTGAATGCAAAATTCCTTAGGTTTCGAGAGCCTTGTAGAAATCCAGAGGTTTTAGCCTTCTAGCTCCAAACAAATTTCCTGAATGTTTTCATAATGTTGGAATATGGGAAACAACAATGATGTGTTCACAAATAACACGATCAATAATGAGTAAATGAATGTCTGGATATTGCTTGAATTTTCTCAAACCCTCGCTCAATAACCTACAAAATAAAGGTTAGGGGTGTTGGGATTACCAGCAAAATCCATCCAATACTTAAGTCAGTATGTGATCGAGAAAGATAATCATAAAACTTAAAAATATTGTAATGAAGAAGTAATACATGTAGTTGTAATGTGTCCAAGAACGTAGCTTATTGATGTACAAGAAGCTTTTATATCATGCAATTGATAAGGTAATTGATACCAAAAAAGATTATGTTACCTTGTTTGGATAAACCTTACCAGAAAATCTCCCATGAATTAACGAACCCAGATAATGTAGGATTCCCTTTTCTTATCGAGAGCTTAGTTTAAATAGAGTAGGACTTTATCGTTAGTTTTAGTGGGCCCGAGCGAGTTCCTCAACTTAGATCGGTCCAGAAATCTTTCAGAAGGCCTCTTGGGCTAAACAAGAATCATCACCTCAGCTTGGTCATTACTTGGACTGAACTAGATCAATAAGATACTTGTGGCTTAGGCCAGCAAGAGCTTAAGCACTCTATAACCAAGCTCAGGTTAACCGAGCTTAGCAGGGCTATAGTGACAATCGTAATCATCCCATGGGCTCGAGCCCAATAAAGAACATAAAATCCCATCAACCACAAAAGGGTCCAGTCAGCTAAACCCAACATTAGCTAGGCCAAATTTAGGTCACATCATATATGTTTAAACTGGGTATCTTGGCTTAATACTGCATTGTATTTTATTTTATTTTGGCACATCATAATAAAATAAAATACTATGGTCTCTATATAGCCCCAACCAATACCATAAAGATGTGTCTAAGCCTAACACTTTATTTTCTTAATTGATCGCTTCATAATGGGCTTAAAGACATTCAATCAACACATAATATACAACATATAATATATCAAATATGTTGGCCCATTAAAGAGATTCAACAATCTCCCACTTGGGCCACATATGTTATCGAAGAATTGTATAATATAAACCTTATGTGCTCCAATACTATGAGCCCAAATCATAAGCCCAAAATTCAATTATATTTGTGTTTGAGCCTAAAAATTAAATTAAGCTAAAAAAACCCAACTTTATTTAGATATAAAGCCCAAAAGGTGCAAGATGAAAAAGATACCCAGCACAATTTAGAAGCCAAAAAAAAAAAAAGCCAAAATTACAACTATCTTCTTTCTAAAAAAATCCAATCCTTCACCTTAAATACTACCTCAAAGTCACCCCTAAAACTATCAATTTTCCACATTAAGAGAGGCCCAAGGAGAAACCTTTCTTCCTTATCTGCCATTACTATTGCTGCCGTCCAAATCGTCTCCATTGACCTATTGAAGCAGCTAATCGTAACCACGATGGACTTATCAACCAACCCTCCCAACCGCCAGCCCAATAGGATAACCATAAAGAAGATAATCATCATCTCTTTACTAATATTGTGGGAAGGTGAGATGACAGCACACGCGACCATGCGACTTGTCTGCTATTGTCATGGCTATTTTCTTCTTTGTGTCACCGTGACTTCCTCCTCGCGGCATAGTTTGACTTGATGGGGTAGTGAGCAATAAAACCTAATCTGTCGCCCCAATGGCCTTCACGTTGTCTAGACAACGCGACCAAAGCAGATAGAATGCTAGCTCTAATAATTCTGTGAAGGGGGAAAGTGGTCATAGGTTGTGATGGGGTTGACAACTCACCACCAGATTGAAAGTTGTCGGCCATGTTTTGAGTGCCCCCATGTTTGGGGTGTCGGGGGCATGATGGTGGTGGTAGGTATCGGGGTGAAGGTAAGGGCAGATGGGAAGAAGGGCTTCTTCTTAGGCCTCTCCTGGCGGCGAGAAATTGTGGGTTTTGGGGATTGACTTTGAGGAAGTATTTATGTAACCCCCGAACCTCGGACCATGACAACCACTGCAAGCTCTCGGGAACATCCCAAATGCCTGCAAGGCTAACCCAACAGTTTTC
The DNA here is from genome assembly GCA_019321725.1 of Paulownia fortunei. Lineage (NCBI taxonomy): Eukaryota > Viridiplantae > Streptophyta > Magnoliopsida > Lamiales > Paulowniaceae > Paulownia > Paulownia fortunei. The sequence goes on from CM033110.1 coordinate 5,337,184, forward strand.
ATTTAATCCAATAAAAATCATTGGTATAGAGCATCTATACCCTCAAATTATTATTTTATAAATCAATACCTCCATTAACTAAATAAACCAATAACTTAACGACAATCCACTTGAAAAAAAAAATCAATAATCCTTTAAGTATCCCCAAATATAAACATCATTATGCCTAAAAACAATCAATGAGTCATATGGAGATAATACATTTTCAATATTAAAATTCATCTTATCAAATGATTCAAAAATAATGAAATAGCAAGTTTGAAGTCCTTCCATATACTTCCTCATACTCCAAAGGTTATTCTTCCAAGCTACTAAGTCTTGGTACCTGAAAAATATTAATAGAATCATAAGCACGACGACCCACTAAATAACCCAATACCCAACTAGCTAGATCAAGCAAGTTATAAAAGTAATAATATATTTTTAATCAATGGAAAATAATTGATTTATCACTTGAATTCCATAAGTGAATGCCAATAATTTAATAATATAAAACAATAGGTTAAAAAAAAAACATGCAGTTAAGAAAATTAATCAATCTACACATAAAATCCGCCATATGAAACCAAACATATAAGACAACCATGGTCAAGGAAAGGTTTAACCCCCTATCTTAGGTCCTGGTATAGGCTTAACCCCCCTATATTGGGTCACTGGTGCAGGCTTAACTACCCCCCTGCACTGGGTCACTGACTAAACCCTTAAATCCCATAAACTATCAGTTGTCCATTTCCTTTCGAAATAGTCAATAATGTAAGGTCTCAACAATAGATTTTAAAAATACCTCCAAAATACCCATATTTACCTACTACCACATTCACGAAATCATATTTTAATACAATCTTAACTTCTGTATTTAATTTTCACAACACTCAAATCATTTTCACATGTCTAAGTACAATACATATATAAAATTGTTGGATCCAAGTTGTAAGAAAATTTAAAATACTCACCAAAAGTACTACACATATGAGTTTATGTAAACCAGAAGAGTGAAGAGTCACTTACCTCAAATTCAATAGTTGATATCCGAAACTCCCAAATTCCTTGTACACAAATGAAATTAATCAACGGTAGTAAATAGAATTTAATTAGTCTCATGATAATTTATTTAATTGTGTTCAACTTAAAATGGTTTCTACTAACGTAAATAATCTCCAACTTACTAACTAATATATTGAATTGTAATTATAACTACTTATCTTGAAATTTAACTATTAATAAATCATATTATCCAAATTATACTCTACTTAATTCTTTACTATCCTATTATATTTCCTACTATCCCACCAAACAATTAAGTAAAAGAAAGACACTAAAACTAGTAACCAAGTTTGATCCTATACAAACATTTCTATATCAATTCTAATATTATAATTGAAAAATGTATTGCCTTGACCGGTAACTAGTGTTGTTCATCATCCCCCTAATTCACCCATTCAACATTCACAATTTATATTCCTTATCCAGTAACTCATACGCTTTTATTATTCACACTTCCAAGTCAGATTTTGTTCCTTATTTCACAATCTCATGCATTTAATATTCAAAATTTCAATCACATGCACTCTGAAATAATCAGAATCATTTGGTTTCTATTTAATTTACCACCTATGAGCAATTGATTTCTTTGAAATTTATATCTGCGCATCACAATATATATTTAAACTAATCCAAGAGAGTGGCGGAATTTGGCTTACCAATTAATTAACATCCCCACCGTGACTTCAACGTGGCGGCCACTCATGTTTTCTTTCCTTTTTCACTTGATGGCTCTTAAATCTCCGTTTTCTTTTATGGTCACATGATAAAATCTCATATCTATAATTTTCTGTGGAGTAGCCTGTAGTCATCCACAATTTCAATTCTGGCTACCGCTACTCATTTGTCATCCACTAATTCAATACAATATAAACTTAGCTTAATTAATTTAATTAATTAAAGCATAAAGTTTCTAAATCTTACCAATGTTAGTAGTCCATACTCAATGGTATTTAATTGGTATTTAATGAAAGAAGAGTGCTCTCATTTTCTTATTCCCTTTTACTATAGTTCTACACCTTTCCCGAATCTTATTTCCTCTTTTGGTTGATATTTGATAGCTTTTACTCTTCTTCTTTTGTAGAATGCATCGGCTCTCTCTCTCTCTCGCTCTCTCTCTCTTTTCAGAATTCTTGTTTGGCAAAAAGGGTGTTAGGGTTATTCTATCCCTAATTCAAATTTCTTTTGGAGACTTAATTTAGGCAACATTAATAAACTTTCTTAGCACACTACTTGGTAGTATTCCAGAATGACCTCTTGTTAAAATGGGATATGCACAAATCGAAATTTTTATACAAGTTATGGTAATAATATACATATATGTACATTGGGCCATTACACCATTCCCCTCCTTTTTGGCTGTGCAATTCTTTTCCTTTAAGTGAGCATATTTTCTTTCTTTTTCTTTTTTTAACTTCCACTTGAAAATATTAATTTTATACCAAATAATAGGATCGACTAATAGACATGTGAGAAATAAATTAATTGAATAAATCATACATATCGGTTTGGATAAAATCAAATATTCTATTATCCCAAGAATTGTGCATTGTTCATAATTCAATTCATTCTGATTTGATTTTAATACTTAACATTTCCCCACAAGTTGAATGCAAAAATAATTTATCGGAGTGTTCGACTTGAATAATGGAAACTACAACATTGAGAGTTGTATAGCTCTATGTGGTAGCAAAAATAAATTCTTTGAGATTGAATCATTTTTTTGAATATTGATCCAAGTTAAAGTTTAGAAAATGACAGTAGTTGCGTGGATTGAGTATTATACAACTCGAACATGTGGAAGTAAAAGTACAACAGGCTTAATGAAATTTCTTTGATACCATGTTGATTTTGAATTACTTAAAAGAAATGAAGAGAGATAGAATAACATAAAGATATAATGTGGTTCGACTATTTGGCCTATATCCAGGGATAAAATGCCCAAAGGGCTATAAAACTTTTATTTCTGTCTTATCATCACAAACATAAAGATATAATGTCGTTCAACTATTTGACCTATATCCAGGGATAAAATGCCCAAAGGGCTATAAGACTTTCATTTTTGTCTTATCATCACAATTACAATATTACCTACATATAAAGTGTAATATTCATGGAGAAGTACATTAATTGAAGAAATCATACATATCAATTGAGATAAAATCAAATATGTTGCTATCCAAGAATCGTACATAATTCTTAATCCAAACCATTCTGATTTGATGTTGATACTCAACATGTTGAATTTTGAACTAAAAGAAATAATTGAAGAGAGAAAAAAAAGCACATAGATATAATGTGGTTTGGCCATTTAGCCTACATCTATAGACAAAGTACCCAAAAAGGCAATAAAACTTTTATTTTTCTCTTAATTTGATATTATATGAACACCTATTTATATAGGTGAATTAGACATGTGAAAAAATAAGAAAGGATACCAATCCAAATCAAATAAAAAAATATATAATATATTATCGTGATATTGCAATTATATCAAACTTGATTCTTAACGTTCCCCCTCAAGTTTAACATGAGATCTAGATTGAAGTGTTCAATTTGAACTATGAAGGTGACACTTTTCTTCAAGTCTTCGATCATTGATATAACTTCATACATGATTTAGACAAAACTATTTTGTAGATAGCAATGAAGGATGCACACAATGATATATCATGCACCACGATATAATTGCTTCACTGTACCATGATTAATGTGTAATCAAAGAGTTAAATGCACGGAATACAAATTGTGCTATGATAAATGTGGAAGCATAATGAAGCAGGTCTAGAACCTGCTCTGATACCATTTTGAAAAATACAGTGGGTATTTTGGAGAATAATAGCTTCATTGTATTGTATTGCACAAATACAAAATTGATTACATATATAATGGACTAGGAAAATAAAGAGCTAATAATAAAATCCTAAACAAACTCCTAAAATCATGGCAAATTGCTAGAGGCCATAATTTGACTTTATTTGAAATTAAAAGCTATTTAAAAATAAGATCTTAATAGCTGGAAATAATCTGCAAATCTAAATGAATAACTTTGATTAATTTAAATCTCCAAATTAAAGATTCAGATGCTCCAAATATTATATTGACAACTCATCTGATTCTCTACACTCTCTCTCAAACTAGGAATAGATGTTAATCATTCTTAGTTTGGAGATCATCTTTTCAAATAACTGTGAAAACAAAGCCTTTGTCAATATATTTGTTATTTGCTTTTAGTTAGAACGTACATCATATTTACCACTTTGTTTTCAACCTGTTCCTTGATAAAATGTTGTCAATCTCAATGTGTTTGGTTCGATCATGATGGACTGGATTATTCGCAATACGAATAGTAGCCTGATTATTTAACAGATTCTTCTAATGTGATCTTCAAATTTGTGACAAGCCTGTTCAACCATATACCTTCATATATACCATAGACCATCACCTTATACTCTACCTCAGCACTATTGCGAGCAACAATGGACTACTTTTTACTTCTCCAAGTCCATAGATTCCCCTAAGCATAAGTACAGTTGCCGATGATTAGTGACAGAACTAGCCCAATCCGCATCTGTGAACACCTCGATATCTCGATTAAGATTTTTTTCAATGAAAAGACCTCATCTACGTGCTCTTCGATAGGATTTTACATAATTAGCTTACCACACTCACTGAGAAAGTAATATGAGGTTGTGTGTGTGATAAGTAAATTAATTTTCCTACCAATTATTAATATCTCCCATATCATTAGTGTATCATCTACCTTTATGTCAAGCTTGACGTTTGGGTCTATTGACGTGTCTGCTAGCCTACTTCCAAGCATTCCAGTTTCCTTAAGTAAATCAAGAAAATACTTCCTTCAAGATACTGAAATACCCTTCCTTGACCTACCAACTTCCATACCAAAAACATACCGTAATGTATCATGTTCTTTGACTTCAAATTCCTGAGCTATAATGTTTTCCAGTTCTTGCAATTCTTTAATGTCATCCCCTGTTAAGCCAATATCATCTACATAGATGATTAATATAGTGATATTCCCATCTCTCTTGAATATTTGAAGAACAAACTATGATCTGCTTCACATTGAATATAAGTATATCTAAGAAGAACTTTGGTGAAGCAATCAAGTAGTACGCATGGTGTCTGTTTGAGGCCGCAAAGAGACTTTTTTAGATGACAAACTTGATTTTATTTATTGGTAGGGGAAACTCCATATAAACTTCATCCTCTAAATCATGATTTAAGAAAGCGTTCTTCACATTGAGTTGGTAAAGGGGCTAATCCAAGTTTGTTGTAACAAATATCTTGATTTGGATTGTATTAAGCTTTGCAACTAGTTCAAATGTCTCATAATAATCAACTTTGTATGTTTGAGTGAATCCTTTAGCCCTTGTTTATGAAAATCCTATCGCAAGCGTACGGTGTCAAGTTTTGAGTAAAATGATGAATATAGAGTATCGTCTCTGCTGGGATTGATATTAATTATGTATTAAGTACCAAAATTATATTAGTTAACTTTATCTAGATGATTCAAATAAAAGTTGCAAATAAATAAATAAAAATCCTAAAAGTAAACTAGAAGAGTTCACTCAAGCAAATTATCAAAACACTTGACAAACAATCAATTCTAGAGGTTTGATTCACATAGTTTTCACCTATATTTATCAATCCAATTCATCAATTTCAAGTCAAGAATTTATAAGTCAAGAATCCCCAAAGTAATCTACTCCCTCTCTTGAGTGCCGAGTGATTATGAAATCTAAATTTCTATCAAAGTTAAATGGATTCTTTTGTAAGACTTTGAAGGGTTTATAAGCCTCTCAACTCTATGAATTCTTAAGTTATGTTATCTTATGGCAGTGTATAAAGTTTTTTCTCTTGAGTGTCGAATTTCATATGCCAGATAATCTAGATTATTGATCAAGAAATCAAGATGTAATCGAATCACAATACATAAATAAATTTGAAGAACTTGAAAAATGATAAATTAGAATATCAAAACAACCCCAAGAAACTAAAACTTAGTTCATAACTAATGTGGAAAAACTCATAGACAAGCTTTGATACATCATATTAAAGTGAAGAATTTATTAAGAGATTAGTGCATGTATGTGGATGCTTGTTAGAGAACAAGTACACCAAACTAGCCCACGAAAAATTCTTGATTGAAAAATATTATTTGTTAAATGAGAATTACTAGTTATGATAATACATTAATTAGTCATTCGACTTGAGGCACCATGGTTTTTTAAGCAAAATTTTGAAACACAATTTTTGAAAGGCATCAATTATTAGATGCTAGAAATCTTTGTTACCTATTATTTATGTTTGCCAATCTGTGACTTTACCATACCGAAACACAACCTCACTCAAACAACTATAAATACCCCTTCTCATCTATGTATTGTTATTGAACAACTCAGGAAGAATCGTCAAACAGAGCCAACAAAAAGTTTAACTGATAATGCAAGTAAGTTTTAACTTTGCTGTTAAATTTTATACTTTGTTGATGGGAAAAGGTCCAGATCACTGTGATCTCAAGTTGCTCGAAAAGAGTTTCAATCGGGAGTTGTATAAAAGCAAGATCCCCTTCAACAAACTCCTTCTTCACATGGTATTTCATTTACAAATGTAATAGCCCCAGTAATATGGTAGAAAACCTTCACTTCACAGACCTAGGGGGACAAAAACAAAGGAAAGTTAACACTAACATTGAAGATTTACCATATTATTAACATTGAATAAATAAAAATATTTATTATAGGAGTATAATAGTGTCAATCTAATTAACTTGTTGGGAATCTCTAGGTTCTGAAATTAATGGAGAATTTGAAGATCTAAGAGGTAGGGTTTCGTTAATAATCTATGCAATACCATGTTCAATATTTCTTATCTATCTTACCCACACACCAATGTGTTTGGAAATCTTATCTATATCCAGACAAGATATGCCTTCAATTACATTCTTGAGTCCTTTATTTCGTTCCCAATTGTCTCCTTGTGTTCTCTAAAGTGACAAAGTGCTTGGAATGAGTTGTAAGTATTCTATTTATACCTTGTCCCAAAAATCTATGCTTTAAATTCCTTTTCCACACAAAAGTCATCAGCACAAGAATCGGGCACTCCGGCCCTAAAACCCATGCAACTTACTGCCCAAATTTGGATAATCGCACCACAGTGCGACCATTCGGTGCTACGATGCCTAATCCTTCTTTAATGTCACACTGTGGCACAATACTTCAGTGTTGTGACCCCTAACTTTCTAACTTTGCTACCTATTTTTGCCTTCTAGCACCACGGCTCGCTACTTAGGCATCGTGATGCAGAACATGTTTGAAGACAAACAAACTTACTCGATGAAACCTGCTTGTTAAAATTTGCTCATGTATGTGTGTGGTCCTTTGCGAATGCCGTCCTAAAAAAAATTAAATACAAAAAACAAAATCAAAATGAGAAATCTTGGGATATAATGTAACCAACATCTTAAGTCTAAACGCTAATAAAAAGAAAGAATGTAAAACCAAGTGAAAATCAAAGAAAGCAAGATAAATAGCTTGGGTTACCTCCCAAGAAACGCTAAGTTTATAGTTTTCAGCTAGACCTGTGGGATTCCATCAAGTTAGGGCTTCGATGGAATGTTATCAACATTTCCCTTGGACACCCTCCAACCTCTAATATCCATAACCTCATTCCTCAAAGAACTTTCAGTCCCATGCTCTTTTCTTTTTCTTTTTTTCTTTTTCCAACACTTCCACCAGGTTCTCTTGAAGCCTCTATGCCCAATAGATGTTGAAATATCACTTCTTCATCATGAAATCTCAAGGTCAAGTCACCCCTTTGCACATCAATTAAAACCCGTCTAATGGTTGAGAATGGTCGGCCAAAAATTAAAAAGATCTCTTCATCTTCCTCCATATCTAACACCAAAACATATGCAGGAAATATGAACTTGTTGACCTTTATTTTGCATCCTCAATAACTCCCCAATGATAGATAAGAGACGTATCCACCAATAACTCCCATTCGGCTTTCCTCGACATGAATAATTGTAATTGTCACTTTCTGATAGTTCATCTTTTCCGAAAACCTGCACTCTAACTTAATCAAACTCAAGATTGAGACCCACCAAAAAGTCATATGTTCGATCAATTTCTATATATTTTTTAAGAAGAACATCATCACTATCTTTCATCATAATACCCTTATGGTGATCCATCTCTTGCCACATATTTTTTAACATGTTATAATATTCTGTGATCGAGTGATTACCTTATCTTGTAGCAACGAGTTTGGTTATGATATCATATATTTGTGCATAGTCGTTTACCTTCGAATATGTTGGTTGAACTGTTTCCCATATGTCAATAAATATGGTGAGAGACATACAAGTATTGTTGATTTCAAGAACCATTACATTCTAAAGTCTCTCCATGACCATAGAGTTTACTTCATCCCAAGCATCGAATTTGGGATCTTTCTTGTCAAGTCTAATACCAAGGAGATAACTGAGTTTTCCCTTACCTCAAAATTTCGAACTAGTTGTGACCATTTTAGATATTCTGCAACTCCCCTATTGTTTGATTGACGCTCACCATCTTGGGTTAAGTAGTAGTTTGGATTCAACGAACAACACAAAGAAAGAAATAGGGGAGAATAAAAAGACAAACAAACAGATTGAATTTAGGATATAAGCCTAGGGCTCTGATACCATGCGAGAAATTATAATCTGAATTTCATTGAGAAATTGATTGTTATAATAGAAATGGTTGGGCCTTAAAATCTGATTATAATTGCACATCAGGAAAAGAATAAAATAAAATCCTATGAGATCAGGAATATGTCTAACTAAATCTGAAAAATATAAAGCCAAATATAATCTTTCCTATATTAGTGCTATACACTAATTTCTTATGATTCTTGGAGATTTTCCAATAGATTCTATTATGTCATTGTCATTTAGGCGACACATCTTTTTCTTATTTAGAACGTCTATTTCTTAAGTTGTTTCGCAATGTTTCTATTTATAGTTTAAGGGGTGAACCATGCATTTGTGCTAAAAACACCATGTGCCTTTTAAAATAAGTTTCAATAAAAGTTCGATTCCTTTAACATGATTCTATACTGATGTTTATGGTCCTTTCTCTACCCCTTCTGCTTCAAGCCATAAATACTTTGTGTTTTTTGTTGATGATTATACTAGAGTGGCCTCGACATATTTTTTAAAGTCTAAGAGTGATGTTGTACATGTTATTCCTCAGTTTTCTGAAATGATTATCACATAGTTTCATACTCAAGTTAAGGTCTTTCACTCGGATAATGGCCGTGAGTTTGTGAACCAGTCTCTTACTGATTTTTTCAAAGAAAATAACATCCTCCACCAGACAACATGTGCCTACACACCACAACTGGGTTAAGACTATTATGACCGTCGTCTTTCTTATGAATTAAATGCCTACTCTTATCATTGACTATCAAACTCCCTTGAGGATGTTGTCAAGTTTCACTCTATTTCACTTGCTCTAAATCTTTGTCCTAAAAGGATTTTCATTGTGTGTGTTATGTTCATGTACACTCTTCTCAGGGATAAGCTTGGTCCTCGTGCTCTTAAGTATGTCTTCTTTGGTTTCTCTAGTTCATATAAAGGCTATAAACATAATGATGTCACAGAAAGAAAAAAAAAACGTCATCTTCTAAAAGTCACTCGCACTCTTCTATTTCAGTTAAATGCTCCAAAGTTTTTATAGGTAGAAGCGGTTCCTATAAACATATTGTCCAAACACTTTCTAGAAGCTATTTTTATGCGTAATTTGTCGCCATAAATATTTGGATGCATTGCCTTCTTACATGTCTATAAACATCAAAGACCTAAATTGGACCCCAGAGCAAAATGGTACATGTTTGTTGGATATTCTGCCACACATGTTATGGTCTATTCAGTAGGCAAACATTTGTATCCATTAATGTCACATTCAACGAGTCTAAACCTTTCTATAAGTCCTCTCCCACACATCTTCAAGGGAGTATGGTAATGTACATGTTGGGAATCTCGAACAAATTAGAGAAATACTAGATCTGGTTATTACTATTGAGAATCTCGATTAAATTTAATCTGGTTACCTTTTTTTTCATTGTACAGTTGTAGATTTAGTTTGAAGCTAATTATAATCTGTATATAAGAGGTAGAGTATTTCCCCTTCTTATTTAATCAATAATGATAATTTTATCCATTTTCTAGATGGCATGAGAACCAACTTAATTGGATACTCTTTTGTTTTTTTCTGTCATTTTTTTCGAGCCTGTTCTTGCTTCCCATTTCATTTTTTCTTACTATCGCTTTACCATGTCAGAAATTTTCGAATCTAGTCCTTCAACTGATTCTAATAACTAAATATTACCTACATCTAGTTCTCATTCCCACTTTGTCTAAATAACCACAATCCGTTTTAATCAGAATAATTTTCTCAAGTGGTCACAATCTGTTCGGATGTACATCAAGGGCTGAGACAAAATCAGTTATTTAACCGGTGACATGGCATGGCAGGTGAATTATATAGAGAAGGAGATTAGCTAAAATTATATATGTTATCCTACTGCTAAAGCCCTTTGGGATAATATACTCAGATGTATTCAAACCTTGGAACTTAGTCCCAAATTTATGAGTTTCGACTCAAACTGGGTGATATTGTCAAGATGAAAATTTAATTACCAAATATTTTAATGTGCTTAAGGGTTTATGGTAGGATCTTCACTTATTCAATGACTATGTGTAGAAGAATCCAGATGATTGCTCATATTTCAAGAAGAAGGTAAAAGGTTCAAGAATATTCTATTTCTTAGCTAGGCTTAATGTTGAGTTTGATGAAGTTCGGGGTACAATAGTTGGTCGACAACCTCTCATTTCTCTTGGTGAAGTGTTCTCTGAAGTGCATCATGAGGAAAATAAGAGAAATGTTATGCTTGGGACGAAGTTCTTTGGACCTGTGGAAAAATTAGGCTTATTGGGCACTACAGCTGTTGTTTCTCACTATGCTAATAACCAATGACGTCTGGATAAGAAGCCATGAGTTTGGTGTGATCATTGTATTAAACCATACCAAACTCATGAAACCTGCTAGAAATTGCATGGGAAACTAACTGATTAGAAACCTGTTGAATGGAAGACTAGTAAGCAAGGTGACTCCAATTGTACCCCTGCTAAAGCACATACTATTGAGATCTCCTCATTGAGCAAAAAATAATTAGACCAACTTCTACAGCTGTTGAAACCCACTTCGGTGACTCCTATAGTATCTCTAGCTCTGTCAGGTAGCTTTCTGTATGCATATTCTCTTTCAATATCTGCACGTTGGATCATAGATTCAGGTTTCTCTGACCACATAACAAATTTATCTTATTTGTTTATCTCTTTTACACCTTGTTTTGGAGATAAAAAAATATGTATTGCATATGGAAGCTCATCTTCTATTAGTGGCAAAGGCTCTATTACTTTATCTGATAAGATTATTTTCCATTTCCCAAAACTCTCTTGTAATCTGTTATCTATAAGTTGTTTAACTAAGGATTCTAATTATCGTATTATTTTTGGTCTCTCTTTGTGACTTCTAGGATCTGAACTCGGGAATGATGATTAGCAATGCTAGATTGATAGACAATCTCTACTATTTTGATGACAAGCGATCTGAGAATAAACAAGCTTAGGGTTCTGCAAATGATTAAATAATACTATAGCATTATAGATTAGGACATCTTAGTTTTTTCTATTTAAAGCATTTTTTTAGGTTTACTTAAAGGATTGGATTGTACTTCTTTCCATTGTAAAACTTGTTTCTTGGCCAAAAGCCATCGAACTTCTTATAATATAAAACATTATTATGCCTCAAAGCATTTTTATTTGATACATAGTGATGTTTAGGATCCTTCGAGGATTACTACTTGTGAATTTTTAGGAAGAAAGTTTCTAAAATTCCCATTACACATTGAACCAAATTACAACCTTAATTTTATATTGAAGTGGCTGACATTCCAATCTACAAAAATAGAAAAGAATCCTTCTAAATCAGGAATTCCTCTAAATCAGCAAATTAGTTCTGTATAGAATCATGTCTATTAGGAAATAAATTAAGTACTAACCTAAATAAAGCATTAAATACAAATATTCACAACTGTCTAGATAAGGATCGACTCCTTTCTACACTCCACCTCAAGGTGGGTTGTATATGTTATACAATCCCAACTTGGAGTTGAATTCTTCGAAGCTTGTCCATGGAAGAGCGTTGGTGAGGATATTAGCAATCTACAGTCTTATAGGAATGTAGCTTAATTGAACTATCCCATTCTTGACCTTCTCTAATATGAAATGTCTATCAATCTCAACGTGTTTTATCCTGTCATGATGCACCGGGTTCAAGGTAATACTGATGGCAGCTTAACTGTCACTAAACATCTTTGTAGTTTTCTCTGTAGTAGCTCCAAGTTCACTTAGCAATCTTTGAAGCCACACCCCCTCGCAAATACCTAGAGCAAGTGCACAGTATTCTGACTCTGCACTGCTCTTAGAAACCACTGATTGTTTCTTGCTTCTCCAAGTTACAAGATTTCTCCACACATATGAGCAGTAACCGATTGTGGATCTTCTCTCAGTTAACTCCCCAGCCCAGCTTGCATTTATACAAATTTCTATTTCTCGATTTTCACATTTAATGAATAGCTATCCATGCCCGGGTGTCATCTTCAAGTATCTTAGAATCCAGTTTACAACTTCTAGATGATCTTCATTTGGATTGTTCATGTGCTAGCTTACTACGCTGACTGAGAATGCAATGTCTGGTCTAGTGTGTGAGAGGTAGATTAATTTGCCCAGGAGCCTTTGATATCTCCCTTTATCTACTGGAATACTCTCTTCACTTCTCTTTACCTTTTTGTTGGGATCCATAGGAGTATCGGCGGGTTTACATTCGAGCATACCTGTCTCATTAAGCAAATGTACTTTCTTTGGGAGATGAAAATTCCTTTCTTAGATCGAGCAACCTCCATCCCTATGAAGTATCTAAGAGCACCAAGATCCTTAATCTCAAACTCAATAGCAAATAGTTTCTTCAGGTTGACAATTTCTTTCTCATAGTCCCCGATTAGAATGATATCATCAACATAAATAATTAAGATGACAATCTTATTTTCAGGCGAGAATTTCACAAACAGTGTATGATCTGCTTGACATTGACTATATCTATGTGTGATCACTATTTTAGCAAACCTATCAAATCATGCACGAGGTGACTGCTTTAAACCATATAATTCCTTCTTGAGTTTACATACCATTCGGCTATTTGAGGAGTTCTCAAGGCTTGGAGATACTTCCATGTATACTTCTTCTTTGAGATCGCCATTTAAAAATGCATTCTTGATATCAAGTTGGTGTAGAGGCCAGTCGTGATTCACTATAAGAGAGAGTAGAACTCGAACTATATTAAGTTTGGCAATAGGTGCAAAAGTCTCCTGATAATCAATTCCATATGACTGAGTGAAACCCTTGGCTACTAGTCTAGTTTTGAACCTCTCAATACTCCCATCCGCCTTGTATTTAACTGTAAATATCCACTTGCATCCTTCTAGTTTTTTTCCGTAAGGTAACTCTACAAGAATCCAGGTGCCATTGCTTTCTAGTACTCTGATTTCTTCTTCAACAGCTTGCTTCTATGCTGGGTTTTTTAGTGCTTCCTGAATAGAGTTTGGAATTTGTATATTATTAAGAGTAGACACAAAGGCTCTGTATGGATGTAGTAATTCTTATAGGCAACATAGTTTCCAATAGGACATTTTGTGCATGATCGAACACCCTTTCTTAGAGCAATTGGCAAGTCAGAATCATCAACAATAGGATCAGGGGACTCATGAATTAAAGAATCTATACCAGTGCAAATTTCTAGAGCAAGAAAAACCAATTCAAGTTCTTGACCTTGCCTGATTTGTGTAGTGTGCTCTAGTTGCTCAATAGGTTTTCTCCTTCTAATATAGACACGAAGTTCTTGTTTGTGTGAAATAGACTCCGGTAGGTCTGTTTGAGGGTTGATGGACTCAAGAGATCCAGGTTGATTTGTAGGAGGTTCGGATTGGCTGATTAGCAGGTCCAGACTGGTTAGATGAGAGTAATGGCACTTGTGAGACAATCGAGGTTGGTAAAATTGAGATTGAGTATCTTGAAGAATGTCCCAAAACTGATATTATAATACCCCTTAACCTAACTACAGAGTCTAAACAAGCTGATACAGTTAAGTCAAGAAATGTTATTTTTCATCATTACTAGAGTTATGATTTTAATAAAAGTTTCCATTTTTAGCTATAAGAGAAAGAGTTTGAATCATTTTAAACACACCATATACATATATCAAAATTGAGTACATCTGTTTACAAAACCATAACAGAGCGACTTATTTAAAAACAAAATAGAGTTTTCAAAATATGATACAAAACAGCTCGAAGCATGACATATGAACAAATCTCTGTCCGGCCGCTCTGGAGACTCAGTCAACCTCTAAACCTGTACATTCCCACTTGCATCACATGAATCTAATAAGCTAAAGGCTTAGTAAGGTGAAACTGATGCAATAACAAATAGTGTACATAAAAATCACATAAATGATTAAATGTAATATTCAATTTAATAATTTTCTTTTATAAATCATTCTTTAGGACCTTTGAAGTGTGGTACCTAACTAATAGCGATAGACCGTGGTTTTCAGAACCTGTTCATAATGATTGGCCAATAAGAGAACTAATATGGGGTTTCCATACTTGGTCTTTCAACCTCAGGTATTAGCCATATTCTATCTCATTTATTATGGATTTTCTATATCGATTTTTCAACCTCAAGTATTTGCCACCATTTGTTGGGTCCGCCGGTCCCTTGTCTACCCGACCATCAATTAAGTACCATACTTTCTTTTCAAAACCTCATTATATTCTTAATAGTGTCATGCTTCATGAACCATAAATGCACCAAACATTACATCATTTGACAAATAATAACAATCACATTAAAACATGAACAACATTATATGATTCTTGTGATACACCAAATGAAAGCTTCAACTTACATCAAGTTCACTTTGTGCTAAGTGAAAAAGCCAATCACTTTGGAAGATAAGATGTGTTAAAGGCCTAACATAATCAAATCATGTACCTTTTAATATCCTTTTTATAAATCATATAGTCTATTCTAGTTAAAATCATATACAATTTTCAATCTTTTGTAAACAATTCCATATAAATTACATAACCTTAAAAACAATGCATACTCCATATTTTACTACTAATTCAAGACATTAAACATTAGGACAACCATTAAATAACTAATAATTCAAACATAATTATTAGGACAACCCACAAAATATGAATACAATCCGAATTAAAATGACGTAAACTTGATTCTAACTTAAATTGATTCTAACCTTCAATTAAGCAAACTAATTGCTATTATTCACAATCATTTGTAGTCACCTTCAAAAACAATATAAGTATTACAAAATTAATAGAAACAAGTAAATTAAATAATTTCACAAGATTATCAATTTTGCTAAAACTAGCTTAACTAGCTTGGTTTTGGCTTCAAGTGTAACTTACGTAAGTTTTCAATCATACAAAAATATACTAAAACATGTAACCATCCAAGATACTACAAATTCATCATAAGAAACATTGAAAAAGAATATACCTTGATTAAGTTGGAATTAAGCTTCAAAATTAATAGTTTTCAAGTTTAAAAGAGTGAAAACTTGTTCTAGTTTGTGTTCTATGAATTCCTATGGATTGAATTTAATTTTTATGAGTATGAGAGTGTATAAATTTGGGAGAAACTTATAAGAATAAGGGCTGGTCATTTTTGAGGTGCTTCCACAAGAAATATGGATGAAAATGATTTATTTGACCTTTTAAAGAGAGGTAAGTGGAGGGCTATGATTTGTTGCATCATGCTTGATGTCTTCTCAAGCCAAAAGCCACGTTTATGGGCTAGAGAGATGACAAAAATTGATACTTTGGTGTTATAATCAAGTGCAATGCAGTTTAGAATGATTTCATGCAACCTAGTCAACCAACTAATCAAATTGCACATTTTTGCATACTTTTAGTTCTTAGCCAAATGTAGCATATTTCAAGTAAATATTTAGGCAATTAATCACTTTAGCATATAACTAGTATGGAGCAATACAAGTAATTCATCTCATGGCTATTCAACACATCAATCTTCCTTAACCGAGATACCGAGCTTTTCACTACAAAAAGGCACTTAAGGAATATGTTAAATCAAGAAACAAAAGTTTGATCTCATATTTCATGTACTAATGCATGTTAAAGCATAACTGAAGCATATAATAACAATTATTCATTTCGTGCAATCATGCTATTTGTATGCCATAATTCGATAATGCACATTGATTAGATGCAAAATGCTTATTATTGGCTATGTATGAGAGAATTGAGAATTGGGCATTACAAATATTCCCTCAAGTGCTCCCCCTGAATCTCAGGTTTAGGGAAGTAGGATTGATCTTCAAAGAATGTGATATTCATGGAGTTGTACACTTTACTAGTGATGGATGAATATCATTTATACCCTTTTTGGTTAAATGAGTACCCTAAAAAAATGCATTTGAGTGATTTAGGGTTAAGTTTGGTCTGGTTTTATTGGTGAATATGAACAAATGCTGAACACCCGAAGACTTTGAGTGGAAGATTCGATGAGAATAATTTGATGTGAGAAAAGGTTTGCATGAGAACCTGATGAGGCTTTTGGAATTTAAGAACTTGGCTCGACAACCTATTAATGAGATAGGTGGTTGTTAATATGGCTTCCCCAGAAATGTTTAGGCACATTGTTAGAGAACATGATTGATCTCGCTACCTTAAGTAGGTGTCTATTTTTCATCTCTGCTACCCCATTTTGCTGAGGGGTATCTACACATGAACTTAAGTGTATGATGCCTTGTTCGAAGAGATAGGGGCCGAGAATAGAGTTGAAATACTCCTTGGATTGTCGATTTTTAGGACTTGGATTTTTCTTTTGAATTGGGTGTTGATCATCGAATGAAAGGATTTGAAGATTGCTCCGATTTCAAATTTTTCTTTCATGAGAAATGTCTAGGTTGTTCTAGTGTGATCATCAATGAAAGACACAAACCAGCGAGTTCTAATTATGTTTTTTACTCGTGAGGGTCCCCAAATATGACTATGGATCATGTCTAATATGCTTGGCAAGTTGGCATATTTCACAATTATAAAAGTTGGGACTTTCATTGCTGAATAAATTAGGAAACAACTTTTCGAGTTACACAAAGTTTGGATGACCAAGACGAAAATGCCATAACATAACTTGATTTTTATTTGAACTAAATACAGAATTGAAAACAGATTGAAAGACATAACTTGTAGAGGTAACTTGTCGATATAGTGGAGTACTTTCTTTGAGTAAGTAGAGTCTGCCACACAACTCAACACTGCCAATCACCTTCCCCGAATCCACTGCTTGAAATTCACACAAGTTTGGAAAAAATTTAATCACACAGTTCAAGTCATGAGTAAGTTTGCTGATAGAAAACAGATTACAATCTAATTTTGGAACATAAAAGACATAAGAGATAGTAAGATCCTTTGTTAATTTAATTGATCCAATTCTAGCCACTTTTGAGAGTGAACCATTAGCTATTTGAACTATAGAGGTATTGGGACATGGATTGTAGTGTTGGAAAATACTAATATCTCCTATCATGTGATCTAAAGCTCCAGAGTCGAGTATCTAAGGATTTGATTTCCTGATTTTTGCAATACAAGTAGAGAAAAGAGTACCTTGATGTGCAAACATGCTAGTATGATCTGAAGTTGGAGAAGCTAGAGAAGGAATGGTGATCTGACCAAATAATTTCTATAATACTTCAAGTTGTTCCTTGGTAAAAGGACTACTTTCTGCAGAGTTGGTGTTGTCTGATATTGTAGCTAAATTAGCACGACTTTCTCGATCACTACGTGCTCGGTTGGGCTTCCAATCAACAGGTTTCCCATGAATTTTCCAGCATGTTTCTTTAGTGTGACCAGGTCTTTCACAATGTTCACACCATAGCCTTTCCCTTCTCAGCTTGTTATCCTGATTTTTTTGTGAAGAGTTATGTGTAAAAAGAGCTAATACTTCTATAGTTGGAGTCATGCTAGAATCTCCCACCATCATTACTTTTGTAATGCCCAATTCTCAATTCTCTCCTACATAGCCAATAATAAGCATTTTGCATGAATATGCATCTAATCAATGTGCATTATTGAATTATGGCATACAAATAGTATGATTGCACGAACATGAATAATTATTATTATATGCTTCAGTTATGATTTAAAATGCATTAGTACATGAAATATGAGATCAAACTTTCATTTCTTGATTTAACATATTCCTTAAGTGCCCTTTTTGCAGTGAAAAACTCAGTATCTCGGTTAAGAAAGATTGATGTGTTGAATGGCCATGAAATGAATTATTTGTATTGCTCCATACTAGTTATATGCTAAAGTGATTAATTGCCTAAATATTTACTTGAAATATGTTACATTTGGCTAAGAACTAAAAGTATGCACAATGGTGCAATTTGATTGGTTGGTTGACTAGGTTGCATAAAACCATTCTAAACCGCATTGCACTTGATTATAACACCAAAGCATCAATTTTTGTCATCTCCTTAGCCCATGAACGTGGCTTTTTGCATGAGAAGACACCAAGCATGATGTAACCAATCATCACCCTCCACTTACCTCTCTTTGAAAGGTCAAAGAAATTATTTTCATCCATATTTCTTGTGGAAGCACCTCAAAAACGACCAGCCCTTATTCTCCTAAGTTTCTCCCAAATTTCTACACTCTCATACTCACAAAAATTGAATTCAATCCATAGGAATCCATAGAACACAAGCTAGAACAAGTTTCCATCCTTTTAAGCTTGAAAACCGTTGATTTTGAAGCTTAAATCCAACTTAATCAAGGTATATTCTTTTTCAATGTTTCTTATGATGAATTTGTAGTATCTTGGATGGTTACATGTTTTAGTATGCTTTTGTATGATTGAAAACTTAAGTAAGTTACACTTGAAGCCAAAACCAAGCTAGTTAAGCTAATTTTTAGCAAAATTGATAGTCTTGTGAAATTGTTTGATTTAATTGTTTCTATTGATTTTGTAATGCTTATATTGTGTTTGGAAGTTTCTTTGAATGATTGAAAACAATAGCAATTAGTTTGCTTAATTGAAGGTTAGAATCAATTTAAGTTAGAATCAAGTTTACGTTATTTTAATTCGGATTGTGTTCATGTTTTAGGGGCTGCCCTAATAATTATGTTTGAATTATTAGTTATTTAATGGATGCCCTAATGTTTAATGTCTTGAATTAGTAGTAAAATATGGAGTATGCATTGTTTTTAAGGTTATGTAATTGATATGTAATTCTTTACAAAAGATTGAAAAGTGTATATAAACTTTAACTAGAATAGACTAAATGATTTATAAAAAGGATATTAAATGGTACATGATTTGATTATGTTAGGCCTTTAACACATCCTATCTTCCAAAGAGATTGGTCTTTTCACTTAGCACAAAGTGGACTTGAGGTAAGTTGAAACTTTCATTTGCTGTATCACAAGAATCATATAATGTTCTTCATGTTTTAATGTGATTGTTATTATTTATGAAATGATGTAATGTTTGATGCATTTATGGTTTATGAAGCATGATACTATTAAGGATATAATGATGTTTTTGAAAAAGAAGTATGGTACTTGATTGATGGTTGGGTAGACAAGGGACGCGGGAGGGACCGACGGACCCAACAAATGGTGGCAAATACTTGAGATTGAAAAATCGGTATAGGAAAGCCACAATGAATGAGATAGAATACAGCTAATACCTGAGGTTGAAAGACCAAGTATGGAAACCCCGTATCATTTCTCTTATTGGCCAATCATTATGAATAGGTTTGAAAACCACAGTCTATCGCTATTTAATTAGGTACCACACTTCAAGGGCCCTAAAGAATGATTTATGAAAAAAAGTTATTAAATTGAATATTGTATTTAATCATTTATGTGATTTGTATGTACGCTATTTGTTATTGCATCAGTTTCACCTTACTGAGCCTTTAGCTCATTAGATTCATGTGATGCAGGTGGAAATGTACAGGTTTAGAGGTTAACTGAGTCTCCAGAGTAGCCGGACAGAGATTTGTTCATATACCATGCTTCGACCTATTTTGTAGTTTATTTTGAAAACTCTGTATTGTTTTTAAATAAGCCGCTCTGTTATCGTTTTGTAAACAGATGTACTCAGTTTTGATATATGTATATGGTGTGTTTAAAATGATTCAAGTTCTTTCTCTTATAGCTAAGAATGGGAACTTTTATTAAAAACCATAACTCTAGTAAAGATGAAAAATTAACATTTCTTGACTTAACTGTATCAGCTTGTTTAGGCTCTGCAGTTAGGTTAAGGGGTGTTACAACTTTTCTTCGGCTCTCTTCCCTTCTTACTTCTGAAAATGTTTCTCGTATAGTAGGTAGGGGTTTAATTCCTATTATTCTCCCCCTCACTTCATCTATGTCTTTGTTTAGACCAAGAAAAAACTTGAACATTCTCTTTTGTTCAACAATCTTCTTATACAAACCAGAGTCTTCAAAGCATTTCCAGGAGTAGACTTCAAACATGTGGAGGTGCTGCCAATAATGTGTCAGAATATTGAAGTACTGAGTGATAATTAAATCACCTTGTTGGAGATCATGAAGTTTGGTTTCGATCTCGAACAACTCTGATGTATTCTCAAAACTTGAGTAAGTTTCACGTGCTGCATTTCAGATCTCTTGGGTTGTCTTGTAAAGCAGAAAATTCTCTCCAACTTCAGTGGTCATGGAATTGATTAACCACAATATAACCATATAATTCTCTATCTTCTAAGTTCGATATTAAGAATCTAATTTTTCTGGAATGGGAACTTCACCAGTGAGATATTCATCATTCCCTTTATCACAGATATACATGAGGACTGATTGTGACCATTGAAGATAATTATGGTAATTTAGTTTGTGATTTGTTATGAGAAGAGATGAACTTTCTTGAATATTGGCTGCAGGAGTTTATTCAGGTCTGAAACTGACTTCAGACGCAGAGGATTATGAATTCATGTCGTATTTGGTCGTGATGAGAAATCAGTAATAGGGAATTTTGTTGAGGGAATTAGGGTTCAGAGGTCGGCTCTGATACCATGTGAATTTTTAGGAAGAAAGTTTCTAAAATTCCCATTACACATTAAACCGAATTACAGCCCTAATTTTATAGTGAAGTGGTCGGCATTCCAGTCCACAAAAATAGGAAAGAGTCTCTCTAAATTAGGAATTCCTCTAAATCAGCAAATTAGTTCCTTATATAATCAATCAACGATTTTGTCTATTAGGAAATAAATTAAGTATTAACCTAAATAAAATATTAAATACAAATATTCACAGCTATCTAAATAAGGATCGACTCCTTTCTACACTACTTTAATTGGAAAAAAATGGTTTGTGATGTTTATTGATGATCATACACGCCTATGCTGGCTTTATCTAATGAACTCTAAATCTGAGGTAGCAAAACTCTTTAAGGATTTTTATTCTATGGTCGAAACTAATTTTAAACCAAAATAAGTATTCTTCGTAGTGACAATGGAACAAAATGTTATAATGATTGTTTATGTGATTTTTTTCTAGAAAAAGGTATTCTATATCAATCAACTTGTAGGACATTAAACAAAATGGAATTGCAGAACATAAAAATAGACATCTACTTGAAGTAGGTGGAGCTCTTATGTTTCATATGAATGCTCCTAAATATCTTTAGGGAGAGGCAATTCTAACAAATTGTTATTTGATTAATAGATGCCTACAAGGGTTCTAAACAATGAAACACCTTTACAAACTTTTAAGAATACTTTTCCAAACACACGCCTCATCTCAGACTTACCCTTAAAAATTTTGCTTGTATTTGTCCATATGTCGACTCATCTCCAATCTAAATTTGATCTAAAAGCTTAAAAATGTATTTTTTCTAGGGTATGCTCCTAATAAAAATGGGTATAAGTATTTAAATCATAGCACTAGGAAAATACATGTACAAGAACATCCAAAACTCAGTATTTTTCTTCTTGAAATAAATCAACTTATAGATGTTTTAACTAGTGAAAAAGGAGGAACAATGATTGATACATGTTAGATAAAATTGTATCACAAATAGGGGTAGAAACTCTACAAATTATGTTCACTGAGCTCCATGTTTTTACTAGGCTCAAGTTTAATTCTAATAGTTAGAATAGTCCTATCAACCTTGAGCATGGTCAATTATCTCCTCCTAGTTCTTAAGATCCTGGTGATCTTCCTATGGACTCTACTTATTTACCTCTTTTTGATCTTGATATCCCTATTGCAATTCGAAAAGGTGTTAGGAATTGTACCAAATATCCCATTGCCAAATATATGTCCTATCAAAGACTCTAAAAGAAATATATAGCTTTCACTTCAAATATTTCTCACTTGTTTATTCCTAGAACTATACATGAAACATTAGGACACCCGAAGTGGAGATCAGCAGTTTAAGAAGAAATGAATTCACTTTAAATAAATAAAACCTGGGAAAAGAAAAAATTGCAAATTGAAGACATCTTTATATGACCTTAAGTAGTCTCCTAGAGCCTGGTTCGAGAGACTTGGAAAAGTAGTCAAGCTTCAAGAATATATCCAAAGTCAAGCTAACCATACAATATTTTATAAACACTCAGTATGAGGTAAGATTGTTGTGTTGATTGTTTATGTGGATGACATTATTCTAATTGGTGATAACAGTCTAGAACTTGAGAGGTTGAAGAAAGCTTCTGTGAATTTGAGATCAAAGATTTTGGTCCCTTGAAATATTTTCTTGTTATAGAGTTTGCTAGATCTAAAAATGGTATTTCATTTCTCAAAGAAAATATATACTTGACTTATTAGGTGAAACAAGTTTACTTAGGTGCAAGGCAGCAGAAACTCCTATAGAACTGAATTTAAAACTCCAACCAACAAGTCTAAAAGAGGTGATGGACAAAGAGAAATATCAATACTTAGTTGGGAGACTTATTTATCTCTCTCATACTCATATTGATATTATATTTGCGGTGAGCATGGTGAGTCAATTTATGCACTAGCTATATCAAGGACACTTTGATACTATGGACAAATTCTTAAGATACTTAATAGGGACTCCAGGAAAATAACTTCTATATGAGAACCGAGGACATCTCCAAGTGGATGTGTTTACTAATGTAGATTAGGCAAGAACTGTAAGTGATAGAAGTCAACTTTGGGGTATTATGTTTTTGTTGGGGGTAATCTTATGACTTGACAGAGTAAAAAATAGAATGTTGTGGCTAGAAGTAGTGCTGAAGCTGAATTTAGAGTTGTAGCCCATGGCTATTGTGAAGTTTTGTGGATTAAACTGTTGCTTGAAGAACTTAAGGTTTCTAGTCCTTTACCTATGAAGGTTTTTTCTGATAATAAAGCTGCTATTGCCGTTGTGCATAGTCCAGTACTCCATGATAGAACTAAACATGTCGAGGTTGATAAATATTTTATTAAGAAGAAACTAGAAAATAGGCTGATTGTTATGCCCTATTTTCCTATAGTTAGACAAGTTGTTGATATACTAAGTAAGGGATTGACAAAGAAGCAGTTTGATGATTTAGTACGCAAGTTGGCCATGAATGACATCTACAAGCCAGCTTAAGGGGGAGTGTTGAGAATCTCGATCAAAATAGAGAAATCTAATCTGATCTGTTTGTTACTATTGAGAATATTGATCAAATCTGATTTGATCTTGTTACCATTTTTTTATTGTACAACTGTAGATTTAGTTTGATTTGTTGCAATTTATTTCCTATTTTTTGCTAATTATAATCTGTATATAAGATGTAGTGTGTTTCCCTTATTCAATCAATAATTATAGTTTTATCCCTTTTGTAGAGTACAACTAATAGAATTCCAGATTCTTAGGAGTAAATAACTGTGCTTAAGTTAGGAAAGTCAATTAAATTCTTTGTGTCATGAGATTGATAGTTATAGATATGATGCTGCAATTTTTTCCTTTTTAGTGCGAGAGTAAGTACCATATATGTACATGTATTTCTATCATTTTGAATCAATGAAAACTACAAATTATTGCAGATCATCCACATGGTATCTAGAGCCTTAGGTTTGTAAAAAACTAGGAATTTTTATTGCCCTCATTGCTATTTTTTTCATTTTAGCCTTCTCTGTTGTTTTCTTTGAGGTTGGCCTTTATTGCCAAACCTTTTTATTTTTTTGAATAATAGTTTATAAGATGAGGTTGGCCTTCATTACCATAACTTTTTTTAATAACTAGAATTTCAGGCCTTCATCGCCCGAATTTTAGTTTATAAGACCAACTTTTCCTAAAAGACCATGTTATTTGAAACCACTGCTTCTATCATCCCTGTCCAATCCGAAGAGGTTAACTCCAACCAAACAACCGGTGATTTGCAAAATATCTGGTCTATCTATAGGTTGAATGGAGAAAATTACTTGAAATGGTCCCAATTTTTTTGGACATATCTTAAAGGGAAATGGAGAATCAACCACTTTAAGGAACATGACCGAAGAAAGGAGAAATGAAATTTGATGTTTGGGATAAAGAAGACTTCTATGATAATGTTATGGCTATGGGATTCAAAGAATAATAAAGTCAATGATTCCTATATGTTCTTGACCACTGCCAAAGAAATCAGGGACTCCACTCAACGAACTTACTCAAAAGCCCATAACACAGCCCAAGTTTATGAGATTCAAGTCAAAACTAGTACAATGAAATAAGGGAACAAAAGTATGACTGATTATGCAAATTCCTAATAAATTTATAGCAGAAATTCAATCATTATCGGGTTATTGAAATAAAATATACCAATGATGCTGCAACATTGAATAATTTCATTGAAAATGATTGGGTCAATGACTTTCTTGCTGGACTCAACTTTGAATTCGATCACGTCAGAGTGCAAATTCTTGGCAAATAGGAGACGCCTTCATTGGAGAAAGTGATTTTACTAATTCAATCAGAAGAAAGTTGAAGGGGCATTGTGTTGTAATCTAAAGTTGCACAAGAAATAACTTTGGCAACCAAAGCAGGACAATTGCAGACACAAGAGAGTCGGACATACTTAAGAGTCCAGGAAGAGTGAATAGGGATGATCTCTGGTGTACCCATTATAGGAACTAAGACACACAAAGTAACGTTATCGAAAACTCAATAGCAAACCACCAAGCAGAGAATGGGAAACCGAATGGACACCAAATACCTCATTGTTAAACTTATTTGACAAAATAATCAAACTAGAAAAATAAAGAAGTGGAGAGTGGACTCAACAATGAAGAAATTGAAAAAATTAGATGCTTGATTGGATTTATAGAAAAATCTTCTGGTGCTTGTTCATTATGAGATAAGTCACTATTTCTCATTCGATTTATATGTCTCAAAAAAATGGTCTGCTAATTCTTGGATAGTAATTCAGGGGCCACCGATCACATGACCTATTCCTCACAATGTCTCAGTACCTATACTCCATGTCCAAGCAATAGAAAAAATTATCATAGGACATGGTTCTCTTGCTACAATCGCAGGTTAGGTGATATTCAAGTAACACCATCTATCATTCTCAAAGATGTTCTTCATATCCCTAAGTTGTGATCTAATCTTATCTCAATCCAAAAAATAATAGAAAGTTTAAGCTGTCACATTATTTTCTAACTCTCTTATTGTGTTTTCCAGGACTAGGTACGAGGGAGGAGAATTAGATTTGCTAGGGAAAGGAATGAACTGTACTACCTTGAGACACAAATTAATTCAAAGAAAGTCCTAAATAATTCACCTTTGTCTTTTTAGTTCCTCAAATAAAGATGTCATCTGGCTTCACCATTTTCGTCTTGGTTATCTATTATTTTGAGTTTTAAATATCATGTGTCGTGCCTTGTTTAAGGGATTAGATGTTAAAAAATTTCATTGTGATGTTTGCAAACTTGCAAAACATACCCGTGTATCTTTTCCTATTAGTAATAAAATAAGTACTCTTTCTTTTGATTTAATCCACAGTGATATTTAGGGGCCTTCCACAAAAAACATTTTAAGGCCATGATGGTTCGTGTCTCTAATTGATGATTGTACTGGAGTTACATGGATATTATTACCGAGAAACAAAACGGATGAAAGTGGTGTTGTACCTAATTTTCATTTGGTGGTTCAAAATTAGTTTGGGGGTGAAAATTAAAAGTTTTAGGTGTGACAATGCAAGAGATTACTTTAATCAAATTCTATCTGCATAATTTCAAAATGAAGGAATTATCTATAAATCCTCTTACATAAGCACACCACAACAAAATGGGATCGCTGAGAGAAAAAAAGGGCACTTGCTTTACACTACTCAAGCTTTATTATTTCAAAGTAATGATCCTAAATCCAATTGGGGGAGACTGTCCTTATTTACACTTATATGATCAATATCAAGAGTGTTTGGTTTTAAAACTCCTATGGAACGCCTTGCAAAATTTTACCCACTTGTGAGAATCTCAAATGGGTTAATCCTTTAAATTTTTGCGTGTACTGCCTTTGCTCATGTCCATAGTCAAAATAGAGGAAAATTGGATCCTAGAGCAATTAAGTGTGTGTTTATTGGCTACTTATCCACACAAAAGGGATACAAGTGTTATAGTCCTTCCTTGAAAAAGTTTTACATATCCGCTGATGTCACCTTTTTTCTTATAATATACCATACTTTTCACAGTGGGGAAACATTACTAATGGAAGATAAAGACTTTATCCCTCTTGATCTGCCCTCATTATCATTAGTTCCACCTCTACCATCCACTCCTGAACCATCTTCTTTTGTTTTAAGTCCCTCTCAAAGTATCATTTGTCCTTCTCTAGAATCAGATCCATTAGCTATTGAGTCCAATCTAAAATTTGTTCATCTTTATGACTCATCTCAGTTTGAAAAAGTGTACTCAATGAGGAAACACGTTCCTAATCCTGCACAAGTTTAAGATTCTAACCTGAAACTTGTGAATGAATACACAATAAGTTTTGCTTATCCTTTGAATCCACTTTTTCATTTGAATTCATTATCTACTGAATGTGATCCTGACCTGCCTATTGCTAAATAAAAAGGTACTCGAGGATGCATAAAAACGCCTTATATCCATTATCTCGCTATGTGACACTTAGTTATTTTTCACCATTCTATAGGACCTTTATTGTGAACCTGAATACTATTTGTGTTCCTCTCACTTTATCTGAGGTATTGACTAAAAGTGAATGAAGAAATTCTATGAGAGAAGAGATGGACGCATTGGTAAAAACAAAACATAGGAGATTATTGAACAGCCAAAAACAAAGAACCTAGTGGGTTGCAAATGGGTATGCACTTTGAAATACAGAGCTGGTGGATCTCTTGAGACATATAAGGTGAGATTAATTGCTAAGGGCTATACTCAAACTTATGGAGTCGAAACTAAGTTGTTCATTATAACTTGGAATTACAACAATATGATATAAAAAATGCTTTCTTGCACGGAGACTTAGAGAAAGAGATATACATGAGCATTCCACTGATCTTTGAAAGAAAGGAGACAGATAACACGATATGTATACTTAGAAAACCTCTGTAAGAACTCAAGCAATCTCATGGAGCTTGGTTTGGGAGATTTGCTGAAGTAATGAAGAACACTTGTTATACACAAAGTCAAGGGATCACACGCTCTTAATCAAACAATCTGACTCAAAAGGAGTAACAACACTTTTAGTTTATGTTGATGACATAATTGTTACTAAAAAATGATGAGAAGGAGAAACAAGTCTTAAAGAAATGCCTAATTAGGGAATTTGAGATAAAAAAGCTAGGAAGACTAAAGTATTTCCTCGGAATTGAAGTGGTATACTCAAAACTGGTTATCTTTATATTGCGACAAAAAGTATGTGACAGATCTCTTGAAGGAAACAAAAAATTTGCTTGCAAGCCAACAACCATCATATTAATACTAATCATAAACTTGGAGAAGCCAAAGAAGATCCAATTGTAGATAAACTGATATCCCAGAGATTGGTAGAAGCTTATCTATCTTGCTCATACTCAACCAGACATAGCATATTCTGTAAGTATGATCAGCAAATTCATGTACCCAGGGAACACACACTTGCAAAGCTGCATATAAAGTATTACACAACTTGAAAAGTAGCCCCAAAAAAGGAGTATTATTAGAAGAAATGCTTGTCTCACACTAGAAGTCTATACAGATGCCGATTATGCAAGGCCATTAGTAGATAGAAGATCTACTTCCAGCAACTGCACATTTCTTGTGGTGATATGGTAACATGAGGAGTAAAAAGCAAAATGTAGTAGCCAAGTCCACTATAGAATTAAAATTTAGAGCAATGGCGCAAGTAGTGCATGAGTTATAGTGATTGAAGATCATCTTAGACAACCTAAGAACCAAGTGGGAAAGACCTATAAAGTTGTATTGTGATTATAAGTCAGTAATTAACATTGCTCACAATCCAGTTCAACACGAAAGAACAAAGCACATTTAGACAAACATTTTATAGAGAAGTTAAAATGTGGATTGAATCTGCACACCATATGTGTCATTAGGGAATCAATTGGCAGATGTTTCGACAAAAGGACTCAATAGTACAAGTATTCATGGGATTATTTCCAAGTTGGGAATGTAAGACATCCATATTTTAGCTTGAGAGAGAGTGTGGTAATGTATAACTAATTGAATGCCAAATTCCAGGAGTATCATTGTACTCGAGGAAGAATAGTTCAGTCCCAGTCCCTATGCAGATCGAAGAACCAGACCCAACCCTCTCTTACAAGTTTGAAAGCATTCACATACCTACTGCTACAACTTTAAGGTTGGAAACCCAAGTGCAGGTTGTATTAAGTAATAAATTTCTCGTGAGTCCGAGGTTGATCCATAGGGAAGTTGTTTGAAGAATTCAAGTTTATATTTCTAAAAAGATGGAGTTTATGTGAATCAAAATATATGAACAATTAATGTATGTTGTAACTAAAGAAAAACTGAAGTAATAAAAATACTGAAGATTAGGGATCCACTCTTGAGTTTTGGATAGAGAAATGGTTATTTATTCTTTTTACCTCTATCAATTGGAATCCATACATAAGGAAGGATCCAATGGGAAGATATTATCAAATAACTCATGCAATAAGGTAATCATGATATTATCTTACTATTGCAAATTATCTCTTAACGCCAACACTTATTTAAGGGATCAAGCATTTATGCACACATTCGTCAACAACAAATCAAGGTTTCATATTAGGAGTCGGTAGGGTAAAACCGTACAATAAGCTAAATGAACCCAAGTATTTGTTGTGCCATTGGAGATAAATAAATCAAGAATCACCACAAAACAAGTAGGATTTAGATCAAAAATAAAAATAATAATACAATATACTTAAATATTTTCTACCCTTATAACCATTCTTCTTTCTCCATCAAGAGGTTCACCCTTTTTCCTCAACAAAATAAAATTTAGAAAGATATAATAAAAGTAGCAAAGACTAAAGATATAAGAGAAACTAGAGAATATATTTCTATTACTACTAGAAAACTTACACTACTAGAAAACATACAAACTAGAAAACTTAGCCTAAAGAAACCCTCTACCCCCCCTCTCTCTTACAAGCTTAATACATAGCCTATTTATAGTACTTGGAGTAAGCTAGAGGCCAAACAAATAATGGAGGGGTTAATCAAGTGGTATGCTAGTTGCTAAGAGTTGGTAAGTTGTTACACTAAGTTCTCACCTATTGAATTGAATTGCATTGTTCAGTCAGATACATCCAGATTGTAAAAATGCATAAACAATCAAAATTGTAGATCTTTTGGTGCTGATATATTTTCATATATCTTTTGTCAAATTTAGCGGTCGGATGAAGGGGATATGGTCAAGTTACCGAGTCATGTCTAAGAGCCATCCTTTAACAACAGCAGCAACTTGCAGTATATGTTTTTACCATTTTAACACATTTTCTTACCATCTTGTCTTCCGAAAACTTGTTTATTTACCTCTTATGTATAACATATCTAAATTTCAACTCAAAATAAATTTAGGCTCAAGAGATATAACCTAATTGGTAAAATAAGTCAATATTGGGCTGAACTCTGATTCGAATTTTGGTGATCCATTTTGTGCAACTATTTTGATGAATTTTTTGCTATAATCAAGACTGAATTAGGCTGAGCTTCTAACAAAAAAGTTGTACCTCTATCTCTTGGATTTCAAATGAAACAAGCTTCAGGTCCATAGGGCTTTTGATCATGAAGTTATTCTCAAATTACAAAAACTGCACAAGTCTGGAAACATGCTTCCATTTATTCCCTAACACAAAATATTAATAAAACAATAATATTAACAAGAATAAAGCAAGAAAAGTATAAAAGATTTGATATAAAAATATGTCAAAATATGCACTTATCACCCACTTGTTTATTTGAGGCTTTATCTAATGAAAACTGAAAATAAGTTAGGAATGTTGAGATGCAGGGCCTAGAAAAAAATAAAACTTGGGAATTGGTGATGTACTAGTATGGTAATCTCCAATGGGATGTAAGTCAGTGTGCACGGTGAAATATAGAGCGGGTGGGTCATTAGAAAGGTCAAAACGAGACTTGTAGCCAAAGGATATACTCAAATATATGAAGTGGATTATTAAGAGACATTTGTCTTGTAGCTAAGATGAATACCGTTAGAGTTCTACTATCCTTAGCTTCCAATTATATTGGAATTTGCAGCAATTTGATGTCAAAATTGCATTTCTACATGGAGATCTTGAAGATGAGATTTATATGGAGATCCCACCGGGATTTTGAAAGAACATAACTTCCAATCAAGTGAATTCATAAAGGCCTTGT
The DNA here is from genome assembly GCA_019321725.1 of Paulownia fortunei. Classification (NCBI taxonomy): domain Eukaryota; kingdom Viridiplantae; phylum Streptophyta; class Magnoliopsida; order Lamiales; family Paulowniaceae; genus Paulownia; species Paulownia fortunei. The sequence continues at coordinate 5,368,249 of CM033110.1, forward strand.
ACGAGCTCAAACAATCTCCAAGGGCATGGTTTGGAAGATTTGCAAAAGTGATGACAAAGGATGTGATACAAACAAAGCCAAGAGGATCATATGTTGTTTATGAAACATTCGAATTTAGGGGGAGTGACTGCTCTCTTGGTATACATTGACGATATCATCGTGACATGGAATTATCAAAAGGAGAGAGAGGGGTTTTGAAGCAGTTCTTGGCCAAGGAATTTGAGATTAAAGAACTGGGAAGGTTAAATACTTTCTAGGAATTGAGATTGCATATTTAAAGAAGGAAATTTTCATCTCCTAGTAGAAATATATTATAGACTTTCTCAAGAAAATAGAAAAGTTGGCATACTAGTGAGCACACCAATAGATCTTAACCATAAGCTTGGAGAGGCTGAAGATGATGTTGAGTAGATAAGGAAAGGTATTTTACGACTAGTAAGAAGAATTATTTATCTCTCTCTCACATAAGACCAGATATAACATATGATGTGAGTGTGATTAGCAAATTTATGCACAACCCAAAAGAGGTTCATCTGCAAGCTACTAACCGAGTGTTATATTATCTTAAAAGGTCTTCAAGGAAGGGTATCCTTTTTAAATGAAGTAGAGAGCTAGTATTTGAAGCATATATAGACGCCGATTATGCTGGATCTATGGTTGATAGGAAATCTACCACTAGGTATTGCAACTTTCTAGGTGGGAATCTAGTTAAATGAATGAGTAAAAAGTAGAGTGTGGTGTCTAAATCTAGCGCCAAAGTAGAATTTTGTGCCATGGCTCAAGGAGTTTATGAGCTATTAAAGTTGATCATTTTGGGAGATTCGAAGATTAAGTGGGATGGCTTAATGAGACTTTACTGTGACAACAAATCCGCAATTAGTATTGCACATAATCTAGTACAACATGACAGAACGAAACACATTGAGATAGATAGGTATTTAAGGATAAATTAGACAGTGGATTGATTTGTACTCCTTATATGTCTACTAGTCGCCAACTTACAGAGATATACCCACCAAAGGTTTAAGTAGTGCAGTTTTTCAAGCAAGTGTCTCCAAGCTGAGAACGGAAAATATCTATTGACCAGCTTGTGAGAGAGTCTTGGAAAATGTAATCTGATTACAACTAGCAAATTAGCTTATTTAGGAGGTTATAATAATAATAATTAAAAGTTGATTAGGCAATCCACTAATCAAGGGGATCTGATTGATGCAAGTTATAATTATAGAGATGATTGGGCAATCCCCTAATCAAGAGGATCTAATGTAATTAGGTTGGAAATTTCTATTTTTGATGTTAATAATTATATATAGAGGTGTATGATTGTACAAGAGAATAATCAATGAAAATTATTCTTTCAAAATTCCACATCATTACCTACTAGAATAATATCATCCACTGATATAATTAGAATAACAATTCTGTCTTCATTCAAGATTTTATACAATATAGTATAATTTGCTTGACTTTGCAAAAAACCATAACTGGTTATAGTTTTTCCAAAGCGTTCAAACCATGTAGTTTAAGTTTATATAAGGACTTTCTCAATTTGCAGACTTTGTTAGTTCAAAGTTTCTCCTCAAAGCCTGGTGGTAAACTCATGGACACTTCTTCTAAATCACCATTGAGAAAGGAATTTTTACATCTAGTTGGTGCAACAGCTAATTGGAGTAAATTGCTAAGGATAATAAAACTCGAATAGAGTTTATTTTTGCAACATGAGCAAATGTTTCCAATAGTCAATCCCGTAGGTTTGTGTAAAGCTTTTGCCATGAGCCTTGTCTTATAACTTTCTATACTTCTATTTGATTTGCACTTCGCCGTAAGTACCTACATAGAGCCTATTGTTTGTTTTATCTTGGCAAATCGATAATCTCCCAAGTACAATTTTTTCTAAAAGCATGCATCACTTCAATAGTAAGGTGTCATTTTCAATGTGTAGGTTGTTATCAACGTAAAGTACAATACAATTCACTGTGCTCCTACTAACCTTCTTATATATACATCTTGAGAAAATCAAACAACTTGATTGCCTCTTCGAATCAGACGTTCCAACTTCAGGAAGTTTGCTTGAGTCTATAAAGGGATCTCTAGAGCTTGCAACCTTTTGCTTGCTCTTACTGGATATGGAGCCCTTTGGCTATCTCATGTAGATTTTTTCCTCAATATTCCTATTAAGGACGACAGTCTTCACATCCATTTGCCATATCTTGTAGTCATAATACATCAAACAAAATCCAAATGGATTTTAGCATCGCCACTGGTGAGAAGGTTTCCTCTAATCAATTCTTTGCCTCTAAGTATAACCCTTCAAAACCAGTCGTACCTTATATATAGGTCACAATCTCTCCATCTACTCTAAGTTTCTACTTGTAGACCCATTTGCAGCCAATAGGTACAATACCCTATGGTAGGTCCACAGGGTCCATACCTTATTGGAGTATATAGAATCCATGTCAGATTGCATTGCGCCATCTTCCCGAGTCGATGTCAGACATTGCTTATCCATAATTCCTTGGATCAATATTCAAAGAATGCTCCTCATTGTTGTTCTCCAACATAAGACCATACCTCTCAAGTGGCATTGAGATCCTTTTGGATCTCCTAGGAGGCAGTGTGATTGACGTTTTAGTTGTAGGTGGCTCAGGCACTATTAGCTTTTATGGGATATTTTATGATTTTTGAATTTCTTCAAGTTCTATGACTTTGTTTTTTCTATCCAATAGAAACTCTTCTCAAAGAAAATGACATTTCTCGAAACAAGCATCTTTTGTTCCGAAGGGTAATAGAAATAATCTCCAACAGATTCCTTTGGGTACCCTACAAACTTACATAAGGTGGATCTTACATCCACCTTATCTCACACTAGTTGCTTCATGTAAGTAGGGCAACCCCATACCCTTAGGTATTTGTAAATTGGGATATTGCCACACCACCTCATATGGTATTTTAAGCATTGATTTTGATGGCACTCTCTTTAATAGATTTGCTATTGATTTTGAAGCATAACCCTAGAATCAAAGAGGAATTTTTAGTGAAACTCATCATGGATCGAACAATGTCGAACAAAGTTTAGTTTTTTTGTTCAGCTAGCCCGTTTAACTATAGAGTAGCAAGCAAAGTCCACTGTGAAATAATCTCATTCTCTATTATATAATCAAGAAACTTCGAACCTATATTTTCGCCTCCTCGATCAGATTAAAGAGTCTCACCCAGTTTGTTTCTCCATTTCATGCTGAAGTCCTTAAACCTTTCAAAGGCTTTAGACATCTATCTCAAAGATACCCATACTTAGAGTAATTGTCAGTAAATGTAATGAAATATGGTAGCTCACATACATCATCCGTATGGATCAAATCCAAAATATTTGTAGCACACTCCACTTGTCCAACATATGTGTCTTGGTCATTTTTCCCTCAAGACATGATTCACATGGTGTTTCTTGCAAGTGCGTAAGGTCAAGCAAGTCTGCCATTTTGTTAATTTTATTCTTAAAGATATGACCTAGTCTAGCATGCTATAAGTATGTGGAATTATGAACATCTAATTTTCCTTAATTACTTTGTTGAATATACAAGATGGAGTTTTGGGAATGGACAACATATAAATCATTTATCAATACTTCAACATGAATTAATGAAGAACTATTATAAATGGAACACCTTCCACTTATAAAGCACGACCCTCTCTATTTAAAGCAAGAATAGAGATAATGTCAAATTCATGAACGTAAACTATCATAACTTTATTACTTAACCCTAAGTAGACAGTCCCTTATGGCAAATATAACAACTTTTGTTCCATTCCCAAGCCTTTTGTTCAACTCTTCTCTACTTAACCTCCTCTTTCTGGTCATATATAGCAACCCTTTGCAGAGATGGGAACATTATCATGTATCCAATAACCAAGAAGAATAGTCAACTCTATGGTGACTTCAATAAAATATTTTTGAATTTGAACCCTTTCTACTCATTTAATCAATTTTATACTTGCATTTTCTCTATCTATATCTCGGTATGCCATAGCGGTGGCATAAGCCTATCTTATCTGGATTAATCCCTTAGCTTTACCCAATTTAGAACTTTGTTCCTAATGAGAACTCTTTCTCATTCCTATTGTTAGACATTTTATATTGGAGTAGGTAGAACCAATAATCAAAATGGGTTTTGACAGCTAGAATCTCCTATAAATTTTATAGGAGGTCCTTCTTCAATAATTATAGAAGGTACTCTACAACTCTATATAAAATGTGTAGTAGGAGGTATTTCCATAACTTTTGTGAGAGTTGTTTCTATAAGTATTATAAAAACTCTCTTTTGCACATTTATAAACCTCTCAAATTTGAGAACCAATTTCAAATTTTAAGAGCAATTCGGATAGATTAGAGCTAGTGATGTTTATTGTTGTCCAGAATTTATTGAGTGGATTATAAACGATAACCATTATTCTAAATGAGGCAGAAATTTAAGCATAAATTCAATAGTTTATTCATATATAATAGGGTTTTCAATTATAAATATCCTACTATTTTATTCAAATTCTATCACCCTAGATAGAAATTCGGGAAATCTTAATTTCTAGTAGGCTTGAGGTCCAATTAACTTTATCATACACTCTAATTTTATGAGCCCATATGATAAAACTAAAAGGTAGCTAACAAATTAGCAATTACATACCCATGCAACCCTCAAGCTATATCGCCTCGCTACTTCCCATACACTCTAATTGTTTGAGCTCATATGGTACTAAATGTCAAATGAGTCAAGATCTCATCAAAGATTCACAAGCATCGGTCCACAAGAACTTCACATTCTTTCTTATCAACATTGTCAATGGAGTTGCTATGTTTGAAACTCTTGAACAAATCGTCGATAGTACCTTGCTAATCTCAAGAAATTCCTTACTTCTAATACATTTGTTGGTGTTGGCCACTTAATGATAGCCTCTACCTTGCCTGGATCAACAGAAATACCATTATTGGATACTACATGACCTAGGAATACCACTTGCTCAAGAATTTAGCATACATCTATTTTTCCTTAACTTGTAGCACAATCTTCAAATGTTCCTTATTCCGTGAATAAATGTCATCAATAAATAAAATCACAAATTTATGAAGATATTGCTTGAACACCCTATTCGTTAGATTCATAAAAGTTGTAGAGGCATTGGTTAAACTGAAAGGCATCTCTAGAAATTCATAATGTCCATACCTTGTTCGGAATGTAATTTTTTGTATGTCTTCTTCCTTGATCTTTAATTGATGATACCCAGAGCGCAAATCAATCTTAGAAAATACTGATGCTCCCTGCAATTGATCAAACAAATCATCTATTCTTGGAAGTGGATACTTATTCTTGACTGTTACTTTATTCAACTCTCTATAATCAATGCACAACCGCAATGTACCATCCTTCTTTTTCACGAATAACACAAGTGCTCCCCAAGGAGAATAACTAGGGCAAATAAAACCCTTATCAAGCAATTCTTGTAATTGAACTTTTAACTCTTTCAACTCTGTTGGTTCATTCGGTATGGTGCTTTAGAAATAAGAGTAGTCCCTGGCATAACATCAATCACAAATTCAATCTCTCGATCTGGTTGTAGTCCTGGTAAATCATCTGGAAATACCTCAAGAAATTCTTGAACCACATCTACATTTTCTGACTTCAATTGTACTTTGACCGAAGTGTCCAGAACACTTGTCAAATATCCGACACAACTTTTATTCAACATCTTTTGAGCTTTCAAAGTAGTTATAATTGGTAAGGATTGTGACAATGAGGTACCACTAAACACAAACTGTTCTTCTCCAAGTGGCTGAAAAATCACAATTTTCTTGTTACAATCAATTGTAGCATGATATTTGGTAAGCCAATCCTCAAAATTTAGCATTGGGTCCTCATAGAGTGTCCTATCACTAATCTGAATAGAACAGGCCTTTAACATTTGGTTGAAATCCATTTCTTCCTCGGATGGAACTGTCACACTGTACCTTACTTTTAATAAATATAGTGTAATACCCAATTTTCTCATAAATGCACGTGATGCAAATGAATGTGTAGATCCTGAATCTATTAATGCAATTGCAGGTATCCCAGAAATTAAAATAATACCTGTGACTATGGAAGCATCTGCATCAGTTTGTTCTTGTGTCATTGCATATACTCTCCCTGAACTCTCCCCTGCACTGTTGGGCAATCATTTGCTATATGTCTAGTCTTTTTACACTTAAAGTAACGATTAGTACCACTGAAGCATTCCCAAAATGATTCTTCCCACACTTAGCACATTTAGGCCTTTCAACTATAGTAGAATTCTGCCCAACTCTAGGATGCTTTTCATTCCCTTGGTTTGATTTCTTCTCTCATTTCTTCCACTGGTTCAAATTTCTGGGAGTGAATACTTCCTTCTTTATTGATAAAATTTCTCAATCTCTTTCTCATCTAAGTTAGCCATCAAAGCCTTGTCCACTAGTTCCCTAAACTCTGTTACTGAAAACATTCTCACATCTCTTCTAATTTCAAGATTAAGGCCCCTCAAGAAATAATCCATCTTCTCATTGTTGTCTCTGGCAATGTATAATACATACTTGCAACCCTCTTCAAATTTTCACACATAATCACATACAAACATTCCTCCTTGTTTTAACTCCAGGAATTCTTTTACTTTGAGTGACCTAACATCCCTGGCGCAATACTTATCATAAAAGATTATTTTGAACATATCCTAAGTTAACTCTTCCATATTCATTGCAAGCTTAGCTCCTTCCCACCAAGTTCTAATATCTTTCTTCAATAAGAAAATTGCACAGAGTACCTTATCAGCATCATCAATTTGCATGTAGTCAAAGATAGTATCTAATGATTTCACCCATTCCTTTGCAACCATGGGATCAAACCCGCCATTAAAAGCATCAGGTTCCATCTTTCTAAATTTATCATATACAACTTGTGAAGTATCCTGTCGAGCTTGTGGTAGAGGAAGTCACTGATTCTGTTATTGGTTTCTTTGTTACATATCTAGTAAATTTTGTATCTGTTCACCATGCATTCTAGTTTGTTGTTGAATGAGATCAGTCAAATTATTCACCAAACTATGATTACCCTCATGATCATCCATTGTCTTCCTTTTTGGTGCCATGACTTGCTATAGATTGTCTAATCTCATTTCATTCACTAGCCAATTAAGTGCATAATCATGACAATAACATAAAATAAAATATAATCAAGTAAGCATAAAAGCAAATAAATAAATAGTTGACCGAGTTCCCCAGCTAGGATGTGTTCATATGCCTTCTTCTATCTACAGGAATGACTAAACCTCCGCTCTGATACCACAAATTGTAACACCCCTTAACCTAACTAAGCTGATACAACTAAGTTAAGAAATGTTAACTTTTCATCAATACTATAGTTATGTTTTAATAAAATTTCCCCTTTTGGCTATAAGAGAAGAACTTGAATTCATTTGTTGTTTTATTTCGTTTTAAATACACCATATACATAAATTAAAACTGAGTACATCTGTTTATAAAACCATAACACAACGGCTTATTTAAAAACAAAACAGAGTTTTTAGAATAGGCTACAAAAACAGCTCGAAGCATGGCATATGAACAAATCTCTGTCCGACTGCTTTGGAGACTCAGTCAACCTCTAAACTTGTACATTTCTACCTACATCACATGAATCTAATAAGCTAAAAGCTCAGTAAGGTAAAACTGATGCAATAACAAATAGCATACATATAAATCACATAAATGATTAAATGTATTATTCAATTTAATAACTTTCATTTATAAATCATTGTTTAGGTCCTTGAAGTGTGGTACTTAACTAGTATCGATAGACCGTAGTTTTCGAAACCTGTTCATAATGATTGATCAATAAGAGAAATAATATGGGGTTTCCATACTTAGTTTTTCAATATTAGCCGTATTCTAACTCTTTCACTAAAACATCATACTTTTATATTTTTGTTCTTTATATTTCCTCTCTAATAAGCTTCAAATTTGTCTTTGGCCAAGCTATATAAGTTACTTCTAGAAACTGATATCTTCTTGAGCATTAGACCATAATCGATATTAAGCTCCTACGATTTGAGTTCTTAAGTTACAATGCAGTTAAATATTATATGACTACGAATAATTTATTTTTTTCAGATAGGGAAACACTCCATTAGATGAGGGCAAATGTGCAGAAACAAGAGTGTATGATTAGACTTATGGAAGATGCAAAGGCAACTCAATTCTCCGAATTTCCTAACCATTCTCAAGAGGTTACGTGTACAATAACATCCTGGTATTCGACTTGTATGCTCAGGATTCGGACAATAACTGACATAATTTCTTACGACATGATCCCATGCAAGCCTTTTGAATTAGCAACATTGCGAATGTGATAACATCCTATGTATGTAAAAGAGCCTGTGTAATAAATAGTATGAGTGCCTATATGTAACACCCCCATTACTACACAACTATATATATAGGATAATTTGACATGATGGAACCTGTGTGCATGCATTGAATATTTTTTTCTTTTTTTATTTTCCCTGTAACATCATAATAAATAATAAACTATTTTTTCCACTCACAAACTAATATGTATATATACCTGCAGAGGACCCATAACAACCATAACATTTACATACCCATGTACATAAAAGTTTCAAAAGAAACACACAGTACAAATCTCAAAACCTAATACAATAGACTTCAAAATTAAATAAGTTAACAACTAGCCCAATAGGTCATCATCCATGTACACTGATCCTCAGAACCTGTAGGAGCTTCAGCCGCTCGCTCAGTAAGCCCATGGCTTCAAGTATCATCAAACTCACCTACAATACATGAACTACGTGAGCTAATGCTTAGTAAATGAAAATCGTGCGTGCTGAAGGGATAATCCAACATAAATGTAATGAATTTCTATGAGATCATGACAAGAATGCAAACTTATGCATAAAATAGTTCATTCAAAATTATTTTCCATCACTGGGCCCTTGGCCCACCTAATATGTACCGGATAGAGTTCTCAACAATATCAATAATCACATGGCCATAAACAGATCGACACAATCCGGAGGCCATCTCCTGGGATCACCAGAGGTCCACCCCCTATCTTCCCCTGTGACCCTCCAGAAGTCTTCCCACCAGTGGCGTCAATAAGGGCACAATCAAATGGTCGACCCTCTCGTGACCACCAGAGGCACACCCCCTGTCTACCCTTATGATCCTCCGAGAAGTAATACTCGCGACGCCCCAAAATATCATATCAATAAGCCAAACAGGCCTCGGTACACTAGTAGTGGCCAACCAAAATATTTTCATTCTGAAAATAATGTCATGCATGCAAAAACCTCAATTGTGAGCACGTGTTATGCATGAACATGTAAATGCTGATGAATGGCATCATCCAAGCAACATATGCACTATAAGGTATGTATAATACTCACAATACACATATCCAGACATAAAGATCACTTTAATATAGATAATGCACAAAATACTATGTTCATGCATTGTAGTTGCAAATGGATTTTTACTTACTTTTCACCTTTGATGTCCTACTGAAGGTTAATAAGATTCTCCTCCCTAACCTTATATATAAGACTGCCTATAAAATTATAAAGTATTAATTTTCATTTTGAACCAATAGGTTTCTATATCAAATCTCATAAGGGATCTTAAATCTTAAATTTAATTAGGTAACAATCAAACCTTAAAATTTTATACTTCACCCCAATCAGAACCTTTTAAATACCTTAATTTCTCGTCTTGAATTTATTCTAATATTATTTAACTGATATGTTATAATCCTGTAATCAATTCCTCAATTTAATTAACTCCATAATCCAATTAATACAAGATAATAAAATCGAATCTTTGTGACTAATTTCGAATTAAAGGTGTATATTAATTATTGTCTCACAGGTAGATAACTAGTTAACTTGGATCAAAAAATTTCTTTCAAATTAGAAATAAACGACATAAACATATATTTTTATCTGTACAAAAATAAGAAGGGACTTACCCAAACTTTCCTCAAATTTCTACGGTTGAAATTTGTTCTTTCTTTCTCCTTCTTTTTTTTCTTTTCCTGCCGTGCTATTTTTTCTTCCCTTTTTTTCTCTTCTTTCTTTTTTTTCTTTTTTATTTTCCTTTCCTTTGCTGCCGTGAATGTGTGTGTGGTGTTAATGGTGTGTGTGTTTTAATCATCCCCTAAATTGTAGCACTCTGTTCACGAATATTTTAAAATCAGACGGTACCCCTGAAGCAATATCCTTTTTCGCCTTGGCAAAATATTCATCCCCTTGTTGTCCATGTTGAATTTTGTCAATTAACGTTGGTCGGAGTGTCAAGGTTGCTAACTTTATTTCCATTTCTCCCAACTGTATAATCTCCATATTCATTTTCTAGAATTCAGTTAACTGTGGTCTCTGAACAGAAAGAGTAGCTGCAGTACTTTGTATTGATTTTCTGCTCAGTGCATCTGCCACCACATTAGCCTTACCCGGATGGTAGTTGATAACACAATCGTAATTCTTTACCAGCTCCAACCACCTTCGTTGTCGCATATTCAGTTCTTTTTGGATGAAGAAGTATTTTAATCTCTTGTGATCCGTATAGATTTTACACCGCTCCCATATATATAGTGCCTCCATATCTTCAGTGCCTATAAAAGTATAGCATATTAATTTTCATTCTGAACCAATATGTTTCTATATCAAATCTCATAAGGGATCTTAAATTTTAAATTTAATTAAGTAATAATCAAACCTTAAAATTTTATACTTCACCTCAATCAGAACTTTTTAAATACCTTAATTTCTCGTCTTGAATTTATTCTAATATTATTTAACTGATATGTTATAATCCTATAACCAATCTCTCAATTTAATTAACTCCGTCATCCAATGAATACAAGATAATAAAATTGAATCTTTATAACTAATTTTGAATTAAAGGTACATAGTTCCAAAAAATCACAAAAGTTGATTAAAGAACTAGATAATGACCGGAAATTTCATGCTGTATGAATACTATTGAAGTAGATTGAAGAGCTTAGAGCCATTTGATGTGAAAATGATGACGACACTAAGTGAAGTAGTGTAATTTAACAATTTATAGTTTTATTTAGAAAGTAAACCGATGTTCATATGGTTAATAAGTTCAATAATTAGGCTTAGGAATACAATAATAAATTCAGAGTCTCATCATGCAAACAAACAAAGCACTCATAAAGACAAACAGTACAAAAAAAGGCAGAAAAGTCTCCCCATCCCTTACCTGAATGCAAGTTTGTAACATCAGTCCCCCAATGTAACTAAAAAGTGACAAAAAAAAACAAGAACGAGTGCTAGACACGTTAAGTGACCAAGAAAATTCTTATCTCTATTTCCATTTTTCCAAAGAGAGTCAATTCTGGAGGCTTATTATTGGACACTAATGAGCCTAATAAAAGTAGACATTTTTTTTCAAAAAGCTTGGCAAGCAAGAAATTGGACAATTTACAAGTACTTAATAAGTTCCCACCTCCACATTCACTATAAGTTCAGCCTCTTCTTCTCCCATGTCTTACTATTATAAGCACCAAACATTGGAAGCCATGAATCAAGAACAATTTGCATTCAGCGTTTCTTCCATTCCCTTGTTAGGTTGCATTTGGGAGACTCTACTACGTATAATTTCTGGTGGAAACGGAAATGCGCTGGAGGACAAGGAGAATGACGCTGCAACTGCTAGTAATGCAGCGTCTCAAAAGCATTTTCGACAACTTCAACATTTTAGGGGAGCTTGATAAGTTTTGAGTTCTTGCAGTAGCTCGATCCAACGAGTACTAAAATATAATGACTCGTGTTCAGTTCTACAACCTTTCAACTGGTGCAGCACTTGCCAAGACTGTGTTTCTTCAGCTCCTTCAGTTTCGTTATGGCCCTTTCTTTAATATCTCGACCAATTTCTTGATTTAAAAAGTATGGGGAATTAGCAGGTAACTTGTGAGCTATAGTCAACTATATGGTTAAGAACCAGATTTATGTTATGTAACCTCAGCTTTTGCCTCCTTTTTTTCAAAAAAAAAAAACTTAGCTTCGATACCTATCTGTTAGTCACATTCTTTTGGCTGTTTTAATATTTGTCCTTCAGTTTTGCATTTTGGAAGTAAAGAACAATAATAGTTTGAAGAAATGATGATGTTAAAAGATGCTTAAAAAGGGAGCACCATCTTCTTGTTGGGTTCGTTATAATCGCAGGGGTATACGCAGTAAAAAATTAAATTTTTTATAAAACATTAATTTAACTTCTTTGATTCGAAAGCGATTTTAACGATCGCACTTATTCAAGTGAATATATAAACAAATATAAAATCGGATTATACCTTTCGTGCACTCCGGTTGTTGTAGGGAATGAAACAATCAATTGCTTATCCTAGACTATCAGAACTCGCAGGGATCCAAGTGTCTCCCCTCTATCAGGTCCAATATACGGAAGAACAACACCAATCAAAAGGATTCGCTAGTATCCTTTTAATTGTTTACTAATCTAGAACCGAAGTAAATTTTCAAGAACAATAAAGATTGATTTTTTAAGTTCTTGAAACAATAATATGAAGAGAATAACAAGAAACTGATTTTCTTTTCCTTTCTTTTCTTTTCTTGGAGAGTAAAAATAGAAGACTTTAAACAAAATAATTTTTGCTCAAAATTTTTGAATTGATTATGTAATTTTCATCTCTTATTTATATAGGGCTGAAAATTTTAATCCCTTTCCAACTCTTGGAAAGTTTTTCAATTTTGAATTACTTCAAAACTTTATCTTGGAATGATTCCAAATCTTTTAAGAACTCTTCTATTTTCTCTCTCCTATTGTATATGGACTAATTTGAGACTACATTAATCATAAAAATTGTCTACATACATTGTTGATTTTAATTTGAACTCTTTAAATAATATCAAGATAGATATATATCATATATATACTATAATTATATTTATACATAAATTAAATCTCAGTGGCTGATTTTATCCCATAAAACAGGTCACTATATTTATTTATCTATAAATATGTTAATTAAATAAATCATATTTATTTAATTTATTCTCTTCATATTATAGCGGGCCTCTTAAGTGATCCACATTAATTTTGGGGTTGACTCAAAAATCCCCAAATCAATTCAATTGATTCAATCTCAATTTAAGCAATCCAATTGATTAATTTAATTTACTCCATTTGGGCTTCCTAATCAAATTAGGTCCAATTAAATAATCCAATTGCTTAATTAAATAATTTAATTTAACCATTAAATTAAATAGAACTCTTAATTAATTAATTGATCAGTATTAATTAATTAATTTCCAACCATTGGATAAAATCTAAAATTAGAAATGTTACTTTCCATAAAGATGTGTGACCCTCTTAGGTTCACTACTAAACTAGTAGTGGGTTTGCAACATTTGCAACTTATGAATAACAATTATTCTAATTAATTAATCCGCTTGGAATCAACTCCTTAATTCCAAAAACCTCACTATCCATGAAAACACCTAGCAAGTAATCATGTCAAACTAATTTTAGTTGAAATAGCGAGTAAACCTATTTCAGTTGCGAGTACTATACACGTACGGTCCTTTTGACAGCTAATCTCCTAATTGAATCTAAGGCATGGAATATAAGTCGAAACCCTAAATGATTCAATAACTGTGATCCCATTTCAAGTTCCAATGATTCTTGATAAATCACAATTCATCCTGTCTTGGCCAAAGTCTTTGAATCACGAACAATGAAAATACAGGAGATTCTCTTGTTTAAAAAGATAAGTGTCGAATTTTATGTTGGCCACTGACAAACCTCCATGCACACCAGTGCAACACCCAACATACCCCTTTTGTGATTATCAAGCAATCAAAAGATATATTGTAACACCCCTTAACCTAACTGCAGAGCCTAAATAAGCTGATACAGTTAAGTCAAGAAATATTAATTTTTCATCATTACTAGAGTTATGGTTTTTAATAAAAGTTCCCATTTTTAGCTATAAGAGAAAGAGGTTGAATCGTTTTAAACACACCATATACATATATAAAAATGAGTACAACTATTTACAAAACCATAACAGAGCGACTTATTTAAAAACAAAATAGAGTTTTCAAAATATGATATAAAACTACTCGAAGCATGACATATGAATAAATCTCTGTCCGGCCGCTATGGAGACTCAGTCAACCTCTAAACCTGTACATTTCCACCTGCATCACATGAATTTAATGAGCTAAAGGCTCAGTAAGGTAAAACTGATGCAATAACAAATAGCGTACATACAAATCACAACTGATTAAATGCAGTATTCAATTTAATAACTTTCTTTCATAAATCATTCTTTAGGGACCTTGAACTGTGGTACCTAACTAATAGCGATAGACCGTGGTTTTTGGAACCTGTTCATAATGATTGGCCAATAAGAGAACTAATACGGGGTTTCCATTCTTGGTCTTTCAACCTCAGGTATTAGCCGTATTCTATCTCATTCATTGTGGCTTTCCTATACCAGTTTTTCAACCTCAAGTATTTACCACCATTTGTTGGGTCTGCCGGTCTCTCCCGCATCCCTTGTCTACCCGACCATCAATCAAGTATCATACTTCCTTTTCAAAAATCTCATTATATTCTTAATAGTGTCATGCTTCATAAACCATAAATGAATCAAACATTACATTATTTGACAAACAATAACAATCACGTTAAAATATGAACAAACATTAAATGATTCTTGTGATACAGCAAATGAAAGTTTCAACTTACCTCAAGTCCACTTTGTGAAAAGTGAAAAGACCAATCTCTTTGAAAGTTAGGATGTGTTAAAGGCCTAATATAATCAAATCATGTATCATTTAATATCATTTTTATAAATCATTTAGTCTATTCTAATTAAAATCATATACACTTTTCAATCTTTTGTAAATAATTCCATATTAATTACATAACCTTAAAAACAATGCATGCTCCATATTTTACTACTAATTCAAGACATTAAACATTAGAGCGGCCATTAAATAACTAATAATTCAAACATAATTATTAGGGCAACCCACAAAATATGAACACAATCCGAATTAAAATGACGTAAACTTTGTTCTAACTTAAATTGATTACAGCCTTCAATTAAGCAAACTAATTGCTATTGTTTACAATCATTTGTAGGCACCTTCAAACACAATATAAGCATTACAAAATTAATAGAAACAAGTAAATTAAATAATTTCACAAGACTATCAATTTTGCTAAAAACTAGCTTAAGTAGCTTGGTTTTGGCTTCAAGTGTAACTTACTTAAGTTTTCAATAATATAAAAACATAGTAAAACATGTAACCATCCAAGATACTACAAATTCATCATAAGAAACATTGTAAAAGAGTATACCTTGATTAAGTTGGAATTAAGATTCAAAATCAACGGTTTTCAAGCTTAAAAGGGTAGAACTTGTTCTAGTTTGTATTCTATGAATTCCTATGGATTGAATTTAATTTTTGTGAGTATGAGAGTGTAGAAATTTGGGAGAAACTTAGGAGAATAAGGGCTGGTCGTTTTTGAGGTGCTTCCACAAGAAATATGGATGAAAATGATTTCTTTGACCTTTCAAAGAGAGGTAAGTGGAGGGTGATGATTGGTTGCATCATACTTGGTATCTTCTCATGCCAAAAGCCACGTTCATGGGCTAAGGAGATGACAAAAATTGATGCTTTGGTGTTATAATCAAGTGCAATGCGATTTAGAATGGTTTTATGCAACCTAGTCAACCAACCAATCAAATTGCACCATTTTGCATACTTTTAGTTTTTAGCCAAATGTAACATATTTCAAGTAAATTTTTAGGCAATTAATCACTTTAGCATATAACAAGTATGGAGCAATGCAAATAATTTATTTCATGGCCATTCAACACATCAATCTTCCTTAACCGAGATACCGAGCTTTTCACAGCAAAAAGGCACTTAAGGAATATGTTAAATCAAGAAACAAAAGTTTGATCTCATATTTCATGTACTAATGCATGTTAAAACATAACTAGAGCATATAATAACAATTATTAAAGTTCGTGCAATTTGTATGCCATAATTCAATAATACACATTGATTGGATACATATTCATACAAGATGCTTATTATTGGCTATGTAGGAGAGAATTGGGCATTACAATCCTTATTCCTTATAAAAATTTTATCCTCGAAATTTGACGTACCAAATAATTCTGGATACTTGCTCTGCATTTCTTCTTCTCTTTCCCACGTGGCCTCTTCTATAGAATGATTCCTCCACAATACTTTAACAAGTCGAATCTTTTTCGTTCTCAACTCTTTTTCCTTATGATCTAAAATTTGCACTGGTTTCTCTTCATAGGCTAAATCAGGAGTCAATTCCAAAGGTTCATAACTCAACACATGAGAATGGTTTGAAATGTACTTTCTCAACATAGACACATAGAAAACATTGTGAACACTAGATAATGATGGAGGTAAGGCCACTCTATAAGCTTTATCACCAACTCTTTCGAGAATCTTGAATGGGCCGACATAGCTTGGGCTGAGTTTTCCTTTCTTTCCAAATCTCATAACACCTTTCATGGGAGCTACTTTTAAGAATACATGATCCCCAATGGCAAACTCTAGATCTTTTCTCCGTTTATCTGCATAACTTTTCTGTCTACTCTGCGCAATCTTCATTCTCTCTCATATCTTCTCCACTACCTTAGCAGTATGTTGAACTATTTTTGGACCAAGTAGGCTTCGTTCTCCAACTTCATCCCAATGAACTGGAGATCTATATTTCCTTCCATACAATGCTTCATAAGGCGCCATTCCAATTATTGATTGGTAGCTATTATTATAAGTAAACTCCAATAATTGAAGCTTTGCATCCCAACTCCCTTGAAAATCTAGCACACAAGTTCTTAACATATCCTCTAATATCTGAATAACCCTTTCTGATTGCCTATCACTTTGTGGATGAAATGCTATATTGAATGCAAGTTTTGTTCCCATGGCACTGTGTAAGCTCTTCCAAAATATAGATGTAAACTTAGGATCTCTGTCAGATACTATTGAAACTGGCACCCCATGTAACCTGACTATCTCTTTAATACATTATTGAGCATACTGGTCCATATTGTATATGGATTTCACTGGAAGAAAATGGGCTGATTTAGTTAATCCATCAACAATCACCCACATAGAATTATACCCCTTTTGAGTTTTAGGTAATCCAAGCACAAAGTCCATTGTAATATGCTCTCATTTCCACTCTGGAATCAACAAAGGCTTCAACAACCCTGATGGTCTTTGATGTTCAATCTTAACTTGTTGACAAGTTAGACATTCAACCACAAATTTTGCTATATCTCTCTTCATTTTAGGCCACCAATAATATTGTTGTAAGTCCTTATACATTTTTGTGCTACATGGGTGTACTGAGTAAGGAGTAGTATGAGCTTCTTCTAAAATATCTCATTTCATGGCCTTGTCAAATGGCACACACAATCTCCCTTTATATCGAATAATTCCATCATCAGTAATAGAGAAGTCTGGCCTCTTTCCAGCCTCAATCATTCTTTTCAATCTATACAAATGCATGTCCACCTTTTGACCTTCTCTAATTCTATCTTGAAGTGCAGGTCTCAACACTAAGGCTGACAGCAAACACTTTTTCCCTTTAAGTACAATTTCAAGCTCTAATCTCTGCAAATCCATAATATTGACTTTTGTATAACAAAAAGAGAAGACGTGGATTTTCTGCTCAATGCATCTGCAACCACATTCGCTGTACCAAGATGATAGTTGATCACACAATCATAATCCTTCACAAGTTCTAACCATCTTCTTTGTCTCATATTCAACTCTTTTGGGGTAAAAAAGTACTTCAAACTCTTATGATTTATGTATATCTCACACTTCTCACCATACAAATAACGTCTCCAAATTTTCAAGGCAAAAACTACACCAGCAAGTTCCATATCATGGGTTGGATAATTCTTTTCATATTTTTTCAATTGCCTTGAAGCATAGGCAATAACCTTCCCATTTTGCATCAAAATAACACCCAAACTATTTTTTGAAGCGTCGCTATACACCACGAATTCACCAATTCCAGTTGGAATGGTAAGAACAAGAGTTGTAGTCAATTTATGTTTCAGTTCTTGAAAACTTATTTCACAAGCATCGGTCCACAAGAACTTCACATTCTTTCTTGTCAATATTGTCATTGGAGTTGCTATCTTTGAAAACCCCTGAACAAATCATCGATAATACCCTGCTAATCCCAAGAAACTCCTTACTTCTGATATATTTTTGTTGGTATTGGCCACTTAATGACAGCTTCTACCTTGCTCGAATCAACAGAAATACCATCCTTTGATACTACATGACCTAGGAATACCACTTGTTCAAGCCAAAAGTCACACTTCTTGAATTTAGCATACAACTGTTTTTCTTGAAGAACTTGCAGCACAATCTTCAAATGTTCTTTGTGTTCTTCTTTATCAAGTGAATAAATTAGGATGTCATCAATAAACACAATCACAAATTTATCAAGATATTGCTTGAACACCCTATTCATTAGATCTGTAAAAGGTGCAGGGGCATTGGTTAAACCGAAAGGCATCACTAGAAATTCATAATGTCCATACGTTGTTCAGAATGCAGTCTTTGGTATGTCATACAGATGCTCCTTGCAATTGATCAAACAAATCATCTATTCTTGGGAGTGGATACTTGTTCTTGACTGTTATTTTATTCAACTCTCTATAATCAATGCACAATCGCAATGTACCATCTTTCTTTTTCACAAACAACACAGGTGCTCCCCGAGGAGAATAACTAGGGCGAATAAAACCCTTATCAAGCAATTCTTGCAATTGAACTTTTAACTCTTTCAATTCTGTTGGTGCCATTCGGTATGGTGCTTTAGAAATAGGAGTAGTTCCTGGCATAACATCAATCAAAAATTCGATCTCTCGATTCGGTGGTAGTCCCGGTAAATCATCTATAAATACCTCAAGAAATTCTTGAACCACATCTACATTTTCTGGCTTCAATTGTGCTTCAACTGAGGTGTCCAGAACACTTGACAAATATCCAACACAACCTTTATTCAACATCTTTTGAGCTTTCAAAGCAGATATAATTGGTAAGGACCGTGAGAATGAGATACCATTAAACATAAACTGTTCTTCCCCAGGTGGCTGAAAAATCACAATCTTCTTGTTACAATCAATTGTTGCATGATATTTGGTAAGCCAATCCATACCCAGAATAACCTCAAAATTTGGCATCGGTAAAATAACAAGATCTGCATAGAGAGTCCTATCACTAATCTGAATAGAACAAGCCCTTAACATTTGGTTGGAATCCATTTCTTCCCCGGATGGAACAATCACACTATACCTTACTTTTAATAAATCTGGTGTAATGCCCAATTTTCTCATAAAAGCACGTGATGCAAATGAATGCGTAGATCCAGAATCTATCAATGCAATTGCAGGTATCCCAGAAATTAAAATAGTACCTGTGACTACAGAAGCATCTGCATCGGCTTGTTCTTGTGTCATTGCATACACTCTTCCCTGAACTTTTCCCTACACTGTTGGGCAATCCTTTGCTATATGTCCAGGCCTTTTACACTTAAAACAACGATTAGTACCACTATATCATTCCCCGAAATGATTCTTCCCACACTTAGCACATTTAGGCCTTTCAACTATAGTAGAAGTTTGCCCAACTCTAGGACACTTTTCATTCCCTTGGTTTGATTTTTACTCTCCTTTCTTCCACTGATTCAGATTTACTTGTTTCTTTTGTTGATGAAATTTTTCAATCTCTTTCTTATCTAAGTCAGCCATCAAAGCCTTGTCCACCAGTTCCCTGAACTCTGTTACTGAAGACATTCTCACATCTCTTCTAATTTCAGGATTAAGGCCCCTTAAGAAATTATCCATCTTCTCATTGTTGTCTCTGGCGATGTATGACACGTACTTGCAACCCTATTCAAACTTTCTCACATAATCACATACAGACATCCCTCCTTGTTTTAACTTCAAAAATTCTTTTACTTTGAGCGACCTAGCATCTCTAGTGAAATACTTATCATAAAATATTGTTTTAAACATCTCCCAAGTTAGCTCTTCCATATTCACTGCAAGTTTAGCTCCTTCCCACCAGGTTCAAGCATCCTTCTTCAACAAGAAGATTACACAGAATACCTTCTCAGCATCAACAATTCTCATATAGTCAAAGATAGTATCCAATGATTTAACCCATTCCTCTGCAACCATAGGATCAGACCCACCAGTAAAATCAATAGGTTCCATCTTCTAAACTTCTCATATATAGCCTATGAAGGATCCTATCGAGCTTGTGGTGGAGAAAGTCACTGATTCTATTCTTGGGTTCTTTATTGCATATCTAGCAATTGTTGTATCTGTTCACCATGCATTCTAGTTTGTTGTTAAATGAGATCAGTCAAATTATCCACCACACTATGATTACCCTCATAATCATCCATTATCTTCCTTTTTGGTGCCATGACCTGATATGTATTACCCAATCTCATTTCATTCATTAGCCAATAACAAATGCATAATCATGACAGTAACATGGAATGAAATATAATCAAATAAACATAAAAGCAAATAAACAAGTAGTTGACCGAGTTTCCCAACTAGGATGTGTTCATATGCCTTCTTCTGTCTATAGGAATGACTAAACCTCCGCTCTGATACCACAAATTGTAACACCCCTTAACCTAATTGCAGAGCCTAAATAAGCTGATACAGTTAAGTCAAGAAATGTTAATTTTTCATCATTACTAGAGTTATAATTTTTAATAAAAGTTCCCATTTTTAGCTATAAGAGAAAGAGCTTGAATCGTTTTACACATACCATATACATATATCAAAAATGAGTACAACTGTTTATAAAACCATAACAGAGCGGCTTATTTAAAAACAAAACAGAGTTTTCAAAATATGATATAAAACTGCTCGAAGCATGGCATATGAACAAATCTCTGTCCGGCCGCTCTGGAGACTCAGTCAACTTCTAAACCTGTACATTTCCACCTGCATCACATGAATCTAATGAGCTAAAGGCTCAGTAAGGTGAAACTGATGCAATAACAAATAGCGTACATATAAATCACATAAATGATTAAATGCAGTATTCAATTTAATAACTTTCTTTTATAAAACATTCTTTAGGGCCTTGAAGTGTGGTACCTAACTAATAGCGATAGACCGTGGTTTTTGGAACCTGTTCATAATGATTGGCCAATAAGAGAACTAATACGGGGTTTCCATACTTGGTCTTTGAACCTTAGGTTTGGTGTAACAAGATTTGAGAGAATATGAAGAGATGGGGTGTGTATTACTTGAGAATGGGGGTTGGAAATTTGTGCTTCTTTAAGCATCATTTTTCGACCCTTGTGTTGTAGTGTATGTATAACACTCCTTCGTTTGATCTCTAATCCAAATAGGGCTCTAACCCGTCCTATTTTTTTTTTCAATCTTATTTCCATCAAAATAGATGTCTTTGATTTGTTTCCATTTAAAACAAAGAGTCTTTAATTCTCCAATTAAAACTCTTAATGGATTTCTCCTACGAGCCCAATAAATTTAGGTTTGGACTCAACTTGATCTCCATATGTTAATCAAGTCCAACTTAATTAAATGATACAATCAATTAATTATTTGATTCCACATGGCTATTGTATTTTGTGTGTTTGAGCTTTATATAAAAAATTAAGGCAAAGACAAGAATAAAGTTCTTAGAAGTAATACAACAAACACCTTATGAATAAGAAATTCTAGAGGAATGACTCACCTAATTATCACCTATGTTCTTCATTCCAAAACATACCAATTCAAGTTAACAACACATGTAAGTTAAGAATTTCTAAGCTCATCAATTCCCACTCTCGAGTGCTGAATAAACTATGAGTTCCAACATGAATTTCAATATCTCTATAAAAATTTAAGATTAAAACTCTACAAAAGTTCAATAAATTCTTCTTTAAAACTTCAAAAGTTTCATAAGCTTCTCAACCCTATGATTCCTAGGTTGTGTTGTCCTTATGATCATGTATAATCTTCCCTCTATCAAGTGTCAAGTCTCATATGTCAAACAATCTCAATTAATGGCCAATTAATCAAGATGAAATACTAAACAAGATAATATAAACAAGATGAATAGCTTGAATTAATATTGTTTGGAATTCAAAATATAGGATTAATAAGGTTACATCATCCTCTAGAAAGAAAAGTTAGTTTATCATGGATGAATACAACTTCAAGAAATTCATTGGGACTATCCCAATTTGCATGTGACCTATTGGGTTGGAACTAAGCTAGTAGTGGCTTGTGACTCTTGCCACTTAAATGAATATATAAATATTTTGATCAAATAATTTAATTAAATAATTATCTTGTAATTGACTCTTTAATTCTAAGAAGTTTACAAGTCATGAAAAGCACCTAACAGTGCATCATGACTATCTAGTCTTAGTTGAAAGAATATGAAAACTTATTTCTTATTATGAGTATCATGCAAGTTCAGTCATTCCATCAACTAATTTATGGATTAAGTTTAGGGAATGGATTATCAGTCGAAATCCTATTTGACTTAACAACTGTGATTTCATTACTAGTCTCGTTAACTTCTGATGAATTATTAAAAAACCCTTGTCTAACATTCGTCGTGAGGGCTAGAGACTTCTAAGTTAAGGACCATGAAATGATAGGAGATTCACCTATTCTTTCAGATATGTGACAAATTATTTGTTGACCACTCATTAATCTCCATACACGTTGATGTTGCACCCAACATATCCCCTTGTGATTGTCAAGCAACAAGGAGCATACTTCAAAGTGCAACATGTTGTGCACAAAGTAATCATGGTGCCTCAAGTTCAAAGACTAATTCATGCACTATCAAAACTAGAAAGCTCTAATTCAAAGAACAACATTTCTAATTGAGAATTTTCCAAAGGTCTGTTCCCCAACGAGCATCCACACACATGCACTAGCATCCCCATGATGCTAATGCTTATGAAGCCAGATATCCTTCTTTCGAACATGCATTGTGTGCACGAGTCTTACCAGCTTATTGATGTCCTATCTTAATGAACCCTCAACTCGAAACTAATTTAAGACCAAAACCATAGAGGCATATTCCATAATTGCCATCATATGCGCAACTATGCTCCATAGCTTAGTATGGCCTAGGGACTTTACTTAATTGTCTAAATATAATTAAAGATAAAGAAATGCTAATTTTATTATTATATTTTGAATAAAATTATTTTTACAAGAGTATAAAAATACCACTAATTGATACGTCGGACACTACTCTAACAGTGGGTTCTTAAATCTAAGAGGGTTAATTAATTGAATTAAGTAATCAGACCAATATTGATTGTTCAATTAAATCACAAAAATTGTAAGTCTACTATTAGCTTATTGTTAAATCTAAAGGGTTACACCCAAACTTAGACAAGCCCATATCTTGCTAGCGAAAATGATCCAATTGTTCAATCAAATAAATTAATTATTTTAATTAATTTATTTGGCGTCAATTAATTCAAGTATTAATGGATTGATTTAATTAGTTAATAAAATTAATTAATTAGACCTACTGATTAGGGAAATAATTAATTAATTAATTAATTAATTGAATCAATTAATTAAATATATCTTAATTAATTGAATAAATTGATTAGACCAATTAATTAGACTTAATTAATTTAAGCATATGTCAAATGGTATGGGGTTAATAGGGATCAAGGCCCAAAAAAATTGGAAGATGGAAAATTGCAATCCTAGAAGAAGAAAGAATTAAGGTAGTTAGATGAAGATACTATCCATAAAGCTGCTGATGTACAAAGAAACTATCCTAAAAATTGGAATTCTACATGAGTTGGGAATCTCAAGATATAAATTTCATAGTTCAATACATTCAATCGGAAGTTTGAGGTATAAATTTTTAACTTAACCTACATAAGAATTAATTTTACACGATCAAATTGCAACAAGATACTAGATTTAAGTATTGAATGTCATAATTTATGATTTAAAAAAAAATTGAATTTCGCTTCGCTACGTAACCTTCTGTGGCGAACCCAACATATTATACCATAAAAGTTCTCGGTGCCATCAGCTACCATCACAAATATATGCACACTGATGCATGTCATAATGTGTTTTCTTAGTTATGAACTGATTTACTATATTGTTCTTGTGTACGCCATAAACCACTATGAAGGTGGAGGCAGAAATGTTGAGCTCCAATCAAAAATCAAATAACTAATATATCACTGAAAGTTCAAAGTAGCGGCATCTGATGTTAGTGTTCCCTATTACTTCGAAGCCGACAGAGAATAAAAAGAGATGAATGTGGTTGTAGCAAAGAGCACAAACAAGATGAGATAATAAATTTTCTGTTCCACTTTAGACCATTACTTGAAAAGGAGATGTTGCATAAACTAATCAGACTAGCATCTCACATCTACTTCAGATTTCCAGTCCTCCTGAATCTAAACCACTTCTTTTCATGAACAAATAAATTTACATAAGATGTTCTCTTATCTCTTTAGCAACAAGTTATCCAGACTCCAAATTTTAAATCGGAATCAGAAAACCAATCCTCAAGCTTGTAGGCAAATTATATTGAATGTAACTGTATCTTGCAAGTTCAGCAATTCATTTTCAGAAAGCATAGTTCAGTGAATTATAACCATGCAATAATGACTCGAACAGAAATAAATCATAGCATGGAATGACGCCTTCTTCAGTCAAGCACATATAAACTTATCTGATTCAATAAATACAGCAATAGAATACAGAAGTTTCTGAGTAAATTTATTGATGTTCAACATAAGTTTTTGAGTAAATGAATTGCTGTTCAACATACCGACGACCTATAGGCTTTCTGATTTTTGGTCACAGGAGAAAATGGTTTCCCAATTGAACCTATTTCCCTAAATTTACTCCCAACGATTTGCTCGACTGCCCAGTTGCTTGGATCCATTTCAGGCATCTCTCATTGCCAGGGCTAAATGCTCTGGTACAGACATATGATCCAGTAGGTATATCCTTATGCAGGAGATAGAGAAGTATTCATACAGGAAGCTTTTGCCCATCATTGTTCCAGGCCGTTGTCACACCATGTTAATAAAATCGTGATACAACCTAATACTAAAGCGAAAGCAATATTCAAAGGCTCAAGATTCAGGATGACCTTAATTGCTTGAGTGAGATCAGTTTTATGGGCTCGTATCTCTGTGTCTCAATTCCAAGCCTCAAGATTCAGGCCTTCCACATGGCATCTTCATCATATGCATAGAGATTGGGACGTTAACAAATGTTTCATTTCCCAATCTTTTAACTTGCTTACCTGAGAAATGATTAATCATAGTACAAATTGTTGCAGAAATAGAAGTATGAAGCTCGTTAAAACATTTTTGTAAACTTGAGCTTCAGTATCACAATATATCTTCCAATTTTTTTATTTTTTTCCCACTTCAACATGACTAACAAGGATGAAGTTTTCATGATGAACTGATTGTGTTAGTAAAAGACAATGTTGTGTTTTCTTTAGTAGATTTTAAAGCAGGAACTGTAAATATTTTCAACATTCAAAACCAAAGGCTAATATGCTACAATTATCAAGGCGTGCATATCCATGATGAAAAAAAGATTCCTTTCTCTCTCTGCACGCATCTGTTGGTAGGTGGAGAAATGATTATTTACCATACTTGTTACCATTCAGCTTCTGACTACCAGAAGAAATAGTCCTGTCAAAGCTACTATAAAAAGTGTTCCATGTGATGAAAATGACAAATATGGGATACAAGTTTCTACCCAAATTATGTGAACATGGATGAGGCCAGCCTAGTTAAGATAACCAGTTTCAGTTTCTAACACGTGCCAAATGTATATCCCAAGAACGAATACAAGCACACTACATCCAAAACATGATCTAACCTGCAAAGTGGATAGAAAACTTACCTGGATGCTATCCTACCCTGTGAATGGGGGTACTAGCTAATTTCCTTGTCAATTCTCACTCATATCAAGTCTTTGAAATGGTTGCAGACAATTGAACTTGATGCTACTAAGGATATATAGAAAAATGACCTCGGAAACTGTTCTCCAACATAGAACCTACTTTTCTTCCTCGTTGATAATACATGTGTTGACTTTGACCTTTGAAATATCACCTTTCTGTTTCTAACATTCCAACCTGTCAGAGCAATATAAGTAAAGAGATGACAAAGGTTTGGTGAGGGATCATTTCTTATTTTTATTTCCTACCCTTTCCGGAAGTTATAATAGTGGGATTGGCCAACGAAAGCAAAAAATTGTGTCATTTTTTCAAATAACAGGGGAGCCTAGGATACATCTAAACTATACTCACAAAGAAAAATACACAAAACTAGGACTGGCACTAAAAGTTGAGCTCATTTTTTATGAATGTAACAAGTGCTCCCATATGCTTAAGACAAATGTCATGCCACTCATAAGTTTCCCTAACTGCAGTTGAACTTAGTTTGTAGAAATTATTCCAAAACAATAATGACATAAGAAGAGTTCAAGATTATTTCTACAATTCAAAATTTCATCATAGAAGCTTGGAAAAATGATAACAAAAGATGGATATCACAAGTCTACATGGTCATTGCACACTCCTACAACAATTAGGATTAAAAAGCTTCAAATCTGAAGTTGTACATATAATAGTCAATACACAAATAATACAGAGAACACAACCTGCCAGAAAAGACGGAATGTGATTTGATATAACAGTCACAGTGCCATCTCAGATCAAAGTCATCAGCAGGAAAAAAGTTTAATAACAAAAATCTGGTTGTCAATATTTCAGTGAAAGTGAGACACATTGATATCAGCAAGTGGAATAATATTGATCATCAACTCATTACAAGAATACACAAAGCAAAATCTAAAAGGATATATAGGTGTGGCTTCCATTAATGTGTTTCATTAATCATGCACAACTTTTCGCCATCCTCAATCATATCCACCTCAAAAACTTTACCTCCTGCTGATAATATACACGATCTATCTGGTAATCCCAGCTGCTTTGATGCTACATTAATTAGCTCTTCAATGCTGTGAGGAACCCACATTACATTCCTTGGGATCCCATGGGTGAAATGGATGGAAACACAGTGCAATTCCTTGTGTATGGTCTCCCTGTTATAAACCACAAGTTCCATATTTAAAAAGATTTTAATGACATAAAAGAATTACAACCAGAGTCGAACAAAATTTAGTAATCTGAACTTGTTGGTTGTTCTTGTATTCCATGTATTTGACTTGATAGTATTCATTAGAAGGAACTTTATAGTGTAATACCCGAGTCTCGCGCTATTCACCTGGCCAATATAGTTCATGCATTTCATGTTACGTATGTGTCATTTACATTTTAATTGATATTTCATAATGCACTATTATAATACCCAAGCCTTACACTACTCACTTGACCAATATGATTCATGCACTACATGCTACTTATATGTTAATTTGCATTAACATCTACATGGCATCTTATATAGCATTCTTAATCGATATACCTCTAATGCTATTACTTGATGTTAATGGTTGAGATCCTATGATCTAATTAAGTAATTCTATATGTAGATAAGAAAAAGAATAGATTGGTCAATATATTGGATATTCATAAGTTATATGTTATAATTTTGGAAGTGTTAAAGGTGTTACTAGTAAGCTTATATGATTCGATTCAATTAGATCAAGGTGTTTTAAAGGTATACATCCATAGATTAACATACTTTGGATATCGGATATGATATAATGTGATTTAAGTGTCATAATACAAGGTTCATATGTGCACGTGATTTTAGAAAAATAAAAAGTAGACAATCATTTAAGAATCGGATGTCGATCGGTTTGGAGATCGAATGACGGTTAAGAAATTAGGGCATAATGTATTATCCGATCATATGAAGATTAAATTAGGTTGTACATAGATAAATAAGTAATGAGAAATACTAGATTAGGGTTGTAAAAGGTGTGAAAAATATCAGATTTGAACCACCACTTGCCACCTCAACCTTGCCACCTCAAACTTCCACCTCAACCTTTCTTCATTTCTATCATTGAACACGACCATAAACTATTTTTTGAGATATTTCACATCCCAAAACTTCATATGGAATTTTAGAAATTGCTCTCAATTAATTCCAAGTAAAGAAAAATGTGAATGAAGCAAAGGGAAGTAAGGAGGAGCAAGTTGAAGCTAAAATATGTGCATAGGTGAGCGTTAACTCATGTTTTTGATTTAATTCTTGAATTGTTTGAGGGTTTATGATTTTTAAAGCTTCTATTATTGATTATAATCATCTTAGAATGTTATTTGTGGTCTTATAATTTACAAAAGAAGGATTTTTAGTTGCAAAATCACAATAAAAATCACTAGGGATAGAAATTGTATACTTACTGATTTTTTATATTTATGCTTTATATATGTATAATAACTTGATCAAAACCCATGTATTTCACCATATATGTGTTTATATATGAGTCTAGGTGATATATGTAAGTTTAGAGAGGTTATAAATTGTAATATAGTGTGATAATTAAAGAGGTGTTCAAAACTGTCTTATTTGAAATTCAGATTCTGTCCTATGTGAATGGTGCTAGTTTTACATAAATAACTCCATTAGTTTTGATAGTAATTTGACTTGGTTGTCTCCTTATATATGTTATCTAAGTATGGTGAAAATTTTGGAGTGATTGAATATACTTAAGGGTGCCAAAACCATTAATGTCATGAAGTGTGTAAAACTGTCACGGTAGGAAAATAATCTGTTTCAGTATGTCGTGAAGAGAGCTAAACTTGGGAAGTTATATCCATGATTTTTAGCAATTCTATGATATGGTTACATTGATATACATGTTATCTATGTGTGGTAAAAATTTGGGAGTGATTGGATATGCTTAAAGATATCAAAATTATCATACAACTAAATTGGACAGCAAGAAAATATGAAAATGTGAATCTGTCCAATTTTATAACTTAGCATATTTCAACCTAGACATGTTGCTATTGAGTGGTAACAATTAAGTACATGATATTAGAGTTATATTACTTCAATTATATGATGTTTACATATATCTAAGATGAGAAATTAAGATATTTGAGGGACTAGATTGGGTTCTGGTTTGTGAAAGCATGATTGTTACCTAGATAACTTGGTGTTTAAGGTCCTAGTATGATATTTTATGCTTTCAACTTGCCAAATTTGGGAAAGGTGCTTGATGTTGGGTAATATTACAGGATATTTTACATTTAAGATTGGAGAGAAATAATAAACAAATCTATACTAAGCCACCAACCAAGTGAAAGGTAAGTAAAGATCCATTTGCAACTACAATGCATGAACATAATATGTCTTGAAGCATTTATACCTAATGTGTTGATGATATTAAATTTAACTGAGAGTCTTATGATTCTTGAAATATGTTGAGAGCAAGATGATTTGCATTTCATATTGAACATACTATTCATGAGCATTTACATGTGCATGCACGACATATGAGTATAGTGGAGGTTCTTGCATGCACGATATGATTTGAGACATGGTTTTCAAAAAGAAAATATTTTTGTTGGTCACTACTAGTGTACCGAGGCATGCGAGGCATACTTATATGATATTTTGGGGCGCCGCGAGTGTTACTTCTTGGAGGATCAAAAGGGTTGATAGGGGGTGTGCCTCTGGTGGTCACGAGAGGGTGGACCATTTGACTGTGCCCTTATTGACTCCGCCGGTGGGAAGACTTCTGGAGGATCACAGGGGAAGACAGAGGGTGGACCTCTGGTGATCCCAAGAGATGGACCTTGGACTGAATCAATTTGTTTATGCCCATGTGATTATTGATATTGTTCAGAGCTCTATCCGGTGCATAGTAGGTGGGCCAAGGGCCCAATAAATGAAATGATTTTTAATAAAAACTCTTTGATTTATGAGTACTCAATTTGACACATTTATAGCATCATATCTTAGAGTTGAGTTGCATGAGATTTTACATCATACTCTTGTCATGCATGATTTTTACTTATTGAGTGTTAGCTCATGTAGTTCATGCATTGTAGGTGAACATGGTGAGACTTGAGACCTCTAGTTTAATGGCTGACAGTGGAGCTCATACAGGCTTTCAAAGATCAATGTACTTGGATAACGACCTGTTGGGCTATTTTGTGGGCTGTGTTTTTTATTTTACAGTTATTGTATTATATTAGTGACTTTATCCTATATATCACTTTCAAAACTCATTTGTGATAGAGTGTTTGGGTTTGTGATGGTTTTGATAGACTTGGTTAATGTTTAATAACTACCTATGTATATAAAGTGTTACAAGATATGAAAGCACTTTACTTTTATCAATGTTTGGTTGAACTGAGTAGAAAAAAAAAAGTTATACACATGCATACGTGCACAAATTATGTTGCACAGGTTGTTTATATATATATTTATACATATTATTGGGAGGTTGTGACAACTATATTTTATGCGGCATCTTTAATAATTAAACTTCTAAAGTTGTCACCCGATATTAGTTTTCAAATTCTTTAACCTAATTGGTTGAGTTGGTACTAAAATACGAGGATTTAGATCAGATACGATTACGATACACGTAAGTGAAATATGGCATCGTTGTGTTTATCGGTGTAGGATAAACTATGCGAATAAATAAATAAAAACATTATGTATTAATTATATTATATAAGAAAAAAATAATATATATATATACTTAGGGGATAATGTACGAAATATATATATGCATATATGTATACACGTGTTCAGGGTAATAATAGTTATAAGATATTATACATATGTTATAATATATTATATTAGGTTATAATATATTATATTATATTAAGGATAAGTATACATATGTTATAATATTATATTAGGTTTTCTTAGTAGCTAAGTAATAGTTAAGTTATTAAAACACACACACCATTAACACCACACACACATTCAAGGCAGCAAAGGAAAGAAAAAGAGAAAAGAAAAAAAAAGAAGAGAAAAAAAGGGAAGAAGAAATAGCACGGCAGGAAAAAAAAAGAAAAAAAAAGAAGAAGGGAGAAAGAAAGAACAAATTTCAACCGTAGAAATTTGAGGAAATTTTGTTTAAGTCCCTTCTTATTTTTGTACGGATAAAAATATATGATTATGTCATTTATTTCTAATTTGAAAGAAAGTTTTTTATCAAAGTTAACTAGTTATCTACCTGTGAGACAATAATTAATATTTTAGAGAAGAAGTGATTGTTCAACCATTGATGATTTAATTTTAGAGGTTTTATTGAACAAATTAAAGGCTCATTTTATCCTTTGATTTTAGTTTATTGTTGGTAAACAATATGAAGTGAATGAGAAAAGTAGAGGAGTCATTAAGCTTAATTAGAATGGGTCCTTGATGATTGAACAACTACAACTCAAAAGGTAGTACAAAAACAATTGGGAGAAATGGCCACTTTTTTCTCCTTCATTACTAACTCCTCCATTATTTAGTAAGACAAAAATTTAAGAAGCCTCCTTGACTACTTGGGTAAACTTTTTGATATAGTTTGAAGAGGTTATTGGTTTGATGTTAAAATGAGTTGAGTATGAAATTATGCAATAGCAGTTTGAGTAAAACAATGGAATGTAAACTGCTGAAAAAATAAATAACACAACAAACTTTTATAGTAGTTCGAAGGTGGCGGAATTCTTCTATATCTAATTTTCTCTAATCTCTTGGAGGAATCCACTAGATATCCATAGACTTTACACAGTTCTACCTGTAGTTCCGATAGTTAACTACCAACTTCCTTCTCAATCAGCCTACATAAAGCTTGATTGGTACTGTTGAAGTTACTCTACACAAGAGTCAAACTGTATGCTCTGCTCAGGTATTTGCATTGAACTGATCTACTCAGCTATTCCGATCTTCTCCTTTTATCTGCTTTACTCAGTTGTTCTGATGTTCTCCTCTGATCTACTCTAGTCTTGTGCTCTGCTCTTCTTCTATTTCTACTCCACTATTTTGAAAATAGCTCTTACAACTATTTCCTAACAAAGAGAAAAATATAAGAGTTTTGGGGTACTATGCACACCCATCCTAGTCATCAACAAAATCCATACAACATAATGCTAACATCCTTTTAATGCAAGTGGACTGGAATTGTTCAAGTTTTTCGAAACTGACTGCTTTACTAAAACCATTTGCTAGTTGCTCTTTTGTGTTCACGTTGAATTTTTCAGTCATTAACAAGACTTCTAATAAAGTGATGGTGAAGTTTAATATGAGTTTACCTGACATAGAAACTTGGATTTTTGTCATAACAGTCGTTAACATATTCACATAAAATTATTGTGAAAGTGTCATGTCTTTGCTGTACATATGCCAAAAATTCTTCTAAGCTAAATAGTTTCACAAGTGGTGTCAATGGCAACAATATTTTCTATTTTTGTTGATGAGAGTGATAATGTCTTATACTTCTTAGATGCCCACGAAATTAAGTATGACCCTAAGCAAAATACATATTTAAGTTGTAGCTTTACGATCATCAAGTGACCTAGGACAATCACTTTGAGTGTATCCAATGAGTTTGTTTTATTTTTCTTTGACATATTTGATGTCAAGTTTTCTCGTAGCCTGAAGGCATTGTAGAATTCTTTCTACAGCTGCATAATATACCTTACTCGGATTGTGCATAAATCTCGAGATCAAGCTAACTGGATAGACAATGTGGGGCCCTATATTTGTAAAGTAGATCAAGGAGCCGACTAAACTTCTATACATCTTTGCATCAACTTTGGCTATGCCACCATTCAATAATAACTTTTCATTTACTGCAAGTGGAACGAGATTGGCTTGCAATTACATCTAAAATTTCTTCATTAGTTTTTCAAGATATTTTTCTTTTTAATTGACGAACTTGAATCCAAAGAAAATAGTTCATGAGACCTAAATTAGTCATCTTATACTATTCCATCATGGCCTTTTTAATCGCTTACACCATTAGTGGATTTATCCCTGTTTAGATCAAGTTATCTACATAAAGATAAATGACAAGAAAATTTTGTTCACCTTAATTTCTTCATGTATAATGACGCTCACTTTGACTTGTTTGAAGTTCATTTCTCTTTCAAGTTCTTGGTGCTTGTTTCAATCCATTCAGTACTAATTTGAGTCGATAGACTTTATCTTCTTTACCTTCAAAAATATAACCTTCTTGTTGCTCTACGTATTTTTTTTATGTTTCCATTGAAAAATGCTGATTAAACATCAAATTCATAATTGATAGCTCTAATTATGCTGCTAGGGCTAGGATAATTCGTATTTGTTGGAATTAAACATAAAATTATGTCATAAACATTATTGTGAAAAACCAGGTCACCAAACAAGATCATCATATTAAATCATTCAAGAAAGAACTTAACACTAAATCGAAATCAAACCTGAATCCATTTGAATGCAAAATTCCTTGGTTTCGAGAGCCTTGTAGATCATAATGTTGGAATATGGGAAACAACAATGATGTGTTCACAAATAACACGATCAATAATTAGTAAATGAATGTCTGGATATTGCTTGAATCTTCTCAAACCCTCACTCAATAACCTATAAAACAAAGGTTAGGGGTGTTGGGATTACCCAACGAAAACCATCTGATACTTAAGTCAGTATGCGATCGAGAAAGATAATCATAAAACTTAAAAATATTGTAATGAAGAAGTAATATTTGTAGTTGCAATGTGTCCAAGAACGTAGCTTATTGATGTATAAGAAGCTTTTATATCATGCAATTGATACGGTAATTGATACCAAAAAGGATTATGTTACCTTGTTTGGATAAACCTTACCAAGAAAATCTCCCATGAATTAAGGAACCCAGATGATGTAGGATTCCCTTTTCTTATCGAGAATTTAGTTTAAATAGAGTAGGACTTTGTTGTTAGTTTTAGTGGGCCTGAGCAAGCTCCTCAACTTAGATCGGTCCAGAAATCTTTCAGAAGGCCTCTTGGGCTAAACAGAATCCTCACCTCAGCTTGGTCATTACTTGGACTGAACTAGATCAATAAGATACTTGTGGGCTTAGGCCAGCAAGAGCTTAAACACTCTATAATGAAGCTCAGGTCAATCGAGCTTAGCAGGGCTACAGTATCGTAATCATCCCATGGGCTCGAGCCCAATAAAGAACATAAAATCCCATCAACCACAAAATGGTCCAGTCAGCTGAACCCAATATTAGTTAAGTCAAATTTAGGCCACATCATATATATGTTTAAACTGGGTATCTCGACTTAATACTGCATTGTATTTTATTTTATTTTGGCACATCATAATAAAATAAAATACTATGGTCTCTACATAGCCCCTACCAATACCATAAAGATGTGTCTAAGGCCCAACACTTTATTTACTTAATTGATCGCTTCATAATGGGCTTAATGACATTACTAAATCAACACATAATATACAACATACAATATATCAAATATGTTAGCCCATTAAGGATGAGCTTGCTGTGATGTTTGAGTTGAGTAGTTCATCAAGAATTGATTTACAGGTACCCTTGTGAATAAAGCATATAATCCTAGTCATGCTGACAGCAAAAGACTTTTTAAATATAGATTCAGCAGGAGCAGAGGAAGAAATCCATGATTTACTCTAAAAAATTCTTCTAACGTATAATTTAATTTACTTTTAATAAAAAACAAAAATAAAATATTGTAGCATTAATGTTTAATTGTTATCCAGATGATATAATTGATGATTGATGAGTACTCAACAGTTTGGGACCAAGTCCAACATCTAGACAGGAATTTGGGTCTCAATGTGCTCATTGTGCAAAAATATATACACATATAAAAGTTTGCTCAATTTGTCATGGAGGCTTCAATAAAATGAAATCATAAATTTATTACTATAATTAAGAATGGAAAAACTAGCTTTTCTCCCATTTTGGGTAGTATCCATGCTACATTAGGTGTACGGTACACTTGATTTATGGATAAAGGTTAAATATTATATTTTATAAAATATAAATACTGATGGATATATAACAATAATATGTATATTATGTGTAATATTTATAAAACCCCACTTTAGTCTTGTTACTAACCTTTTAACAGTAGTTGCTCAATCATTAGGGTGCCATTATAATTAAGCATAATGGCTCATTTATTTCTCTCATTCACTTCATATTTTACTCATAAAGGATTCAACGAGCCTCTAACTCGGTTTAGTTTACCCTGCTGTAAGCCTTTAAAATTAACTCAATCGATGGTTCAACAATCATGTCTTCCTGTAATTACGCTTACATAATTAAAAAAAATAACAAAGGTCGATATGCAACAAATTATAAAGAGAAATAGATGTTGATGGGAAAATTTATGCTATTCATTTGGATAATATCAAAATGGATTGAACAACCACTATGTAAAACTGATAATATCACTAAGTAAATTAGTAATAAAATCATATGTAATTTAACAATTCATAATCATGCTATAAAAGTAGGTAGCACATCAGCCGAATTTGATATCCTTAATCAAGTTCAATAATTAGGATTAGGACTATAATAATGAATGCACAGCGTCGTCAGGCAAACAAAGCAAGCACTCGTAAAGACAAATAGTACCAAAAAGATGCAGAAAAAAGTCATCTGATAGTATTGTCTTGCCTCTCCCCCTCACTTTCCCGAGGGCAAGTCTGTAACATCAATCCCACAAAATAGCTAAAAACAATAACATATTTAACGATACAAAAACAAGAACTGGTGGTAGACACGTTAAGATACCAAGAAAAGTCCAACTAATGTCGTTCTCTATTTCCATTTTTCCAAAGAGGGTCAATTTCTGGACGCTAACTGGATACTCATAAGACTAAAATGAAAGTAGACATTTTTTCCAAAAAGCTTGGCAAGCCAGAAATTGGGCAATTTACAAGTTCTTAGGCCCCACCTCCACATTCACTATAAGTTCAGCCTCTTCTTCTCCCATGGTTTTACTACTATAAGCACCAAAATTTTCAAGCCATGAATCAAAAACAATCTGCATTTAGTGTTTCTTCCGTTCCCTTGTTAGGGTGTATTTGGGAGACTCTAGTAAGTATATTTTCCGATGGAAATGAAAATGCGTCGGAGGACAAGGATACTGCAACTGCTAGTAATGCAGCTGCTCAAAAGCATTTTCGACAACTTCAACATGTTAGGGGAGCTTGATAAGTTTTGAGTTTTGCAGTAGCTCGATCCACACAGAGTACTAAAATATGTCGACTTGTGTTCATTTCTACAACCTTTCAACTGGTGCAGCACTTGCCAAGACTCTGTTTCTTCAGCTCCTTCAGTTTCTTTATGGCCCTTTCTTTAATATTTCGATCAATTTCTTGATTTTAAGAAGTATGGGGACTAAGCAGGTAACTTGTGAGCTATCGTCAACTATATGGTTAAGAACCAGATTTATGTTATGCACCTTCTGCTTTGGGCTCTTCTTTTTTAAACTGGCTTCATTACCTGCTAGTGTGGATTATCAGTTAGTCACATTCTTTTGGCCGTTTTAACATTTGTCCTTCAGTTTTGCATCTCGAATATTTTGATATATGCTTTGGAAGTAAAGAAGAATAATAGTTTTAAGAAATGATGATCTTAAAAGATGCTTAAAAAGGGAACACCACCTTCTCACAGAGCAAAGAGTATGCGCAGTGTATGCAAGAGATATATGGAAACAAAGTGACCCTGCGCAGTGTTTATATGTAAAACTTCATCTTTGTTAGGGTTAAAGTTTGAGAACTATCTGTTTATTCTATGTTTAATCGGATTTTCTTCAAAAAATGAATCTCAATTATGTGCCAACATCACAGACATAACTATATAAATCTTTGTATTTTTTGTGTATGATTTGTATGTCTTTTCTTTTTCTTTTCTTTTTCTTTTTATTTACAGAAACAAATGGCTATAGCTGATCTGAAGGACATGTAGCTTCAAATCTGAAGGAAAAAGAACATGATGAAAGAATGCACCAGCTGATCCAATTTTAACGGACAGAGGAATCAAACACAGAATTCTCCACTTTTATATATACATATTAAGACAAAAAGATAGAGAACTAGTTAATCATGAACAGAAGATTCTTGGATTAAAGAAAGATAACATAGGATAGCTAGCACAGTGACTAGAAGATGAAAGTAAACTTTCAATCCTCCTCCATTATGGAAAGGTAATTCTCATTCGATGCAGCTACTGATTTCAACCATACTGACAGGTAATGGAAGAAAGAAAATGGATTTCTAAATTCTGTGCTCATCATATTTATATTAAAGGACAATATTGAGTTTCTATATTTGACAATGTAACCTCTGCTAAGTAACTTGGAAAAAGAATTCTAAAACTTCTTAAGTCATGCTACTTTTGCAGCTGTTTCAGTTTCATGATTCCTTCTTGCTGAATTGCAGGCTGAATTAGTCATGTACCTGTTTATTTACCAGACAACTGCATCTTCTTTTTCTTGATGATCAGTTCTAAAACTTCAGCATAACTCATGTACCAAAAGGTTGTTTCCAGAAGTCATTCATTTATCTTTATTTGTTTTTAACTAGTGAAAAATATATTCGTTGTACGTAAGGACTATGGCCATAACAAAAAAAATTAATAATAAAATATCATTAAAATTACATTTTATTTTTATACTTAATTCTTATTATGATTTTAATTCTAAGTATTTTTTGACAAAGCTCTAGTTATATATCAAAAAAATATCATTATACTATCGATGATTTATTTACAAAAATAAGAGTAATAAAATATGTGATCTCATTATAATCATTACACGACATATAAATTTATTTAAGTAATACTTAAAATAATAGAAGGCAGAAATCGATGAGAAAACAAATTGATTATAAAAGTTGATTGAATAAGAATTTAAAGATATGAAATTGTGGAAAAAACAAATGATTATATAGAATTTAAAGATATGAAATTGTTGAATACTTATAAATTTAGTATAAGTTTATTAAGTAGATTATTTATTTATTTTTTAGTTGGATTGGTTCTTCTTTTGTTTGACTTTGATAATTCGAGTTATTCTCTTTTTATTTGATTTTATAGGATTTTGGCCGTTTTTCTGTTTGAATTTTCTATTATTTCTTCTATAATATTCAAAATTTAGTTGTTGATCTGACATTTCTTCTTCTTTTTACCTAATAAAATGATAAAAATAAGATGAAATCATGAATAAAATAGAATTGGTTAATTTTATATTTTAAATTTTAATCAATATCAATTAACAGTTTTGATAAAATGAATGTAAAGTTGAAACAGTAAATGAAGTAGTTGACCAATGAATTCCATATACTTTTATTTATCTTGAACAACTGCAAGCTACACGGAACAAATTTTTCTAAAAGTTCTTAGTTATTTTTCATAAGTCAAAAGGACTTCATCGACATTGTTGAATTTGATATTGTTTTATGGATATAAATGCAAAAATGTATTTTTGGTCGTATACTTGGTTTACTTTTATTTTGATCCTTTAAAATGTGGGTTAATAATTTACAGATATCCTTTTTCAAAATTCGACACATTTAGTCAAAATTTCATTACATGAATTTGGAGACTTTTCAGAAATAGATGAATAGTTACTGGTGTGAATTTCTCAATTGATTGTTTTATAAAATGTATAATTAATAAAGAAATTAGTTGAGATCAAACTTAGATCGAGTCGATTCAATCAATTTTTTTTTTAACTTTTGTCAAATATTTATAATACAATCAATATGAATAACCACAAAAAAAATAAATTATTTTTACATTTAATAAATTAAATATACTTTTAAGCTGAATCATTTTGTACATGTCATTTAACTATTCCTTGTATGATAGGCAATAATATTGACTTTTGATAAAATAAAATAATTTATTTGATTTATTATAAGTAAACTTAACAATAAAATAATTTTAAATCCTTATTGATGAATAAATAATTAAAAAATAATATATATATATATATATCATAATATTTTATGATGTTGTGCATGTTCAATAACTAACTTGATCTTTAAAATAATTTAATAAATTTTAATATAATCTTATAGAGATAAAAATGTTATACATATATTAACACCATAATGAAAAATTATATATATATATAATTTTAGCTCAATTTCTTCTTTATTTTTATTTTTTTTTGTGGGAAAATAAGTGAAAAGTCATTTGGAGGGAGATTTAGCATTTTTCATCAAAAAAGAACCAATAGATAATTCTACATAAGTAATATTTTCTCCAGTTTTAAAAAATCCTCCGGTTGTCATGTTCTGGGCTTTGACATTTTCATGCCAAATTTAATTTTTTGGCGAGATTTAAACTAAATTTGTTAATATGCATGGGAAGTGCTACATGTAAATTGATAGACCTACCTTTTAAAGAAGTAAGAATAAAAATAGACCAAGTTACAAGATTAAAAAAAAAAATTTGCCTAAAAATTTTAAAATTATAGGAATTGATATCCATATGAATTGAGGAGATCTACTTTTGAAATATTTATTTTGGTATTGTTCACTATTTTGGAGGAATAGAGGATCTATTATATATATAAATATATTTATCTTAAAAAATTTATTTATCTTATATGTTTAATAAAGGTTGTTTTTTAAACTAAAAAAAAGAAATAAAAGTATTATAAATGAGGTCTGTTGCTAACCTAAATAAACCCATTATATTTTTACTTGTATATATTTACTACGCGTATATTATCTTACATAAAATAATTTTTGTTATAACTTTAAAAATCAATGGCAAAGTTTAAAATTCTTAAATTTAGTTAATGCCTAATTAATTTGGATTATTTTTTTTAAAAAACGTTTGTTTAAAAAATAAATTGTAATATAACCAATTTAAATTAATAAGTATTTATAAAAAAATATTCATAATCAATTTAAATATTTATTTCATTGTGTATGATCAATTTGTAAGCGTCAAATAAATCAGAAAGCGTAGAAACCCACTCAATATATCAATTATTCAATTGTACTTTAGTAAAAAGTTGAATTTTTATTTCCACTTTTTGTAGTCTTTAA
This sequence comes from Paulownia fortunei, assembly GCA_019321725.1. Taxonomy (NCBI): domain Eukaryota; kingdom Viridiplantae; phylum Streptophyta; class Magnoliopsida; order Lamiales; family Paulowniaceae; genus Paulownia; species Paulownia fortunei. The sequence goes on from CM033110.1 coordinate 5,408,405, forward strand.
TTTTTAGATAATAAATTGTCAAAATTAATTTTTCATAGTGACTTTTTTCAACTTACTCAATAATTCATTATTTAAAAGAAATGACTAAACTAATTTATTGAATTAATTAGAAATAATCTAATCAAAATGTACACTATGATAAATTTATTTTCTAAAATAATGATTATTGAAAAAAAATTACTCTTATTATTGAAATAAAATCTGATAAAAGTAAAATAGATATTTCTTTTAATTTTCTACTCTCTTTTTTTTTTTTGAACTCCAACTTTCAAAAGTTGAATTTGACATCTCAAATCATAAATTTTAATTCTAAAGTTACTACTTCTTTCTAGGTGTTTTATGACTTTCACTGGTTAACTATGAATATTTACATTTTTTCTTAATATGATTATTTATTGCTATTCATTTTTTTTTATCACAATGATAGGATTTGTTTTAATTAATTGAATATATCATAAAAATTAAAAAGATAATAGAAATTAAATTAGGGTTTGAAAGTATGTAACTGTCATTATAATAGTTCTAGTTGAAGAATTTGATAGAGTCTCCAATATATAATAATATTATATTTATGGCAAAGTTCAGGTACAAATTAAATTATCATAATATATATATCATATTAACATAAATGGAAAAACTTGAGTACTAAATGATTTTTTAATACTTTTAATAAAATTTTAACTATTTTGGGATTAAAAAATTCATTAAAATATACTATATGTAACTTTTATTAGTAGATGTATAACATCTTTATCTCTATTAGATTATGTTAAAAAAAATTAAAATAATTTATTAAATAATTTAAAGATCGAGTTAATTATTGAATTTTGGTTGACATTATCATAAAATATTGTGATATATAATTGTATCTTTGATTATATTAGGTAAAGAACTTAAATCAAATTAATTTACTATATACTTTCAAAATTCCAACCAGTCAATCAAACCAATTGATTGATATCATAAATATGAATTATTGTTCATGCTTTTAAAATTCCAATCAATCTTGTTGTCCTTAAAATTAACTATGTCAAAACAATATTTTTGTGGGATCAAATTTTTTAAGAAACCTCAAAAGATATTCACACTTTTAATAATAGAATATATTTAGATGAAGTTCTTATTTATATATAACTAAAGGATTGATTACACATATGATGGCGATCATGAATAATGTTTTCATGACTTAAATCTTAAATTATTTCAAATTGAGAATTATTAAAATATGATATCAATAATTCAACAAAAGTGTACATATGATGCATACTCACAAGGAGGGTGTTTTGTTTCATGAATATTTACGTAGGAACATTAGCGCATATAGGTGTTTCTTAGAAAACAAGTACACTGTCACTCTCATCTAAAATTCCCAATTGAAAAATAATTATTATAAAATATGAAATTTCTACATTATGATAATGAAAAATTAGTCATTTGACTTGAGACACCATAATAATCGTGTGTGAAATATTTGTTTTGATGTTTTTACCAACCTTAACTAATTAGTCTAGTTATTATGGTAACATAAACCTAATTAAGTTATAACATATTGCATAAAGTAAAAATGGATACAATAATTTTTACAAAGTTCAGATAAACCAACTATACGAGGCACATACTCAAATATTGAATAATTCACTAATTCAAACAGTTATATGAACAATTTAGACCTAAACAATAGACAAATTCCCTCTTCTTATAGTTTTCGTATTTCTTGAACCAATTAATCAAATTTGTTCAATGAAATCCCCTCGAATTGAAATCAGTACTATTGAAATCCCTTTATTGTTGAGTCCCTTCAAACGGTAAATTATCTTCTCTCAAAAAATTTCAAATTCTTCTTCCGAAAAATTCATCTTCTTCTCGCAAATAGTATCGTATTTTTAACATTTCAATGCTGAATATGCTAAATTACAATGAAGCAGAAGCTTAATTATGCTTTTTATCTTGAGACTTCTATGCAAAAATATTGAATTCTAAAATCTCGAATTTGATTAATCTCCAAAATCTTCATTTCAAATTTGTTGTAATATCTTCAAGATCTTGCAGATATTGTCTTTCTTATTGCAAGATACTTTGATCTTCTTAATATCTCGAAATATCTTAGTTTCAAAATTTCACATTGCTTTATTATGTGATTATCCCATCCAAATTCCTACATACAAAGAATAAAAAATATTAATTATTTATCAATAAAAAAATAGTAATTTCGAATATTGCAATATTGCAAGTCTTAACACTTTACATTATTACAATACCTCAACCTATTTATGAATTTTTCAATTAGGTTACCATAAATACTAACCATGTACTTAACAATCTCTTCATTTGGTATTTTTGGTCCAAACCATTAACAATAATGTTTAAAAAATCGAACAACTTTCAAAGATAGTAATGTTGAAACATAAGTCCAATCAATCCAAGCAATCTCCCCCTACATGTAACAACACAATAAAAAAATTCAAGCATATTAAATAAATGAAAAATTAGTTTAGAATTCAAGCAAAGCAAATAGAAAAATATCCAGCATACAGCATCATCAAATCATCAACAATAAAAATCGAAAAAATTATTGGTCAATAGCCTTCAAATATATCCATCAAATCATTTCATCCATTCAATTTACTCTACTCCCCTTTTTTGAACAAAAAATGTCAAAAATGCAGAAAAAGATTATGGTTTTCAAGTACTGTGTCACAACATTAAATAAAAAAATAAGTCCATTTTAATAGCAGTGACATCAGATGTTACTACCCCTATTATAATCAAAACCCACAAAGAATAGAAAGAAATGTATGTGGTTCCAGCAAACAGGTCAAATAAGATTTGCTGATAATTTTTCTGTTCACTTTCGACCATGACTTGAAAAGGAGATTTTACATAAACTAATCTGACTAGCATCTCATATCTACTTCAG
>CM033110.1:5411421-5473316 GCA_019321725.1 Paulownia fortunei
CATCAACCTCAAGGTACATAATTCTAGCACCATTTATGGGGAATTCATGCCTCAATGCTTAGAAACAAACTAAATCACGAGCCAAAGAGACCAGCATTCATGATACCTACCCGGATCGGGGGGCCAATGAAGCTGGAACAGAACAGCGGCTCCTTGGGGGCTCACTTCAGCAACTTAAGAGCCTCAACACTGGCAAGCTCCCGCAATACCAAAATAACAAAGTCCCTATCTGTGATACCCGAGCCACTTACTACCCACATGGCCAAATATGATTCATACATTACATGTTAATTGCGTGCTATTTGCATTGATATGATGTCATATAATTCATTTTATTTTATATGGCATTTTTAATCATTGAAAACTTAATTTTAAAGCTCTCGCATGGTATTGATTATCGAATCCCCTAACCTAAGTGGTTGATTTTGTATTGAGATAAGAAGAAATTGAGGTATCAATATAGTGAATAGTGCTAGGTTACACGTGGTAACCTTAGGAGTTCGAAAGGTGTCACCGAAAAGTTTATAGAAAGTAAGTCGGTTCGATCATGAATTTTAATATTATATGTACATTTAAATCATACACTTGGGACAACTAGACATACAATATTATAATTTAAATATTATATAACTAGGTTCATATGTTTGTAACACTATCGGTGCACAAACTTATCAATCGGGCAAGAACCGATGATTTTCGAGTGAAGAACCTAATGAACGGATATAGGAATTAGCTATGAGAATGAATGGTGATGAAGATAGGTTGCAACCAAATAGGAATATGTGAGACACACAAGATTAGGGCTGCAAGATAAGGGAGAAAATCAGATTATACCATTACATGCCACCTCAAGCTTATGCCACCTCATGCTTAGACTTATCAAGCTAGCACCTCAACCTATTCTTCACTCTTAAGCTAACAGCCACGACTTGAACCTTATTCTGAACCATTTCAGCTACTAAATACATGGAAAAATATCTCTAAATAGGTCCTAAGTGATTCTAACTGAAAAAGGAGGCAAAACAAGCAAAGGGAAGGAGAAATAACCAAGTTCAAGTGGAAAACTGTGCAAGGTGAGCTTAACCTATGGGTTTGGCATGAATTTCAGATTTATTTTGAGTTTTATTGGCTTATTAAGCTTTGAATATTATTTATAAATTTGTTATAATGTTATTAGATAGGCTTTGATGCATAAAGAAAGGGTTTGTGGTTGGAAATATTTGATAGAAAACACTTGTGCTAGAAACTGTCACCTTGCTGTATTCTTGTGTTTTAGGCTTCAAAAGTGTATGTTATGTTGAATAAAACCTGTAATTATCATCATATACATGTTTATATATGATTTAAGAGTATTGGAATGAATTTTGATCGGTTAGAAATTGAAATAGAGAATGATATTGGAGAAACACTCAAACTGCCAAAGTAGCAAAATCTGTTTTGGTGTGCTGTGAAGGAGACTGAATTAGGGGAGATAAATCCATTAGTTTTGGCAAGAATATAACCTGGTTGTATCTGTGTATATGTTATATAAGTGTGGTAAAAATTTGGGAGAGATTGAATATACGTAAGGGTGCCAAAACCATTAAGGTCATGAAGTGCGTAAAACTGTCACGGTAGGAAAAATCTGTTTCACTATGCTGTGAAAAGAGCTGAACTTGGGAAGCTATATCCATGATTTTTAGCAATTCTATGACATGGTTATATTTATATACATGTTATCTAAGTGTGGTAAAAATTTGGGAGTGATAAGATATGTTTAGGGATGTCAAAATTATCATGCAACTAAATTGGACAACAAGTAAATATGAAAATGTCAATCTATCCCATTTGATAACTTAGCATATTTCAACCTAGACATGTTGCTATTGAGTGTTAACAATTAAGTACATGATATTAGAGTTATAATACTTCAATTATATGATGTTTACATGTATCTAAGATGAGAAATTAAGGTAATGGAGGGACTAGATTGGGTTCTAGTTTGTAAAACCTAGATAGCTTGGTGTTTAAGGTCTTAGTGTGATATTTTATGCTTTCAATTTGTCAAATTGGGAATGGTGCTTGATGTTGGTAATATTACAGGCTATTTTACATCTAAGATTGGAGGAGAACAATAAAAAAATCTAGACTAAGCCACCAACCAAGTGAAAGGTAAGTAAATATTCATTTGCAACTATAATGCATAAACATAGTACATGTGTGAATTATATATAATATCATAAATCATATGTGCATAGTAGAGGGCTCTCAATTGAGCATACATACATGGGCATTGTCATTGGCACGTGCATGCATCATATACGCGCATTGTGATAAATCTTGCATTGCACGGCATGATTGTGAGAAAGGAAAATATTTTGCTGACCACTACTAGTGCACCGAAGCATGCATGGATTTACATGGTTTTATGTATGGATTTGCAGGTTGGCGTGCATGGATTTGCATGCGTATGAGTATGCATGGATTTACATGCTTATATGATTATTATCCATTGGATTATGGCGGTATACATAGCTCTTTTTTGGTGCATGGGATAGTAGCATTGGTCAGGGGCCAAGAAAGAAATGATTTTGAGAGAAATATTTTGATGCATAAAATTGCATTGTGGGCATAGCATGTTGAGATGCATGACTTGATATTGTGGATTATTCTTTGACATGCATAATCATTACTTGCTGAGCGTTAGTTCATATAGTTTATGCATTGTAGGTGAGTACGACGATACCTGAAGCATCTTTTATTGGCTGGGCGGCGGTTGGAGCTCCTGCAGGTGTCTGAGAGAGTGTGTATATGGATGACGACCTGTTGGGCTATTTTGTTGGCTTGTTATATTTTGAGTCTGTTGTATTATATTTTTAGACTCGTATTATATTTCGCTTTTAAAACTTTACTGTAAATAAGTATGTAAATATTGGGTCGTTGCGGGTGTTGTGCTTTTATATAAATACTGATCTTGCTATATACATGACGTGTGAGAAAGTATTTTAAACAGGGTTGTGAATGTAAGAAGTGATTTATTTTTTCTTAAAGTGTTACAAAAAAAAAATATCCCATGTATGCACATAGGTTCTATCATGTCAAATTATACTAGATATCTAGTTGTGTAGTAATGAGGGTGTTATACTATTGAGCCGTCATCATTCAACCTTGCCTCCTTGCCAAGACAACGTTCCCCCACACTCCCTAGCGAGGCAACATGCCAAGTTGCCCATTGAGGAGGAGGGCGAGGCAACTAAGGCTAAAAGAGTGCTAGGAGTAGCTGAGGAGACTGTAGATTCCCTAGCGTGCATGTAGGAGATTGAGTCCCTCAGGGCGATAAAGCCGAATTTGGGCAATGCGATAAGATCTTATTTGCTAGTCTTCTTGTGATCGTGGTCACATATCCGCAGTGGCATTTTTAGATTTTATCTCGAGGTGGTGGTCAACCACTACAAGGAGGGGAGACCATAGCAATTTTAGGATAGTGTCAAGTGGCATGACTTCTATACGTCAGCCATTTTATTTTACATAATTTATATGCTTTCAAAATAAAATAAAATATATGCATATATATAAAAGAATAAAATAAAAAAATCTAAGATTGTGATAATTTATTTTAGTTATTTTGACTAATCGTTTTTTAGCATATTATGTTGTTATTTCATGCTAATTTGAAATTGCTTACATTTGTGGAATATGATATACTCGTTTATTTGCAAGTTATAATTGTTCTACCTTTTGAAAGTTTTAGTTCATGCCAATCATTTTGTTAATTGTTGCCTATTGAAGTATAAACTATTCATTAGCCGTTAGGCTGATTTTACATGTGCAGTTTAACTGTAAGTTGAAGACTTCATATTGTAATAGTTTAATGCACTTTAATTCACTTGATAATTTTATGCACTTGATAATGGTCCGTTATAAGAATTGCATGTTACAAACTTTTTCATTGAATTTATTCTATTATTGTTCTCCTATAATTAGATTTTGCTCAATGTTCTTTCTTTGCCTTATTAATCCCCAGCTAGCTATAATTTAAAATAAAAAAAATGGTATCTCATAAAGACGCTAATAGTGTTAAGCCCGACAAATTTAATAGGTTGAATTTTAAGAGATGACAAAACCAAATGATATATTGATTAACCATTTGAGGTTTATTTACACCATAGATGAAGATATTGAGTCAAAATTTGGCATACTTTTAACAAATTGATTACTATTATCGTAATTGTATTCTTAGTACCTTGTCGGAAAGGCTTTATAAAGTGTTTTGTACTATCATTAGTGTTAACAAAGTTTGGAATACCTTAGAAGCTGAATATGGTATTGATGATGTGGGAATAAAATAGTTTTATGCCTCCACTTTTACAAGTTATACTATGGTTCATTGAAAAATCCATTAATAAACAAGAGAAGTTTAGAGAAGATTATAAAGTTTCATGTTTGATTGATAAACTCCAATTATCTTGGTCTAATCTTGCTAGGGTTCTAAGACATTAGCAAGACATTATGACTTTGACTCAAGTCTTTTAAGTAATTGAGGATAGAAGAACAATAGAGGATGAATGTTAAACAACAAGAGATGAAGGTCAAGGTCAACATAGTCGAGGATAAAAATAATCATAATAAAAATAAGTTTAAGCCTAGTGGTAATAAGTTTAAGAATAACAAGAAGAGTTGGAGAAAAGACTATCGCCACAATAATAATGTTCAACTTAAAAATAAAAAACCTAGGAATAAAAAAGGCAAAGAAAAGGAAGAAAGACTATGCTACGTATATAGAAGGACCAATCATTTGGCTAAGGATTGTTACTATATGAAGACTGAGAAGTTCATCCCTAGGTTCATTATTAACCCTGAGACTCAATAAGGTCAAGTGAATATGTTGGTTGAATGGGAACTATCCATTAGTGGTTAGACTCAGGAGCTATATCAAAATTCAAATCCTATCAGAACTCGAGTGAGAAAGTGTGACACTAGAAAATTGTACTATCGTACAACTACATAGGATTGGAAGTATAGATCTAAAAATTACTTTCAAAATGATATTGACTCTTGATGCAGCAGCACATCCCTAAAGTTAGAAGGAGTTTAGTTAGTGGATCTTGTTTAGTTCAAGGTGGTTAAGAATTAGTTGTGAAGTCAAATAAGATTGTAATCACTAGAAATAACATTTTTATTGGGAAAGGATATGTAAGTGATGGTTTATTTAAGTTGAATGTTATGAATGATATTAATGAAAGTTTCAGTTTGATTTTTAATATTCAATCTAGTGTTTTATGACATGATTGGGACATGTAAGTAATAGAAAGGTTAAAAAGCTTATAGATATAAGTTTGAATTTCAAAACTCAAGTAATTGTTAATCATAAATGTGAAATATGTGCACAAGTAAAGCAAACAAAAATACCCTGTAAATTGCTTCTTCTTAGAAATTTAAATATTTTAGAACTTATTCATATTGATGTATGTGATTCAAATAAATCTCCAACTAGAGGTGGAAATAAGTATTTTGTGACCTTTATAGATGATTAGATGCTAAATGTCCATCTTCTAGATACCTTTCAGCTACAGCAATTTGTATTTGTTAAAAAGAATAAAAAATAATGAAGAAAAAAGAAAAGACATACAAATCATACAAAAAAATACAGATTTATATAGTAATGTCTGTTATTACGACGAATAATTGAGATTCATTTTGGAGAAAACCCAATTTAACATAGAATAAACAGATATTCTCAAACTTTAATCTTAACAAAGATGGAGTTTTACTTATGTACTCCAACTCCAACAAACTACAGAAACCTATAGATAACTAATAAATGTAAAAATTGTATGCCTTTGAGAGCTCAACCATAGAGCCCTGCAGGGCTGTGCAGCCATTATCCTCTGCCTCGTTGACTGTGTTATTGTCAAATATTTGTATTTTGGTGGATAATAGATAAGTGTTGCATGTGGTATTGCAATGTTAATGTTACAGGATTTAATTAATTAATTATATTTACCTGCGTGTAGGTATCCATAATTCAAAGATATTGAAAATATTTGGAAAGAATGTAAAATTAGAATGAAGAAAAATATTCTGAAACAGAAAATATGTCATATTTTATTTGATAAGGAAATAGAAGATTTTTGGTGGATTTTTAAGATAAGGTAACAAATCAGACAAGGATTATTTTTTATATGTTGTTATCTGCATTTGATTTGAGATCAAATCATTGCTAGAAGTAACGTATTGCATAAAAGAAAGTCTCAAGCTAGAAGAAACATGTGGATGTAGAGTATTGTGCCACAAGTGATTCAAGATTAATGCGAGTCAACTCACATTCATTTTTCGAGAGAAGAAGATAAAGATTTTCAGGAGAATACCGCATCAGCTATTTGAAGGAGTTCAAAGTTAAAGTAAGTCCAGAGTGCTGATCAAGTCGAGAAAATCTCGTAAGAACAACTAATTTGTGAAATATAAAGAATAACATTGACTTGAGAGGGGGTGTTTAAATTACTTTAAGTTCATGTTACTAATTAGTGATTTGTTTCTTCTCTGGGCATGGCCTCGTGGATAGGGTATTTTAATATTTGAACCACGTCAAAAATCTTGTCTCAATTTTACAATTTCTGCTACATGTTTCAACTTAATGTTACAACACTTACAAACAAAATTGATTAATCAAGTTGATATTTATTAAAACTAAGCACAGATTTTACCAATTGGCGTCAAGAGCTAGTCACTAAATTTTAATTAGTGAGATTCTATTTTTTATGAATATGGAACATTTTCATGAAGGCAGTTCGATCTCCTATCCCCCATTTGCTAGATGGATCCAATTAGTTTTATTAAAAAGCCAATATGAAAGAATTTATCAAGTCCCTTAATGAACGAGCCTGGCGGTCAATTTTGACTAAGTGAGAACACCCAACTACAACTGATGAGAATAAAGAAGTCATTCTCAAACCAAAAGAAGATTGGTCAAATGCAAAGGATTTGCAAACTAAAATTTAAGAGCATTAAATGCAATATTTAGTGTTGTGGAAACAAATAAGTTTAAACTAATTTCTACATATGAATCTACTAAATAAGAGTGGGAACATCTTGAAGCTGGCCTATGAACGAACCAAATCTGTTAGACTGTCCAAATTACAAATTCTAGCCACCAGATTTGAAGACTTGAGAATGTCGAAGAATGAAACAATTGCTGAGTTTAAACCGAAATTGTGCGACATTGCAAATAAAGCACATACAATTAGAGAAAAATACAATGACTTCAAACTGGTGAGAAAGACATTACGCTCACTACCCTAGAGATTCATATACAAAGTCACAATAATAGAAGAAATGCGTGATGTTACAACACTGAGGTTAGATGAGCTGATGGGTGCCTTACAAACCTTTAACTAAAATAAAAGGGAAAAGAACAAAAGTGTTGCACTTCAGGCTGAAACCATCTTGTCCATAAATGAACCAAAAGTTGAGAATAGTGATGATTTGAATGAATCACTTGCTTCACTTACCAAAAGCTTTGAAAATTTCCTAAATCAAATGAACAAGAGAAATAAACCCCCAAAGTCTGGTATACATTAAACCTTTAGAAAAATAAAAATGATTCAAATCCTTCTGATTCTAGAAAAAGCAAGAGGATATAATGCAAAGAATGCAAAGGATACAGTCACATCAAGCTAAGTGTGCCAACACTTTAAAGAAGATGGGACGGTCACTCAACACCACTTGGAGTGATGAAAAATCAGAAGACAGTCAAGTTGAGTACAAAGAACATGTCAGCAACATGTTGCACTCTACTAAAAAATCTAGGAAAGGAAAAAATAGACAGACATAAGGGGCATTGTTCACAGTGTTACAATAATATTCAGGTATGACTCAATAGTTTTTCCTAATGAAACCTATCTAAACTCAGTTTTTTCTGATAGGTATCGAAAAATCTAAGGAAGATCTTAAGGGTTCCAGTTCTGATGAAAGTTGAGATGATAAAGGACCCAACATAGAAGACATACAATGTATTTACCAATGATTATTTCAAAAATGGCTTAAAGTATGTAAAATCAATGAGGAATTGAGAAACAAACTGCTATCTGATAAAAGGAAATGAGGCTCTTAAAATTGATGTGATCAAATTTGACCTTCTTGTTGCTTAAAAGAACAAAAAATTCAGTATGGTCAAGATAGAACTTGAGAGGACATTGAAGTCTATAAGAAAGCTTAATTCAAGAACCACTCAACTTAATGAAATTCTCTCATTGGGAAAATACAATGGAAACTGTGTTAGTTTAGGATATATAGGTAAATAATCATCCTCAAAAGGTGTTGGTTTAAGTAATACGGGTTAAAATCAAAAATAGTGATTGTCAAGGAGAATGATTCATCTAAACTAATGCTTGAATAAGTCAAGAAGTTATGGTTAAAAGATAAAAACCTAAGCCCGAAAGGTTTGTTTCATATGTCATTTCTATTAATTATAAGGCCATATTGGACCTAATTATTTTAAATATAATAAGTCTTTATACAATGGCATACGAATTGAATCAGTATTTTCTGGAGTGTTACAATACCATCAAAATAAGCATTCAAAGTTAAAATTCATTTGAAAAGGAAATATAATCGAAGAATCTAGATAAGGAAAATGGATCTTGCATGTCATGTAGCACACACGTCATTGAAAGCTAATATCATTGAATCTTGGTATTTTGATATGGCTGCTCTAGACACATGTCAGGTGATAAAGAGAAGCTAAAGAACTATCAAAAACAGGAAGAGGGTCATGTCACTTTCAGAGATGGTGTTAAAGGAGTACTTGGAAAATGGACACTTGATGTGGATGGTCTTCCTAAACTTACACATGTGTTATATGTGGAAGGCCTTAGGGCTAATTTGATAAGCATTAGTCAACTGTGTAACCAAAATTTGCTTGTCAAGTTCAATAAAAAATTCTATCAAGTATTTGATGAATCTAACAAGTGTGTTTCGAAGATTGGAGATCTTCTGGAAACTGCTATATGTTTCATTTCCAACTGACATGGTTAAAACATTCAGATGCACAAAATTGAATTATGGTGATTTTTTATGTGTTTTACATGTAAACACAATTATACCATAAGTGTGCAATATCAAGTTTTAGTATACAGAATTTGAAAGGGTCGTCGTGTCCTAAGAAAGTGTGTGTGTAACTACTGAATCTAGATTATCCGACTATATTTGACCAAATTGAAGAGTAGGTTGGTTGATTAAAAGCTTAAACAAATAAATTAACAAAAATAGCAAACAATATTATCAAGGAAACAATGGATTAAAATCAAGGGAGAAGGGGTCAAGGACGTGGATCACCATTTTACTTCATTATGCGATAATGGGACTTCTACTTTTACTTGATACTCTCTCTCAAGACATATCAATTCTACCATCAAAAGGCAACCGGCTATATATCTATAATGGCTTCAACCAATTAACAATGCATTAGTCTCTATGAATTCCACTAGCTTTTGACTTTACGTTGATGATTATTGCAAGTATTAAATCTTGTATCCCTATAGCGACCTAGTCTATGGCATGCACTACATGAGCACTTGTAGCAACACTACATTTTGATCTCAAACACAATAATAAAGATTATTTCAGAGTTGGCCAAACTTTAAAAATTATTTAACACATAATACATATTCAACACAATTTCAACAACATCCAAACCATGAATAAGATATTAACTTAGAATTTTATAAAATGGCTTTTAAAGCATTGACTAAAGAAAATTCAGCTCATTGAAATTAAGCAAGCATCAAGTGTTTCTCAATATCAAGATTCTTACAAATTTCATTCCTTAAAACTAAACAAAATAAAAGAATAAATTAAAGAAGAAAATCACAACCCAAAATGAATCTTCACTTTTTCTTTAAAATCTTCAATACCCAAGGAATTTTCTCCACTTCTTGGCTTTAATTCCAAGCTCCTTAGTAATGGGTATGTGGGTTGATGGAGTGTGTGTGAAAAGGTATATACGTGTGTGTATTGATGGAGAGGAAAAGTGTGTGAGAATTTAGGTGTAGAGTATGTGTGGGTGATGAATTATGTGATGTAAAAATGTGATGTGTTTTTGTATTGTGTATAAGTATATCTATAGTGTGGGAAATAAGAAATATGTTGAATTTTCTCTTTAGTCACCACTTGTCACACAAAGAAGGTTAAAGAATTTTTTCAATTGAGCAGATGGCGTTGCGTTGTGAGTTCTCATCCACAGATGACACCGCGGCACCCTGCACAGTGCTGAGGCGCCATTGCCTCTACTTTGGTCGGCACCGCAGCGCCCTATTCTGCACTGCAGCATGAGTTACAACAATTATCTTCTCCTATTTGGTGTTGCAACCCCTGCATGGTGCCAAGGCACTTTTGCCTCAATTTGGGCGATGGCGCAACACCTATGCCTTAGCTTTTTTTCTTTTTTTCTTCTTCTTTTGGCTTTTTTTCTCCCTTCTACACACATCTACACACAAACATTGAAAGATAAGTGTACAAATCTATCCATAATATGAGAAAATATCTTATTTTATTCTATTAAAAATGTTAAAAAACATGCTGAATTATGAGTTTATCAGCACCAAAGATTAGGACATTTGAACTTTCAGAGTCTGTATAAACTTGTTAACACATGTATTGTTTTTGGTATACCAAAACTTAGTATGAAAAGTTCTGGTGTCTGTGGACCATGTCACTTTGGTAAATAAAGAAGGGAATCTCACAAAATGTTTTATCACAACAGCATAACATGATGTTGAGAACTTTTGCATATAGCCTCATGGGACCAATACAAGTAGAAAGTATAGGTGGTAAGAAGTATTATTTTGTATGTGTAGATGATTTTTTAAGATTTACCTTGGTTGATTTTACTAAAGAAAAACCATATACATTTTTAGTTTCTTAAAGATTGTGCGTGAGATTAAAAAATGAGAAAGCATGCAATATTGGTAATATTGTCAGAATAAAGAGTGCTAAACAAATGAATTTGAGAATTTTGCATTTTTCAATTTTTGTGATAAACATGGGATCTTCATGAGATTTCTGCACCCAAGACACCACAACAAAATGGTGTTTCAAAAAAGAAAATAGAACACTTCAAGAAATGGCTCGTGCGATGCTGAATTCTAAGAAACTTATACATCGACTTTGGGTAGAAGCGCTTAACCGGGCGTGTTACAACATCAATTATGTATACCTATAGCCAGATACTAAAATGACCCTATATGAAATATGGAAAGGTAAAAATCCCAATCTAAGCCATTTTCATATGTTTGGAAGTGCATGCTATATCCTTAATGACTGAAGACACTTAAAAGGTAAGTTTGACTCTAAGAGTGATAAAGGGGTCTTTCTTAGATATTTTATGAATAACACAACCCATAGAGTCTATAATATGAAGACTCATACTATCTTGGAGTCATTCAATGTTTTAATTGATGATGTTCGTGAATTTTTAGGTGACTCATAGGAAGAGGAAATCATCAGTCTGAGAGATGACATGCAGCTTCTGTATAGAAGAAACAGTAATATTGTTCTGTCAAATGTAACAACACTTGTAACACCACCTTCTGATGCATACTCATACACAGAGGAAGAAATTGAGATTTTTGATATCTCTGAGACAATCAAGAAAGAACCATCTAGCAAAATAAAAAAGAATCATCTTGTTGAACAAATCATTGGAGGTGTTTCTGAAGGCATGCGAACAAGGGTTGTTGTGGAGGTAAATTATAAAAATATTGTAAGATTTATGTGTTTCAATTCAAGTTTTGAATATAAGAATGTTAAAGAGGCATTAACAGATAAATTTTAGAATAATATTATGCAACAGGAACTTAAACAATTCACTATGAATAAAGTTTGGACCTCAATGTAATTGGAACCAAATGGATTTTTAAAACAAAAATTGATGAATTTGGTAACATAATAAGAAACAAAGCTAGGTTAGTGGCTCAAGGATACATACAAGGGGTGAATTTTGATTAAACCTTTGTCCCTGTTGCTAAACTCGAGTCTATTAGACTTCTCTTGTCCATTGTATGTCGCATTGATTTTAAACTTCATCAAATGCATATGAAAAGAGTATTTTTGAATGGGGTTTTAAACAAAAAAGCATTTTTTGAACAACCCAAGAGATTTGAGGATCCTCATCATCCTAATCATATTTACAAGTTGAAAAAGGCATTGTATGGTTTGAAACAAACTCCTAGATCTTAGAATGAAAGATTGGCCAATTTTTTGATTGAAATAAGGTATAAAAGAGGAGGAGTAGATAAGAATATATTCATCAAAAGAATAATCATGGTATCCTGTTGGTCAAATCTATGTTGATGACATAATGTTTAAATCTACTTCACAACAAAAACTGAATCCGTTTGTTGACCTTATGTCTAAAGAATTTGAAATGAGCGTGGTGGGCAAATTAAACTACTTCTTAGGTCTTCAAGTTAAACAACTAGATAATGGAATTTTTATTTCTGAAAGTAAATATGTTAGAAATCTTGTGAAGAAGTTTGGTTTGGAAAATACAAAACACATGAAAACCCCCATTTGAACTAATCAAAAATTGTTTAAGGAAGATGATGGCATATGTGTTGATCCTAGTGTTTATAGAAGTATGATTGGAAACTTGCTATACTTAACTACTAGTAGGCCAAACATTTGTTTTAGTGTCTGTATTTGTGCTAGGTATCAATCAAATCCTAAGGAGTCTCACTTAAAAGCAATCAAAAGAATATTTGATATGTAAGTGTGACTGCAAATTTAGGTACTTTCTATACAAATCATACTATACCTTGTTTGGTTTTAGTGATGTTGATTGGGCAAGTGATGTTGATGATTGAAAAGCACTACTGGAAGATGCTTTTACATGGGAAATAATCTAATTTCAAAACTGTGTTGCATTATCCACTATTGAATTTGAATATATTATTGTAGGTAGTTGTTCACAATTGTTGTTGATAAAAAAATGTTAAAAGATTATAGGATAGAACAAGATGTTTTAATTGTTTATTATGACTAGTGCTATAAATATCTCTAAGAATCCTATCCAACATTCAACGATCAAACGGATAGACATTCATCACCATTTTTGAAGGGATTTAGTTGAGAGTTGAGAGAAATGTTGTGACCATTGATTAAGTAGCAACAAAAAAATAGTTAGTTGATATTTTTACCAAAGCTCTTGATACTCAACGATTTGACACCTTGAAGCAGTCCCTTCATGTTTGTGTACTGTAGGAAGTAGCAGTGCCGTGTTGCAACACATCATATTTCACATATCCTTTAAGCATGTTGCAACACTTTGATAGAATATTATTTTGCATTTAGTAGAGGTGTAGGATATCATGCATCTTATTATTGAAATTCTTTAGATATTCTACATTATATTTGCATTTTCATAACTGCTTCTATGTTTTCATAAATCTATGATCCATCTTGCAAAATCATTTATCAACAGATGTGGATTGTAATTATGTATATTTTCTAGAATTCATGAGGTTTTTCATAAAATACAAATGGAGGCCTTTGATAGAAAAAGCTACCCACCCAATCGTGTGGAGCTATCCATATGTAGTCTGGTACTATAATGTCATTGCATATGTAGAAAAATCTCTACCATGAGAAAAGAGCTACCCATGGACTAGAGTGAAAGCTACTAACTAGCTAAATCTATATTTCTATTTTGTTTAAATCAACACAATTTGCAAAATAATTTGGGACAATGATTAACAGTTCATAGAGTTTGTTGAGCAGTGTTGTTGCATATGAACACCTTGAAATGAGTCCTTATATTTTTATTCCATTTGATTTTATGGGTCATTTTTTGTTTAGTATAATATCATGCATAGACATTACTTAGGAACATTCTATTATTGTTATTGGTGATAATACTCTGGCTTATTGATTTGATTTTGTAATAAAATTTGGATAACAATCAATTTCTTAAGAACCTTTGTTATTTGTGAGATTGTATAATTCTAAAGTTGGAATAGAATAGACTATTAGGTTTTTTGAATGTTTATCACAGAATAGGTGGGAATTAGGGTTTCACTCAGACTTGTAGGTATTTAAGTGTAGATGTCTCATCACTTTCTCATTATGCCCTAATTTAACTATTTCACCATCCTTCATATATTTCCTTTCTTTGTTTCTCTAACAAAGTTGTGTAGAACAATGGTAAAATCAAGAAGTGAAACCTTAGCAGATATGGTGAAAAGGCACGGGGAAAGAGAAGGGTTAAAGAGAAGTCTGGTGATTCATCTTCATACCCCAATCAAGCCATAAATATTAAGAACTACCACACCCAACTTTACTACATGTAGTTTTCTCAACTGATAGAGAAACTAATGTAGATTAGTTACTAACCATCGACGACTGCTGATTCTGGATCTAGTCCCACTCAAATGGTCAAAGCTACTGCTGATGGACACTCACTATCTTTGCCATTGATGGTTACTAATCATGGAACTGATTCCTCGCCCACTAAAGGGGAACCTCTGTGCTCATGTCCTAATAGTGGCATCCAGTTTTGAGAAATTTGTCTCTGCTGGCGAATCACTACATCACTCCACTGATACAATTATCCCAAAGGCTGGGGATGTTGAAACATCCACTGGCAACACCCCAGCTGTGAAGAAAATTCTATCGCAGTCGATTCCATCACCACTAGTCCAGCCTCTATAGCAGCCAACTTATGCTCTTCCAAGTAAGATAATACTTGATTTCTCTCAAGAAAAGAAAGAAGAATAGCAGTTCTAACTCACACTATGAACCTGAAGGCACTTCCCATCGAAGGTCTAAAAGGTTGTTGAAGCAAAAGGTATGGTCAAGCACATTAAGTGGCAGTTTCTTTAGCACTTCCAAATCTACTTCAAAGGATGAATCTACATGAAAAGAGATATCTAATTTTGAAGAGTCATTCGAGTACATGGAGGCCTCCTCTAAATTAGAGGAGAAATCTGAAACTGAAGCAACATCACATAAGATTTTGTTCTTGAAAAAACTCAGGAGAACTTGGAATTAGAGGAATGATTAAATTATGATATTGTGTTAAGTCATTTATTGTCTAATGTTTTCAACACTACTAAGATAAAAAAAAATTGGGATACTTTCAGTAAAAGAAAGATTTATGCTGAGAGTTCTAGAAGAACTCATATGTCTAACTATAATAAATGGGGAATTGTGGATATTTGTAGGAAAGGGGCTTAATAGATACTGTTACAAAGGTTGCTCCTTTTGTTCGTTACATAGTTCATGCACTTTATAGTAACTTTCCTAAAAAGGTGGGCAAGAAGGGGTCCGCTAAGTATGGAAAAGCATTTATTTAGAAAAAGGCTATAAGTTTACTCCTGAGAAAATTAATGACATTTCTGGACCACCAAATTTGTTGATCATAGTGTGCTAGATGATATGAATGTGATTGTTGTAATATTGAATGGCAACACTATGACTGAATAGCCAAGTGTCCAAAATTTCTTGCCAAAATGCTCACTGCAAAGTATGCAATCTTAAACAAGTTGTAGTTTGCAATTGGACTCCAACAACCAACACCATAGTGGTGGTAAAAGATCAGGCCATTCTGATGTACTGCATTGGCATAGGCTGGCTTTACGACATTGGGAAGGTGATCTTTATGACTATAGCTAAACAAGCTAAAGTAGATAGTACATATGGTTTTTTTCTCTTTCCCTCTTTGATTTATAATATTCTAACCTATCAGGGTCTAGAGAAGAAGCCCCCAAAGCTTTGGATTAACTTCGAGGCCCTCTACGCATTTCTTATAAGTTGAGTGGAGGTGACCATATCAATGATCTATCTAAATCTGACAAAAGCAAGACACCTGTCAGGATGCTGCTCCTAGTGTTGGACCCCGTGTTGCAACATATCTAGCCTTTCTTGCTTATTTGGAATATGAGATTGTTGAGATATAAGAGCAAATTTGAATATGGATTAATAAGGAGGAGAAGATGCTCAAACTTATTGTGGAACTACGTCGGTCTGCACACTCTAAAGATATTGATAATTCTTTCTCTAATTCTGATGATCACACTTTGCCCATTTTTGCTAAAAAAAAAAGAGAACCAATACTTAGGGGAGCAAAGGGAAGCTAAAAAGGGTTGAGCAAAATGCTGGAAATTTGATCTGATTTTTTATTGAAGACTTTTTTACTATGTGAACAGTTTACTTTGCTTTCATTTGGTTTTGAATAATTTGTGGTTTATTAGAATAATTTGTGGTTTATTAGTTTTTGTCTATGTTTTGTTGACCATGTTGATGGACATCATCTATTTTTGGACATCTAGATTATTCATACAGGGGGAGTTTAAGGCATGTTGTGTTGAACGCAGTGTTACAACACTAAGTTGCGATACATTTAGTTTTTTGACATCTTGATTATTCATGTAGGGGGAGTTTAAGTCATGTTTTGCTGAACATCATGTTGCAATACCGAGTTGCAATATGTTTCATATTAATAAATTTGATATTTTTGAATTTGTAACCTGCATGTTAGTAGGGAACACAATAGTGTTTTGTTAAAAAAAGCCAAATGAGGAGAATGCTAATGTCAAGTATTGGTATTGATTCTGTGAAGAAACACCTTTGCACATTAGATAAGTATTGCAACACTAACGTTATAGGATTTAGTTAATTAATTAATTAAATTAAATTATATTTATTTATGTATGTTTCCATATTTTAAAGATATTCAAAATATTTGGAAAGAATGTGAAATCAAAATAAAGAAAAATGTGTTGAAATAGAAGATATGCTAGATTTGATTTGATACGGAAATAAAAGATTTTGACGGATCTTCAGATAAGGATCAATTTTTGATATGCAACTATTTATATCCAATTTAAGATTAGATCATTATTGGAATTAATGTGTTGTATAAAAGAAAGTCTCGAGATAGAAGAAACATGTGGATATAGTATTGTGCCACAAGTGATTCAAGATTGAAGCAAGTCAACTCACATTCATTCTTCAGGGGACGAAGGTGAAAGTTTTTGGGAGAAGACTGCATCAGCCATCTGAAGGAGTTCAAAGTTAAAAGAGTCCAACAGTGTTGATCAAGTCGAGAGGATCTTGCAAGAACAACTAACTGGTGGAATACAAAGAATGACGTCAATTTAAAAGGGGGTCTTTAAATTGCTTTAACTCTCTATATATTTCTAAACTGTTACTAATTAGTGAATTATTCTTTCCCTAGGCGTGGCCTTGCAAAGTAAGGTAATGTAATATCCGAACCACGATAAAAGTCTTTATCTCAAATTTACATTTTCACTATGTGTGTCAACTTGATGTTACAACACTTACAAATAACACTAATTAAATCAAGTTGAAATTAATTAAAATTGAACAACAGATTTTATCACCCCATACAAACACTATGCAGGATCACAAGTCCAAATGAGAGTATCTCAACAGTTTTTGTTTCCATATATCTCTTGCATATAGTGCTACAACTTTAAGGTTGCAAGCCTAAAGAAACTTACATTACTATAAAAAAAACTTACATTACTACTAGAAACTTAGCCTAAAAAAAGACAACAATAAAACTTTATTTTCCCCTTTAAGGGTTTTTTTATGTGTTGAATGTCATCTAAGAGCCCCTATTTATAGTAGAAGAGTGCCTAAATTAACATCTCCAATTGCACTTCAAATTAACTTCAAATGTGCTCTAAATTTACATATTATTTTCAGATCCAAATTTTATCACATATTTTTCTCCATAAGCAATGACGGAACCCCTAAAACACATATACAAGTTAGGAGTAAGCTGACCCACAGAGAGGCTAAAGGATAGAACAACCTCCACCAAGAGAGAAAGAGAAGGGAAAATCTGCTGGCGATGGATGACAAGTTATAAAGTACCATTTGAGGGGCTTCCTTATCCTCTGGATCGAAGAAGAGAGCGCAAACTTATAACAAGATGGAAACTCTAATACCTTTCGGAGCAACTTTAGCTCCTCACAAGATGTAACATATCCAAGATGTTATCCATTGTCCTGCAGCAGAAAGGCACTAAACCCTTAGAATAGTGATCATCATCTGACTCTAACACTATATTTGGACTTAGTCTTTAGAACAATCATTATCTTGACTCCCTAATGAATCTAAACTGCAACCCAAGGAATCAATCTTCTTATATCCTAAAGAATCAAGCAAAGCAAGCTCGTAAGCACCTCTTTAAACTATTGGGAATCCTCCTAAGACACCCAACTAAAATTAATTCTCATCCATCTCATCTACTAAAGAGGGTAGAAAACAAAAAAGACTAGGAAAAATAGGGCTCAGCACAACCTAACACAACACACCTCTGTTGCACGAAGAACTCTTATGTACGTCTGAAGAACCGTGGTTGGGAGCTCTCCCTAGCCGAGTCAGCCCTGCCTTGGCAAGAGACAGGGCTAAATTGGGACAATCCCTACTGAGGAGGGCACCATGCCTCGATAGGGTAGAGTCAAGCCAACTGTTCCCCTATGGAATCCTCATCATGCTCTCTTCTCTCACCTACTGATTAGTGATCTTCTTATCTTGTCAGCACTTAGGAGCTGGTCTCCCAAACATAATTGATTTAAAGAATGAGTAAATAATTGCTAAAATTCAGGAATAAAGTTCCAAAAGAAAAAGCTCACTTTGAGTGATTATATCTCTGAGTGAAAAGAGCTTGGAGGATAGTTCTACTCAAGCCAGGCTTTGCATTCTCATACTTGTATAAGAAAATTTTCTCCAAATAACTGTCTTAGGTTACACAACTCCTATCTAGCTTAGAATTTATAGTCTCCTTGGGAGTTGGGGGCTGTATGATGGACACATTTCAAATCAGGCCCAAAAAATATCCAGCTTCATCCCAATGAGGCACTTAGACACAAGAAGCCCAAGTTATATAAGAGGCTCATATTGTCCAAAGACATCAGACATTAGCCTAACACGGCACATAAGTCCCCGTGGCCTAAATTATATCTAAGGCCCATGCTGCCTATGTCTACTTAGACAACTATAAATACCCACTCCTTCTCATTTGTCAGGTACGCAATCCATTTGCTCAATTCAAATTTAAGTTCAGTTTTGCTCTCTCAGACACTTGCTTACTTAAGCATCAGAGGAATTTCCCCGTTATACTTCAAGGACCCCCTAACAATTTATTTATAGTATAGATAGGGACCCCCTGAAGAAGGAGTTACTCATAGGAGATCCATTCTTAGAGAAGAGTTTACGTCAATACGAGGAATATTCATCTACCTTAAGATAAGGAGTACTTATCAGCACTAGATAAGAACCAGATTTATATTATGTAACCTCGGGCTGGTTTTGCTGAGGTAAATTAGTGATTTTAGTCAATTATATAATATGGTTACATTTCTCTACATGTTATCTAAGTGTTATAAAAATTTGGGAATGATTGGATATGCTTAAGGATGTCAAAGTTAGCATGCAACTAAATTCGACAGCAGGAAAATATGAAAATGTGAATCTGTCCCATTTGATAACTTAGCATATTTCAACCTAAACATGTTGCTATTGAGTTCTAACAATTAGGTACATGCTATTAGAGTGATAGTGGAGTAGTACTCCTTCTACGGTTGTTCCTCACAGCATGGGCGATGAGTTTAAGGAGCATGGGCGATGAGTTTAAGGAGCATGGTGCAATTGCTAGATTATTCAATCAATTATTTGATGCAGTACTTTGTGCTTGGCTGGTATTTGAGTGCTTTACTATTGTCAGCACACTTTCACAGCTTTGACTTGGCATATTTGCTTCTCATGTTTTCTTGTTTCTTCTTTTTAATAAAGAAGTTAAATGTTGTGGCCATTAAGGCTCATAAGAAGAAAGTCCGTGACTTCGATGATAGATCTGCACAATCTCTCTCAATGAGGGAAGTTGATGATAGCGATTCTCCACTTAGGCATACATAAGAAGAACATAGACCCTCATCACATAAGAGATTAAGGGATGAGGCAGATGATGCTCTTTATAGGGGCAGTGTTGGCATGGGAGTGTTCTCTTTTGGCATTAATCATAAGGAGGGGATTCAATCCATGTGGGATACCTCAGAGATGTCTCTGGTCTAGCATAAGACCAAGAGTGTCATCAGCAAGGATGTCATCAGTCAACTAGATCACATGTAAACGTTCTGAGTTTTTCTATTCTAGTTCTTTGACGAATTGTTTATATATTGTTACTCCCCATAACCCAATTTTCACAATTCAACAAAATAAGAGAAAATTAGATATGTGGGCCACTAAATGTTAGTGCCTATGAGAACTATAACTACTTCTTAACCTTTATCGATGACTTTTCTAGGTATGGTTATGTGTACCTTTTAAGGTACAAGTCTGAAGTATTTGAAAAGTTCAAAGAATTTAGAATCGAAGTAGAGAAACAAACTAGATTAAGTATAAAAACTCTTCGACTTGATCGAGGAGGTGAATACTTAAGCACAGAATTTTTAGATTATCTAAAAGAGAATAGGATTATCTCACAGTGGACTCCTACTACTACTCCACAACTCAATAGAGTTGCGGAACATATGAATCGAACCTTATTGGATATGGTTCAATCTATGATCAGCTTCAGTTCATTACCTCTTTCATTCTAGGGTTATGCCTTGGAAACAACGGCATACCTATTAAATAAGGTGCTATCTAAAGTCGTGCCCAAAACACCATATGAGATGTGGTGTGGAAAGACACCTTCATATAAATACCTTATGGTATGGGGGTGTGCTGCTTGTGTGATGTGTACCTTTTAAGGTACAAGTCTGAAGTATTTGAAAAGTTTAAAGAATTTAGAACCGAAGTAGAGAAATAAACTGGATTAAGTATAAAAACTCTTCGATCTGATCGAAGAGGTGAATACTTAAGCATAAAATTTTTAGATTATCTAAAAGAGAATAGGATTATCTCACAATGGACTCCTACTACTACTCCCCAACTCAATAAAGTTGCGGAACGTATGAATCGAACCTTATTGGACATGGTTCGATCTATGATCAACTTCAGTTCATTACCTCTTTCATTCTGGGGTTATGCCTTGGAAACAACGGCATACCTATTAAATAGGGTGTTATCTAAAGTCGTGCCCAAAACACCATATGAGATGTGGTGTGGAAAGACACCTTCATATAAATACCTTATGGTATGGGGATGTGCTGCTTATGTGAAGCAGCAAGTGGGAGATAAGTTAGATATAAGATCCAGGTTATGCAAGTTTGTGGGGTATCCAAAGGAGTCTATTGGATACTATTTCTATGATGCCACGGGACAAAGGGTATTTGTTTCGAGGAATGCTACATTCCTTGAAGAAGAATTTCTTTCAGATGGAAGTGGCAATGTCGTAGAACTTGAAGAGGTTCAAAAACCACATAACATCCCAACTGACGCAGTAAATGGTACACCAGCTGATGCTGGACCCTCTGAGGCACAACCTCTTCGAAGATTTGAAAGAGTCTGAAAGGTACCTAAGAAGTACAGGTTGTTGTTAGAGAACAAAGAAGATGGACTCTGCTTAGATAATGATCCAAGAAGCTATGGAGAGGCAATGTCTGACATCGACTCAGAGAAATGGCAAGAAGCTATGCAGTCCGAAATGGACTCCATGTACTTCAACAAGGTATGGATCTTGGTGGACCCATCACAGGGAATTATTCCTATTGGCTGCAAATGGGTCTACAGGCGAAAGCTTGGAGTAGATGGAGAGGTAGCGACCTATAAGGCACGATTGGTAGCAAAAGGTTATACTCAAAAGTAAGGAATTAATTATGAGGAAATTTTTTCACCAGTAGCGATGCTTAAATCTATACAGATACTGCTGGCCATATCTACATATTATGACTATGAGGTATGGCAAATGGATGTGAAGACCGCTTTCCTTAATGAAAATATTAAGGAAGAGAGTTATATGAAGCAGCCAGAAGGCTTCATATCCAGTAGGAGCAAGCATAAGGTTTGCAAGCTCCATAGATCCATTTATGGACTAAAACAAGCTTTGAGGAGTTGGAACATCCAGTTTGATGAAACGATCAAAATGTTTGACTTTCATAAGAACCCGGATGAACCATGTGTCTACAAGAAGGTTAGTGGGAGTGCATTTACATTTGTTGTGCTCTACGTTGATGACATTCTACTCATTATGAATGATGTAGGGATGTTGCAGTCAACGAGGACTTGGTTATCTAATCAGTTTCCCATGAAGGACTTGAGAGATGTATCTTTTATCATAGGGATAAAGATCTATAGAGATAGATCTAGAAGGATGATCAGACTATCCCAGTCCATGTAAATAGACAAAGTGCTAAAAAAGTTTAGCATGGAGGAATCCAAGAGAGGATTCCTGCCTATGAGTCATGGGGTTTCACTCTCTAAGGTTATGTCTCCCAAGACACCTAAAGAGAGAGAAATGATGGCTTGCAAAAGTGGATTGATCTGTATCCCTTATATGCCTACTCACTACCAGCTTGCAGATGTACTGACCAAAGGTTTAAGTAGTACGGCATTTCAAATGAAGGTTTCCAAGATGGAAATGGAAAATATCTATTCACCAGCTTGAGGGGGAGTGTGGGAAAGTATGAGCTATAATTACCTATGATTAGGGTGTGATTTCTCAATTAGAGGATTTGATTGACCTTCCTTAATTAGAAGATTGATTTGATTTGATTGAGTAGTTTCCTTATTTATAGTTAGGGTTGATTATATATAAGTGACCCTTGTACAGAATTATAAACAATAGAAATAATTTTATCTTCATTTGTCTTCTCTATTTTTCCACACTAGGTGTAACCTTTTACAACATGTCAAGCTTCATACATGTCAACCATCCCCGGTTGGTTTATACTTCACTGAAAACACACACTTACACCCTATTATCTTCTTCCCTGAGGTAACTCAACCATCCCCAAAGTAGAGTTCATTTGGAGGGCCTTCAATTCCTCTTCCATAGCATACTTTCATTTTGGATCTCCAAGAAATTCTTGAAAATGACAAGAAATAGACAAGGAAGACAACTGAAAGGCAAAAACTAGTGAGTGTTAGACAGACGATGATATAAAATAAAATAAAAAATAGGATAAATAATATTACAAGATGATTTTGAGAAGCCCCGCCTATCTCTTACCCTTAGGATCAATGTTGAAAGAGTCATCCGAAGGCATGGTAGTATAATCAAAAGAAGCATCGGAGTCTAAAGAGGGCACACAGTAGTATTCTTCTTTCTTGTATAAACTTTTTGGATCAATTAAGTTGGCCTTTCACCTATAGATTTCTGAAGTTGGTTCAACTGCCATCAGATTGGGGAGCATCTAAAGACTCCCGCTCACCCAAATTGTATGAGTCCTCCCCGGTACACAAAATCCATAATTATTTCTCCTTCAACCATACATGTTCCTCTTTTTTACTACTAATCTTCCTCTAAAAAGAAACCAAAAATATTTTTTGAGAAAAATTGCAAAATTAAACATCCATAAATACATAGCATATAAGTGTAGAAGGGTGATAATATTTATAGCCTTTATGTGAACTAGAGAAACCAAAGAAGACATACTTAAGAGCATGAGGACCAAGCTTATCCCTGAGAAGAGAGTGTGCATAAATATAACAAACACAACGAAAATCCTTTTAGGACAAAGATTTAGAGTAACTGAAATAGAGTGAAACTGGACAACACCCTCAAAGGACTTTGATAGTCAATGATAAGGTAGGCATTTAGTTCATAAGAAAGACGACAGTCATAATAGTCTTAACCCAGAAATGTTTAGAAACACAAATAGTAAAGTATAAGGCTCGAGCTATCTCCAAGATATGGGGGTTTTTAAACTTTGCTATCCCAGTTGTGGTGCATAGGCACATGTTGTCTGGTGGAGGATGCTCTTTTCTTTGAAAAAATCAGTAAGAGACTGGTTCACAAACTTACGACCATTATCCGAGTGAAAGACCTTAACTTGAGTATGAAACTGTGTGATAATCATTTCAAAAAACTAAAGAATAACATGTACAACATCACTCTTCGACTTTAAAAAATATGTCGAGGCCACTCTAGTACAACCATCACCAAAATACACAAAGTATTTATGGCTCGAAGCAGAAGGGGTAGTGAAAGGACCATAAACATCAATATAGAATCATGTTAAAGGAATCAAACTTTTATTGAAACTTATTTTAAAAGGCACATAGTGTTTTTAGCACAAATGCATGGTTCACACCTTAAACTAGAAATAGAAACATTGCAAAACAACTTAAGAAATAGATGCTCTAAATAAGAAAAAGATGCGTCGCCTAAACCACAATCACATAATAGAATCTATTGGAAAATCTCCAAGAATCATAGGAAATTAGTGTAGAGCACTAATATAGGAAAAATTATATTTGGCTTTATATTTGTCGGATTTGGTTAGACATATTCCTGATCTCTAGGATTTTATTTTATTCTTTTCCTGATATACAGTTATAGTCAGATTTTAAGGCCCAACCATTTTTATTATAACAATCAATTTCTCAATGAAATTTATAATTTCTCACATGGAATCAGAGCCCTAGGCTTATATCCTAGATTCAATCTGTTTGTTTGCCTTTTTATTCTCCACTATTTATATCTTTGTGTTGTTCGTTAAATCCATGATGTTAGAAGAATCCAAAACTACTACTCAATCCAAGATGGTGAATGTTAATCAAACAATACGGGAGTTGCAGAATATCCAAGCAGCTTATAGACTAAATAGTAGAAATTATCTAAAATGGTCACAACTTGTTCGAAATTTTGAGGCAAGGGAAAACTCAGTCATCTCCTTGGTATTAGACTTGACAAGAAGGATCCCAAATTCGATGCTTGGGATAAAGTAGACTCTATGGTCATGGCAAGGCTTTAGAATGTAATGGTTCTTAATATCAACAATACCTGTATATTTCTCACCATATTTATTGACATATGGGAAATAGTTCAACCAACATATTCGAAGGTAAACGACTCTGTGCAAATATATGATATCATAACCAAACTCATTGCTAAAAGATAAGGTAATCACTCGATCATAGAATATTCTAACATGTTAAAAAATATGTGGCAAGAGATGGATCACCATAGGGGTATTATGATGAAAGATAGTGATGATGTTGTTCTTAAAAAAATTATAGAAATTTATTGAATATATGACTTTTTGGTGGGTCTCAATCTCAAGTTTGATCAAGTTAGAGTGCATGTTTTTTGAAAAGATGAACTACCAGAATAAGACAATTGTAATTGTTCGTGTCGAGGAAAGCTGAAGGGGAGTCATGCTTGTTCCTGAAATATCACTAGAAGCCTCTGCATTAGCCACAACAAATACTAAAGGTCCAAATCCTTTAAAGAAAGTTCTTGTTGCAGTTACTGAAAAAATAGAAAATAAACATCTAGATTTAAGGAATGGGAACAAGATAGATCTCGTTTGCAGCTACAGCTAAAAACCAGGCCACTTAAAGGAGGACTGCTGGAAGCTTGAATTTTTCAGTTACCCAACTCATGTATATTTCAGGACGGAGCTACAGGGAGGACGATTGGGCATGCTAAGAAAAGTAATGGTCTCTATTACCTTGAATTGCTAATAAAAATGAGAACTATAGGGATGACACGCTAGCCTCTCTATTGTCCAATACAAGGTGTCCAATAAAAAATCATATCTGGCTTTATCATTTTTAGTTTAGGCATCATTCTTTTAGGATTTTGAATGTTATGTTTCCTTTCTTATTTAAGAATATTGATGTATTTCAATTTCAATGTGACATTTGTGAGTTTGCTAAACACAAATAGGTTTCTTTTCCTTTAAGCAATAAAAGATCTTCATTTCCATTTCAATTACTTCATACTGGTATTTGGGGCCATTGAAATTTTGTATATTTTAAGGGCTAAATGGTTTGTCACTTTTAATGATGATTGCACTCATGTCTTGTGGGTTTTTGTTAAAGAAAGATTTTGATATTTGCACAATTTTCCCTATCTTTCATGACCTAAAAAAATTAATTTAGGGTTAAATCAAAAGAATAAGAGCATACAGTGCTAGAGAATATTTTAGTAAGCCTTATCTTCTTATTTTTGAAATGAAAGGATAATACATGAGTCCTTTTGCATAGATACACCCCAACAAAATGGAGTGGCAGAAAAGAAAAAATGGCTATCTCTTGTCAACAATTCGTGCACTATTGTTTCAAAGATATTCCTAAATACTTATGGAGTGAAGCCGTTTTTACATCAGCTCATCTGGTAAATCGTACTCCATCTCGAATTCTTGATTTTAAAAGTCCCTGCGAAGTGTTTTCCAATTTTTTCCTAATTTTGCATCTCACACTCAATTACCATCTCGGGTTTTTAGATGTGTTTCATTTGTTCATATTCATTCTCATGGTCATAGTAAACATGATCCTCCTGCACTTCGGTGTATCTTCATAGGATATTCCCAACTAAAAAGAGCTACAAATGTTATCATTTGCAGTTTTGCAAACCTTTGATTTCTGTTGATGTTACTTTTGTGCAAAATGAAAGTTATTTCCAGCCTTATAATTGGGGTAGATACTTGCAGTGAAGATAAGGATCATGATCTTGGGTTTTTAATGGACTTACAAGCTCATAACACTCTCTTCCTAAACCCAAGACACAAAAACAACTTGACTCATTAAACTAAAAGCACTTAAGCCACTAAAACAGCCTGAACACAAAATCAAACAGCCTGAGGCCAAAACACATCTTGAACCTATGATGCCAATGCAACTCAAAACACTCAGTAAACCTATCGCCCCGAACCCTTGCAAGTTAACTCAAGAAAAATAGGTTCCACTGCTAAACCAAGCGTAACTCAGGTGTTTAAACCAACTCTCAGAAATGAGGTAAATATAGAGATTCGTATCACTGATATACCTAATATAGTTGTTCCTAACTTGTTTTTTAAAATTTGAAAAATATAATTTGAACTTACCCATTGCTATAAGAAAAGGCACTCGAAATTGTACAAAATATCTATTCATTTTAAAAAGTTTTACCTTCACATGAAAGCTTCCTCACTTATCTAAAACTCTATAACCATTCCACAAACACTATATCTAAGGCCTTAGGTAAAGAAGAATGGAAACACGCTATGAAAATGGAAATGGATACACTCAAGAAGAACAAAACTTGGTAATTGGTGGCATTACTCGAAGGGAATAAGGTTGTTAGATGCAAGTAGTGTTCTCTTTGAACTATAACACGAATGGATCACTTTAACGATGTAGGAAAAATGAGTTACTAGCAGGGAAAGGGACAATTAGTTTCAAATGAGTGTTCAACATTAAATACAAGGCAGACAACACTGTTGATCAGTATAAACCAAGGTTGGTGGCTGCTGAGTTGGTTTTATACCAACTATTCAAGTACTTTTGACTTAGTCATTTGAGTGATTTCAAGCAAATTATGTTTAGTTTGATGCACTTTGTTTAGTTTTGTAGGAAATACTCCATATTAGACAAGTTTGGATGAGTTAATAAGGAAAGAAGATGAAATGGACAGGCTGCCAGAAAATGAGAGTTGACGCCGCAGTGTGGATGTTGAAAATGGGTAGAAGCACAAGTTTGTTTGGTGCTGCAATTCTTAGGATAGGGCCATAGCATTGGCTAAGAAGGAACGATGCCTAAATGTCGCGCAGCGGCGCGAGATGGAAAAGCAAAGCAGTCTCTCAAATTCTTCAGGCGCTATGATGCCCGATTCAAAGGGTGCAACATCACCTGACGAATTTTGTATGGAAAAGAATTTTAAAGCATAAATTTTTGGTACAAGGTATAAACAGAAAACGTAAAAAACTCATTCCCAACACTTTGAACTTTGGAGAACACAAGAAGACACCTGGGAACGAAGCAAATGACTCTAGAACTCAATTGAAGGCATCTCTTATCTGGATACAGAGACGATTTCCATCTCTTGCTTATTGAACTCTTCACTTTAATTCTTCATATTCATATGATGTATCAAAACTTGTTGATGAGTTTTTCCATATTAGTTATGAACTAAATCTTAGTTTGTAGGGGTTGTTTTGATATTCTAATTTATTATATTTCAAGTTCTTCAAATATATTTATGCTATTGTGATTTGATTACATTTTGATTACTTCATCAATAATTTAGATTATTTGAATAAATTTGGCACTCCAAAGAGGGGAATTTATACATGGTCATAAGATAACACAACTTAGGAATTCATAGAGTCGAGAGACTTATGAACCCTTTGAAGTCTTATGAGGGAATCCATTGAACTTTGATAGGATTTTAGTTTGGGATTTTTATAGAAATATTGAAATCTGAATTAGAATTCATAATCACTTGGCATTCGAGAGAGGGAGCAGATTACTTTAGGGTTTCTTGACTTATAAATTATTGACTTGAAATTGATGAGTTAGATTGATAAACATAGGTTAAAACTAGGTGAATTAAACCTTAAGATTGATAGTGTTCGATAATTTGCTTGAGTGGACTTTTCTAGTTCAATTTTCAGGATTTTTATTTTATTTATTTGCAACTTTTATTTGAATCATCTAGATAAAGTTAGGACTATTATAATTTTGGTACTTAGTTCATATTTGACATCAATCCTTATGGAGACGATACTCTATTCACTATTTTACTCAAAACTTGACATCGTGCACTTATGGTTTGATTTTTGAGAACATGATTTTCTTAATTTCATATCGTTACTAAGTAGTTTTGACTTTAATTTAGATATATTTTATGGTTTATGCATTTTATTTTATCGTTACTAAAAAGTTTTGAATTACTTCCATTTGATCTAGAATTGAACGAACACTTATAGGAATAAGGGTAGCAAGGAGAAACGAAGCTAGGACAATGGATCCTAATAGATCCACATGCCAACAACAACAATAATAACAATGAGATCCTACTAGTTCTACAACTGCAACCATAGAGAGCAATATGGGATTACTTCGAATTAACCATATATTAGAGCTACTATGGAATTGTGAGCCAACCGATCAATGCAAACAACTTTGAGCTAAAATCCACAATCATTAGTATGGTGCAACAAAATCAATTTAGGGAAAGTGCATTAGATAAACCTAATGCTCACGTATCCATGTTCTTGGAGATTTGTGACATAATTAAGATAAATGAGGTATCAAATAAAGCAATCAGACTCTCTTTATTCCCATTTTCTCTCTGAAATAAAGCAAAAATCTGGCTACAATCTTTTGCATCGAGGAGCATTGCTAACTGGAATGATCTTACTTAGAAATTCCTTGCAAAGTTCTTCCCATCGAGTAAGACCCTTAAGTTGAAAAGTGAGATAGCCCAATTCAAATAGATGGACTTTTTATTATTATACAAGGCATGGGAGTGATTAAAGGATCTTTTGAAGAGATGCCAACAACACGGTTATGAGGATTGACAACAAGTTTAGTACTTTTACAATTGGTTAAATGATCAAACAAGGACAATCATAGATACTGCTACTACTGGTACCTTGATGTCTAAGACTACAAGTGATGCACATGTACTGCTTGAAGAGATAGCAACCAACAGGATCAATGGTCTTCTAAAAGATCATCTATAAAGAAAGTAGCTAGAGTTCTTGAGTTAGATCCATTGATTGCTTTTGTTGTCCAAGTTTTTACATTGTCAAATCAATTTGCAGCATGGACTACCAATGAGACACCTCAAGGAGGGGACACTACTTCATCTCCTCATATGCCTTTCAATGCACAAGAGTCCAATGAGCAAGTTAATTTCGTGAACAATCAAAACTTCAATTATAGGGGTAATTAGTTACCTGATCACTATCATTCGGGACTGCACAATCATGAAAACTTGTGTAACAGAAACAACAAAATTGTGCTTCAACCCCCTTCAGGCTATAATAATTCATCTAACTCTAACATACAAGGGGGTGAGAAAAAGACATCATTGTAGAAAGTGTTTGGCATTTTCATTGGTGAGACGAGCTCGATTTAACAAAGATGAAGCTAAGCATAATAGTATTGAGAATCAAATTGGGTAGTTGGCATCTGTGGGAGCATAAATAACTAGTATAGGAGCATAAGTATGAAGTATTTGGAAACCCAAATAGAGCGACTTGCTACATTCGTAAACGAGCACATATAACTAATATGGGAGAATATAGATAAAGTCTATGGAAACCTAAATATGGAGACTTGCTATAGCCATAAACTTACTATAGCAGATAGGGAAGTTCTCAAGTGACACGTAAGTTAACCCTAGGGAATACTGTAATGCAATTTACCTGAGAAGTGGCACAAAGATTAAGGGCCCAGAGCCAAAGGAAGATGAGGAGCAACAAATACAAGAGGAAGAGACTTAAAGTGTAGCTAAAAAAATGGGCTGAAAAGCCTAAATCTATTCATTTTCATGACAATCCTCCAATTCTTGAGAACTCCATCCCATTTTCTCAAAGATTTAAAATAAAAAGCTAGATGCTCGATTTGCCAAATTCTTAAAAGTCTTTAAGAAAATTCACATCAACATTCATTTTGCAGATGCATTGGAGCAGATGCTAAACTATGTCAAATTTATGACAAATATGATGTCGAAGAAGAGAAAGTTGGATGATTTTGAGATGATTAGTTTGACTGTGCAATCATTCAAAAGAAACAACCACATAATTAAATGATTCGGGGAGTTTTAATATTCCTTGCACTATTGGTAGTTCATACATTGACAGGGCATTATGTGATCTTGGTGCTAGTATCAATCTAATGACTTTATCACTTTTCAGGACATTAGGACTTGTATAGGTAACGCTATCAAACCTTGAAATTGGTGGATATGTCTCTTACCTATCATTGGGGAGTTATTGAGAATGTAATGATAAAGGTCAACAAGTTCATATTTCATGCATATTTTGTGGTGTTAGATATGGAGGAAGATGAAGAGATCTCTTTAATTTTTAGCCGACCATTCTCAACCATTGGACGGATTTAATTAATGTGCAAAATGGTGAGTTGACATTAAGATTTCATGATGAAGAAGTGATGTTTCAACATTTATTGGGCATGGAGGCTTCAAAAGGAATCTGAGTCTTGTCACCTAGTGGAAGTGTTGGAAAGCAAAAAAAAAAAAGGATAGCATGGGACTGAAAGTTCTTTGAGGAATGAGGTTGTAAATATTAGAGGCTGGAGGGTGTACAAGGAAAATGCTAATACCATTCCATCGAAGTCCTAACTTGATGGAATCCCACAAGTCTGGCTAAAGACTATAAACTTAGTGCTTCTTAGGAGGTAACCCAAGCTATTTATCTTATTTTCTTTGATTTTCACCTGGTTTTACATTCTTTCTTTTTATTAGCCTTTAGACTTAAGACGTTGGTTACATTATGTCCCAAGATTTCTCATTTTGATTTTGTTTCTTATGTTTAATTTTTTTAGGACTACAGTCGCAAAGAACTACGTACATACACGAGCAAATTTTAACAAGCAGGTTGCATCGAGTAAGTTTGTTTTTCTTCAAACATGTTCTGCTCATGGTGCCTAAGTATCAAGCCACGGTGTGAGAAAGCAAAAATGGGCAGCAAAGTTAGAAAGTTATGGGGTTGTGGCACTTAAGTGTTGTGCCGTAACGCAACATTGAATAAGGATTAGGCATCGTAGCACCGAATGGTTGTACTGTGGCACGATCATCAAAATTTGGATAGTAAGTTGTATAGGTTTTGGGGCCAGAGCAACCGAGTCTTGCGCCGAGGCTCGAGGTCACAATTGAAAAGAAACAAAAATAAGGGCCAAGTTAATTTCTTCACACACCCCCACACAATTGACTCTTTTCCCCTTTCCCAGTACCACACACACATCATACTAAGCACTCTTACACCCTCTAAACACATACCCCACTCACACCACACCACTCATTCTCCCTCACTCATGAGCATATCTCTACGGGTTGTAAGTTTCTTCTAACTTTTTCTTGATTGTTAATTTTGCTCACTTTCCCCTATATTATGCGCATTATTGGTTGAGGAATTGAGATTATCATCATTTGAAGAGTGTATTGCAAGGGTAAGGGTCTTGAAGGCTGTCTGGATATAGAAACTCCTACTCTATGCCTATGACATGTTTGATTAAATATCTTAACCAAGGCACACACATCCTAACACTTATTTTGCCATCATATAACTTGTTATTGCCATTATATGTTTTGAGACAACTTTTACATTGCTTCTATCTCCTCCCCCCTTATAATGTATTGCTAGTTGTTATGTTTCTAATGTCGTATGTGTAAATTGAATATTTCCACATCCGTGTTTGTTGTGTGTTTTATATTCGACCTTGCCTCTCATTTCTAGTGCTCCACTTATGTCTTATGTTGCCTTTAGTCTTATCATTACATTCAACATGTGCTTGGCTATTCCATACTTCCTATTATTTCCTTCTTCCATAAGTTAGCACATGTTGGATTTTATTTTTTCATTTTGTAGGCTTGTTAACATGGCAAAAAAGGGCAATAAAGGCAATGCTCTTGCATCCAACTCCTTTGATAGGAGTCTTCAAAAATGTGGGAGCCAAGAAGAAAATTTATGAGGTACTCACAAATAGGAGCATCACTCCTGAATGAGGCCTCGAGCCTACAACTAGGGATGGAGCCCTCGCAGTGATGACCCAAGTTCACCAGTGGCAAAAGTTAGTTGCTTAGTTGGATCCTTATGCGATTAGCATTATGTGGGAGTTTTGTGCCAATGTACTCGACCACCTTGCTAATGACTTATTGTACACCAACTATGACGTCTTTGTATGGGGCCAAGATGTATCCTATTAGATTGAGGTAATTTGTGGCTATTATGCATTGCCTACAGTTGATCACTTAGCTTATAATGAATTCACATCACTACCCCCTGATTTGGACATGATTGTTACTACTTATGCCAGCCAGGGACTATATGGTATCGTTCTACTAAGGAGGACGGTTTTTTTTTATTTCCTACCAGGAATGTGAGCAGTGTTACAAATGGTGGGGCCTATCTATTGTACGCCATCACACATGATATTCATTTTGATGTTGTTACCATTATTTACCAATTGATCAACTATTCCATGCAAGTTGGCACAACTGGTGGTCGTCAGATGTCGTCCCTTATTTATGGGTTGTGCAAGAAGATAGGCATTAAATTAGGCAAAAACGAGCCTCTTGAGAGGCCTTTAGGGGTCATTGATTCTTTTGTGATTACTAAGTACCAGTCATAGAGAGGGGTCCGACCTAACCCTGCAAATGCTTGGTTTCTTCATGATGAGGCCCCTTTAGTGCTTGATCCTCCACCACCATCTTCTGCTGATGACTTCCACACCACAACCACCTATGGAAATTGCTCCTCCAGCTATTGTCTCCCCATCTTGACTATAATCTTTATAAGGAGGTTTGGGACTTACATCGTGATGTTTGTCGGCTTTACCAAACAATCAGCCATATGGACCGTCACCAGGCAGCATTACAAACGTATATACTGGAGTGTGATACAACTTTGGCTAAGTATATTCAATGGACCACACCTGATATTTGTTTCCCTCTATTACTAGTAGATCCTCTTTCTTCCCCTCAGTACTCTCATTTGGGACAATGTAGTATTCAAGTTTGGGGGTGTGATATCTTTTATTTGTATTTGAGGTATAGCCTAGTATTTGTCGTCATTTGAGTCAATGGAGTCTATTTGAGTCATTGTTTTGTTGATTTATATTTTTATTTTTCAATTTAAAAAAATGGAAAAATTAAAAATTGAAAAAATAGCTGTATTCCCGAGTTATAATAGTGTTCAGCTTGTATCCAATGACGAAATTTTATGGCATTAATGATAACTTGTTGGGATTTTTGAATATGCTTATCGATTTGTTGAAAGTGTGTATTGGTTTGACATAAAATTGTGACTCTTAAACATCTTGTGCACTAGTCTTCTGCTAAACTGTGATACCCGAGCCTCTTACTACTCACATGGCCACATATGATTCATGCATTACATGTTAATTTACGTGTTATTTTCATTGGTATGACATCATATAATTCATTTTATACGGCATTGTTAACCATTAAACTTAATTTTGAAGCTCTCTTACGGTATTGATTATCGAATCCCCTAGCCTAAGTGGTTGATTTTGTATTGAGATAAGAAGAAATTTAGGTATCAATATAGTGAATAGTACTAGGTTACACGTGGTAACCTTAGGAGTTCGAAAGGTGTCACCGAAAAGTTTATAGAAAGAGAGTCGGTTCGATCATGAATTTTAATATTATATGTATTTTTAAATCATACACTTGGGATAACTAGACATACAATACTATAATTTAAATGTTATATAACTAGGTTCATAGGCTTGTAACACTTTCGGTACACAAACTTATCAATCGGGCAAGAACCGATGATTTTTCGGGTGAAGAACCTAATGAACGGACATAGGAATTTGCTCCGGGAATGAATGGTGATGAAGATAGGTTGAAACCAAATAAGAATATGTGAGACACACAAGATTAGGGCTGCAAGATAAGGGAGAAAATCAGATTATACCATTACATGCCACCTCAAGCTTATGCCACCTCATGCTTAGACTTATCAAGCTAGCACCTCAACCTATTATTCACTCATAAGCTAACAGCCACGACTTGAACCTTATTCCGAACCATTTCAGCTTCTAAATACATGGAAAAATATCTCTAAATAGGTCCTAAGTGATTCCAATTGAAAAAGGAGGCAAAACAAGCAAAGGAAGGAGAAATAACCAAGTTGAAGTAGAAAATTGTGCAAGGTGTGCTTAACCTACGGGTTTGGCATGACTTTCAGATTTATTTTGCGTTTTATTGGCTTATTAAGCTTTGAATATTATTTATAAATGTGTTAGGATGTTATTAGATAGGCTTTTATGCATAAAGAAAGAGTTTGTGGTTGGAAATATTTGATAGAAAACACTTGTGCTAGAAACTGTCACCTTGCTTTATTCTTGTGTTTTAGGCTTCAAAAGTGTATGGTATGTTGAATAAAACCTGTAATTATCATCATATACATGTTTATATATGTGTTAAGAGTATTGGAATGATTTTTGACCGGTTAGAAATTGAAATAGAGAATGATATTTGAGAAACACTCAAACTGGCAAAGTAGCAAAATCTGTTTTGGTGTGCTGTGAAGGAGACTGAATTAGGGGAGTTAAATCCATTAGTTTTAGCAAGAATATAACCTGGTTGTCTCTGTGCATATGTTATATAAGTATGGTAAAAATTTGGGAGAGATTGAATATACATAAGGGTGCCAAAACCATTAATATCGTGAAGTGTGCAAAACTATCACGGTAGGAAAACAATTTGTTTCAGTATGTTGTGAAGAGAGCTGAACTTGGGAAGCTATATCCATGAGTTTTAGAAATTCTATTACATGGTTACATTTATATACATGTTATCTAAGTGTGGTAAAAATTTGGGAGTGATTGGATATGTTTAGGGATGTCAAAATTATCATGCAACTAAATTGGACAGCAAGTAAATATGAAAATGTTAATCTGTCCCATTTGATAACTTAGCATATTTCAACCTAGACATGTTGCTATTGAGTATTAACAATTAGGTACATGATATTAGAGTTATAATACTTCAATTATATGATGTTTACATATATCTAAGATGAGAAATTAAGGTATTGGAGGGACTAGATTGGGTTCTAGTTTGTAAAACCTAGATAGCTTGGTGTTTAAGGTCTTAGTATGATATTTTATGCTTTCAACTTGTCAAAATGGGAATGGTGCTTGATGTTGGTAATATTACAGGCTATTTTACATCTAAGATTGGAGGAGAACAATAAACAAATCTAAACTAAGCCACCAACCAAGTGAAAGGTAAGTAAAGATTCATTTGCAACTACAATGCATAGACATAGTAAATGTGTGATTTATATGTAATATCATAGATCATATGTGCAAAGCAGAGGACACACATTACTATCATTCATGTCCATTGAGCATATATACATGGGCATTGGCACGTGCATGCATCATATACGAGCATTGTGATAAATCTTGCATTGCATGGCATGATTCTGAGAAAGAAAAATATTTTGCTGACCACTGCTAGTGCACCGAAGCATGCATGGATTTGCATAGTTTTTATGCATGGATTTACAGGTTCGCGTGCATGGATTTGCATCAGTATGAGTATACATGGATTTGTATGCTTATATTATTATTGGCCATTGGACTATGGCGGTGTACAGAGCTCTTTTCCAGTGTATGGGATAGTAGCGTTGGTCAGGGGGCCAAGAAAGAAATGATTTTGAGAGAAATATTTGATGCATAAAATTGCATTGTGGGCATAGCATTTTGAGATGTTTGACTTGATATGTGGATTATTCTTTGACATGCATAATCATTACTTGCTGAGCGTTAACTCATATAGTTTATGTATTGTAGGTGAGTACGACGACGCTTTAAGCATCTTTTATTGGCTGGGTGGCGGTTGGAGCTCCTGCAGGTGTCTGAGGAGAGTGTGTACATGGATGACGACCTGTTGGTCTATTTTTGGCTTGTTATATTTTGAGTCTGTTGTATTATATTTTTAGACTGGTACTATATTTTGCTTTTAAAACTTTATTGTAAATAAGTATGTAAATATTGGGTCATTGTGGGTGTTGTGCTTTTATATAAATACTGATCTTGCTATATACATGATGTGTGAGAAAGTATTTTAAACAGGGTTGTGCATGTAAGAAGTGATTTATCTTTTCTTAAAATATTACAAAAAAAAAATCCCATGCATGCACACAGGTTCTATCATGTCAAATTATACTAGATATCTAGTTGTCGAGTAGTGGGTGTTATATAGTGGTATCAGAGCCAGGTCTTGTTTCTGTAGACTGTCCATGTTCATGATCTTAGAACTTGCGGAGCGCAGCCACGCCAGTAAGTTTTACATTATCATATATTGCATTACATATTCCATGAATTATATTGGCCATATGTTGTCAAACTTGTGTAAAACAGCATTGCAAAATGGTGAGAACTCGTGGTGAGAGCAGTGGTGGTGCCAGAGCACAGAGAAATGAGACACCCACCCCAGTTAATGATCGAGATACCATGATTAATAGATTAATAGAATTGATTGAACAACAGTCCGAACAAATTCAGCAACTGATTAGACAGAGGGATAATGGTGAGCAACCGTGGGTGGAGGTAAACAACAGCGGCGCGGACTATATATATGGTGGAGAACAATTAGGAGGCTGGATCCCCCAATATTTGAGGATGCGATTGATCCTACCGCTGCAGAGGACTGGTTGAGGACCCTGGAAAACATGTTCCAGTATAGTAGGGTGCCAGTAGAGGAGAGGGTAATGTGTGCCACTTTCATACTTCGCGGTAGTGCAGGCCATTGGTGGGACATGATCAACATCATAAAGACATTACTACCATGAGTTAGGACAGATTCAAGGAGTTATTCCGAAATAAATATTTCACGGCCCCAGTTCGCATGATGAAGATGAATGAGTTTATACAACTGCGACAAGAAGAGATGAAATTGGGGAATATATTCGTAAATTTGAACAACTGTCCAGGTTCACTACGCACATTAGTCAACACTGAAGCACTTAAAGTAGAGAGATTTCTGGAGGTTTGAGGCCAGAGTTATACCGGGATGTGAATATGGCGGGTACTCAAGGGGTGATATTTTCATAGGTGGCTGAGAGGGCACTAGGCAGAACAGGCTGAATTAAGAATCACTCGTGCATAAGAGGCTCGACAACAATTCAGACAGCAGGGATAGAGATGGACTAGGGGCAAAAGAGGCCGGTCTAAATGCAGAAGCCGATCCAAATACAAAAGTTGGGATTTAAATTTTAAGGAGAACAAGACCAACAACAAAAAGGTCAAAATAAGAGGCCACGGGTCTAACAAGGAAAAGCACCGATGCCAGAAGCTATGTGTCAGAAATGTGGTAATACTGAAGGCTGCTATATAGATATCAGGACGTGTTTTTTATGTGGAATACTGGACATATTGCTAAATTTTGCCTAGGTAAACAAAATCAGACCAGCCAAAGGAATGTACCAGCCAAGGTATTCACCATGACCAGGGCAGATGCAGAGGCAAATCCATCGGTGGTAACAGTAAACTTTATATTTCTAGTGTTCCAACACTTGTGTTATTTAATTCTGGAGCCACGCATTCATTTGCATCCACTGAGTACATGAAGAGGCTGGGTAGAATACTAGATGTAGCAAAATCAGTTATAGTATAACAGTCCCCTCTGGATATTCTAGACAAACCGATCGGATTTTGAGAGCTTATGCTATACTTGTTGAAGGTAGAGAATTACATACTGATTTGATTGTACTGGATATGAATGATTACGATGTTATTTTAGGCATGGATTGATTGTCAAAGTATGGGGCTACTATCGATGTAAGGAAAAGATAGTGACATTTCAACTTTTGGGAAAGAGTCTTTCAAATTTGCCAGCATTGTGAAGAATTTCAGATTCCCTATGATTTCAGCAGTGAAGGCACAACGATTACTCGATGATGGTTGCGAAGGGTACTTGGTGACTGTCTTGAACATTGAGGAACAACACCCACCAACTCTGAGTGAAATACTAGTGGTGCGGGAATATATTGAAGTATTCCCAGATGATCTCCTAGGACTGCCACCAGATCGTGAAATAGAGTTTGTTATTGACATACAACCAGGAACGTCTCCAATTTCTAAAACTCCCTACAGAATGGCTCCATGGAGTTGAAAGAATTGAAAGTACAATTACAGGACTTGTTGGACACGGGATTTATCAGACCGAGCTTTTCACCTTGGGGAGCACCGGTTCTGTTTGTACGTAAGAAGGATGGCACCATGAGACTGTGCATCGATTATCGAGAGTTGAATAGGGTCACGAATAAGAATAAATATCCATTACCCAGAATCGATGATTTATTTGACCAGCTTCAGGGTGCCGCAATATTTTCAAAGATTGACTTACGCTCCGGGTACCATCAATTGAAAATAAAGGAAGATAAATCCCCAAGATGGTATTTAGTACAAGATATGGGCACTATGAATTTTTGGTGATGCCGTTCGGAT
Source organism: Paulownia fortunei (assembly GCA_019321725.1). NCBI lineage: Eukaryota > Viridiplantae > Streptophyta > Magnoliopsida > Lamiales > Paulowniaceae > Paulownia > Paulownia fortunei. The sequence goes on from CM033110.1 coordinate 5,450,473, forward strand.
TGACTAATGCTCCAAGCATTCATGGATCTGATGAATAGAGTGTTCAAGAAGTTTCTAGATAAATTTGTTATTGTATTCATCAATGACATTCTAGTTTACTCCAAAACTAAAGAAGAGCATGCCGCACATTTAACACAAGTACTAGAGGTCCTGAAAGCGAAGCAGTTATATGCCAAATTCAAAAAATACGAGTTCTGGTTAGATCGTGTGGTATTCCTGGGACATGTTATATCAAGAGCAGGAATATCAGTAGATCCAAGTAAAGTTGAAGCTATCAACAACTGGATGCATCCTACTAATCCTTCGGAGGTGCGTAATTTTTTGGGTTTAGCTGGATATTACCGAAGATTTGTGGAGGGGTTCTCCAAGATTGCTATGCCATTGACACAATTAACCAGAAAAGGGGTGACATTTTGATGGATGGATATGTGTGAGCGAAGTTTCCAAGAGCTGAAAAAGAGGTTGACTTCAGCACCTATTCTCTCAATTCCATCAGGTACTGGAGGATTCATAATTTATAGTGACGCGTTGAAGAATGGATTAGGATGTGTACTAATGCAGAATGGCAAAGTAATTGCGTATGCATCTAGGCAACTTAAAGAGTACGAAAAGAATTACCCCACATCTTACTTGGAACTTGCTGCTGTAGTATTTGCACTTAAAATATGGAGGTACTATTTATATGGTGAACAGTGCGAGATCTATACTGATCACAAGAGCCTCAAATACTTCTTCACACAGAAAGAGTTGAATATGCGGCAGCGAAGATTGCTGGAACTGGTAAAGGATTATGATTGTGTGATCAATTACCACCCCAATAAAGCCAACATTGTAGCTGATGCATTGAGCCGAAAATCCACACAAAGTATAATAGCTATAGCTTTAATTCAGAAATCGAAACTAAATGAGTTGCAGAAAATGAATATAGAGATTTTACAGATAGGAGTAATAGAGGCAAAGTTGGCAGCCCTGATGCTTCAGCCTATGTTAATTGATAGGATCAAACAGGACAGCGAGATGATGAATATCTCATCAATATAAGAAAAATATGTTGCTTCAGGGAAGTCTCCTGAATTTAAGATGACTCAGAATGATATTTTACAATTTAGAGGGTGGTTTTGTGTGCCAAATATTGATAACATTCGGGAAGATATTTTAAAAAAGGCACATTCAACCCTTATTCAGTACATCCAGGGGCTACCAAGATGTATAGAAACTTGAAAATCATTATTGGTGGCCGGGTATGAAAAAGGACATCGCCCAACATGTGGAGCAATGTCTAACATGTCAGCAGATAAAGGTTGAACATCAAAGACCCGCAGGGACTTTGCAACCTCTACTTATTCCAGAATGGAAATGGGAAAGGATCACCATGGATTTTGTAACTGGTTTGCCAAAGACTACTAAGGGGATGCATCGACAGATTGACCAAGTCTGCTCATTTTCTTCCCATATGTTCTACCTATTCCATGGATCACTATGCCCAATTATACGTTCAGGAGATTGTCAGACTTTATGGTGTGCTATTGTCTATAGTTTTTTATAGAGATTCAAGATTTTTGTCTGCTTTTTGGAGGAGTTTACACAAAGCTTTAGGAACACAGTTATCATTCAGTACAGCATATCATCCTCAGACGGATGGGCAATATGAACGAATAATACAGACATTGGAGGATATGCTCAGAGCCTGTGTATTAGACTTCCAAGGTCAGTGGAGTAAATTCCTACCTTTGATGGAGTTTGCATATACAACAGCTATCAGACTAGTATTGGAATGGCTCCCTATGAAGCATTGTATGGCAAAAAGTGTAGGTCTCCGATACACTGGGATGAAGTTGGTGAGAAGAAACTTTTAGGCCCAGATATGATTCGAGAGATGACAGAAGCCATGTTACAGATTCGACAAAGAATGCAAACTGCCCAAAATCAACATAAAAGTTATGCAGATCGACGAAGAAGGGCGTTGGAGTTTGCGATAGGAGATTAGGTTTTTTTTAAAGTAGCACCAATGAAGGGCATCATGTGGTTTAGGAAGAAAGAAAAATTGAGTCCCAGATACATTGGCCCATTCTCGGTGATTGAAAGAATGATGTTTCTTACAGACTGGATCTGCCAACATCTATGTCCTAAATACACAATGTATTTCATGTGTCTATGCTGAGGAAACATATTGCTAATCCCTCTAACATTCTGAAGAATGAACTAGTGGAATTAAAGCCAGATTTGACCTATGAAGAAAAGCCTGTACAGATTTTGTTACAAGAAGTGAAGCAGCTAACAAATAAACAGATTCTATTGGTAAAGTGTTATGGAGAAACCAATTAGTAGAAGAGTCCACTTGGGAAAGAGAGGACGAAATGAGAACTAAGTATCCTGAACTTTTTTGGTAAGTGAAATTTCGGGGACGAAATTTTTATAAGGAGGGGAGGATGTGATACCCGAGCCTCTTTCTACTAACATGGCCACATATGATTCATGCATTACATGTTAATTACGTATTATTTTCATTGTATGACATCATATAATTCATTTTATACAGCGTTGTTAACCATTAAACTTAATTTTGAAGCTCTCGCACGGTATTGATTATCGAATCCCCTAACCTAAGTGGTTGATTTTGTATTGAGATAAGAAGAAATTTAGGTATCAATATAGTGAATAGTGCTAGGTTACACGTGGTAACCTTAAGAGTTCGAAAGGTGTCACCGAAAAGTTTATAGAAAAGAGTCGGTTCGATCATAAATTTTAATATTATATGTATATTTAAATCATACACTTGGGACAACTAGACATACAATACTATAATTTAAATGTTATATAACTAGGTTCATAGGCTTGTAACACTTTCGGTGCACAAACTTATCAATCGGGCAAGAACCGATGATTTTTCGGGTGAAGAACCTAATGAACGGACATAGGAATTTGCTCCTGGAATGAATGGTGATGAAGATAGGTGCAACCAAATAAGAATATGTGAGACACACAAGATTAGGGCTGCAAGATAAGGGAGAAAATCAGATTATACCATTACATACCACCTCAAGCTTATGCCACCTCATGCTTAGACTTATCAAGCTAGCACCTCAACCTATTCTTCACTCTTAAGCTAACAGCCACGACTTGAACCTTATTCTAAACCATTTCAGCTTCTAAATACATGTAAAAATATCTCTAAATAGGTCCTAAGTGATTCCAACTGAAAAAGGAGGCAAAACAAGCAAAGGGAAGGAGAAATAACCAAGTTGAAGTAGAAAACTGTGCAAGGTGAGTTAACTTATGGGTTTGGCATGACTTTCAAATTTATTTTGAGGTTTATTGGCTTATTAAGCTTTGAATATTATTTATAAATGTGTTAGGATTTTATTAGATAGGCTTTGATGCATAAAGAAAGAGTTTGTGGTTGAAAATATTTGATAGAAAACACTTGTGCTAGAAACTGTCACCTTGCTGTATTCTTGTGTTTTAGGCTTCAAAAGTGTATGGTATGTTGAATAAAACCTTTAATTATCATTTTATACATGTTTATATATGGTTTAAGAGTATTGGAATGAATTTTGATTGGTTAGAAATTAAAATAGAGAATGATATTTGAGAAACACTCAAACTGCCAAAGTAGCAAAATCTGTTTTGGTGTGCTGTGAAAGAGACTGAATTAGGGGAGCTAAATCCATTAGTTTTGGCAATAATATAACCTGGTTGTCTCTGTGTAAATGTTATATAAGTGTGGTAAAATTTTGGGAGAGATTGAATATACATAAGGGTGCCAAAACTATTAATGTCGTGAAGTGTGCAAAACTGTCACGGTAGGAAAACAATCTGTTTTAGTATGTTGTGAAGAGAGCTGAACTTGGGAAGCTATATCCATGAGTTTTAGCAATTCTATTACATGGTTACATTTATATACATGTTATCTAAGTGTGGTAAAAATTTGGAGTGATTGGATGTAACACCCCGTAACCTAACTGCAGAGCCTAAACAAGTTGATACAGTTATGTCAAGAAATGTCAATTTTTCATCTTTACTAGAGTTATGGTTTTTTTTTTTATAAAAGTTCCATTTTTAGCTATAAGAGAAAGAACTTGAATCATTTTAAACACACCATATACATATATCAAAACTGAGTACATCTGTTTACAAAACCATAACAGAGCGGCTTATTTAAAAACAAAATAAAGTTTCCAAAATAAACTACAAAACAGGTTGAAGCATGGCATATGAACAAATCTCTGTCCGGCCGCTCTAGAGACTCAGTCAACCTCTAAACATGTACATTTCCACCTGCATCACATGAATCTAATGAGCTAAAGGTTCAGTAAGATGAAACTGATGAAATAACAAATAACATATATGCACATCTCATAAATCATTAAATGCAATATTCTATTTAATAACTTTCATTCATAAATCATTTTTTAGGGCCCTTGAAGTGTGGTACCTAACTAATAGCGATAGACTATAGTTTTCGGAACCTGTTCATAATGATTGGCCAATAAGAGAACTAATACAAGGTTTCCACACTTGGTTTTTCAACCTCAGGTATTAGCCGTATTCTATCTCATTCATTGTGGCTTTCCTATACCGGTTTTTCAACCTCAAGTATTTACCACCATTTGTTGTGTCCGCCGGTCCCTCCGCGTCCCTTGTCTACCCAACCATCAATCAAGTACCATACTTCCTTTTCAAAAACCTCATTATATTCTTAATAGTGTCATGCTTCATAAACCATAAATGCATCAAACATTACATCATTTGACAAACAACAACAATCACATTAAAACATGAACAAACATTATATGATTCTTGTGATACACCAAATGAAAGCTTCAACTTACCTCAAGTCCACTTTGTGCTAGGTGAAAAGGCCAATCTCTTTGGAAGATAGGATGTGTTAAAGGCCTAACATAATCAAATCATGTATCATTTAATATCCTTTTTATAAATCATTTAGTCTATTATAGTTAAAGTTTATATACACTTTTCAATCTTTTGTAAAGAATTACATATCAATTATATGACCTTAAAAACAATGCATACTCCATATTTTACTACTAATTCAAGACATTAAACATTAGGGCAGCCATTAAATAACTAATAATTCAAACATAATTATTAGGGCAGCCCCTAAAACATGAACACAATCCGAATTAAAATGACGTAAAATTGATTCTAACTTAAATTGATTCTAACCTTCAATTAAGCAAACTAATTGCTATTGTTTTCAATCATTCAAAGAAACTTCCAAACACAATATAAGCATCACAAAATCAATAGAAACAAGTAAATTAAATAATTTCACAAGACTATCAATTTTGCTAAAAATTAGCTTAACTAGCTTGGTTTTGGCTTCAAGTGTAACTTACTTAAGTTTTCAATCATACAAAAGCATACTAAAACATGTAACCATCCAAGATACTGCAAATTCATCATAAGAAACATTGAAAAAGAATATACCTTGATTAAGTTGGATTTAAACTTCAAAATCAACGGTTTTCAAGCTTAAAAGGATGGAAACTTGTTCTAGCTTGTGTTCTATGGATTCCTATGGATTGAATTCAACTTTTGTGAGTATGAGAGTGTAGAAATTTGGGAGAAACTTAGGAGAATAAGGGCTGGTCGTTTTTGAGGTGCTTCCACAAGAAATATGGATGAAAATGATTTCTTTGACCTTTCAAAGAGAGGTAAGTGGAGGGTGATGATTGGTTGCATCATGCTTGGTGTCTTCTCATGCCAAAAACCACGTTCATGGGCTAAGGAGATGATAAAAATTGATGCTTTGGTGTTATAATCAAGTGCAACGCGGTTTAGAATGGTTTTATGCAACCTAGTCAACCAACCAATCAAATTGCACCATTGTGCATACTTTTAGTTCTTAGCCAATGTAACATATTTCAAGTAAATATTTAGGCAATTAATCACTTTAGCATATAACTAGTAATTTATTTCATGGCCATTCAACACATCAATCTTCCTTAACCGAGACACCGAGCTTTTCACTGCAAAAAGAGCACTTAAGGAATATGTTAAATCAAGAAATGAAAGTTTGATCTCATATTTCATGTACTAATGCATGTTAAATCATAACTGAAGCATATAATAACAATTATTCATGTTCGTGCAATCATGCTATTTGTATGCCATAATTCAATAATGCACATTGATTAGATGCATATTCATACAAAATGCTTATTATTAGCTATGTAGGAGAGAATTGAGAATTGGGCATTACATTGGATATGTTTAGACATGTCAAAATTATCATGCAACTAAATTGGACAGCAAGAAAATATGAAAATGTGAATCTGTCCCATTTGATAACTTAGCATATTTCAACCTAGACATGTTGCTATTGAGTGTTAACAATTAGGTACATGATATTAGAGTTATAATACTTCAATTATATGATGTTTACATGTATCTAAGATGAGAAATTAAGGTATTGGAGGGACTAGATTGGGTTCTAGTTTGTAAAACCTAGATAGCTTGGTGTTTAAGGTCTTAGTATGATATTTTATGCTTTCAACTTGTCAAATTGGAAATGGTGCTTGATGTTGGTAATATTACAGGCTATTTTACATCTAAGATTGGAGGAGAACAATAAACAAATCTAAACTAAGCCACCAACCAAGTGAAAGGTAAGTAAAGATTCATTTGCAACTACAATGCATAGACATAGTAAATGTGTGATTTATATGTAATACCATAGATCATATGTGCAAAGCAGAGGACACACATTACTATCATTCATGTCCATTGAGCATATATACATGGGCATTGGCATGTGCATGCATCATATACGACTTGCATTGCATGGCATGATTCTGAGAAAGAAAAATATTTTGCTGACCACTGCTAGTGCACCGAAGCATGCATGGATTTGCATAGTTTTATGCATGGATTTACAGGTTCGCGTGCATGGATTTGCATGCGTATGAGTATGCATGGATTTGTATGCTTATATGATTATTGGCCATTGGACTATGGCGGTGTACAGAGCTCTTTTCCGATGTATGGGATAGTAGCGTTGGTCAGGGGCCCAAGAAAAAAATGATTTTGAGAGAAATATTTGATGCATAAAATTGCATTGTGGGCATAACATTTTGAGATGCATGACTTGATATTGTGGATTATTCTTTGACATGCATAATCATTACTTGCTGAGCATTAGCTCAGATAGTTTATGCATTGTAGGTGAGTACGACGACGCTTGAAGCATCTTTTATTGGTTGGGTGGTGGTTGGAGCTCCTGCAGGTGTCTGAGAGAGTGTGTACATGGATGACGACCTGTTGGGCTATTTTGTTAGCTTGTTATATTTTGAGTCTGTGGTATTATATTTTTAGACTGGTACTATATTTAGCTTTTAAAACTTTACTGTAAATAAGTATGTAAATATTGGGTCGTTGTGGGCGTTGTGTTTTTATATAAATACTGATCTTGCTATATACATGACGTGTGAGAAAGTATTTTAAACAGGGTTGTGCATGTAAGAAGTGATTTATCTTTTCTTAAAGTGTTACAAAAAAAATATATCCCATGCATGCACACAGGTTCTATAATATCAATTTATATTAGATATCTAGTTGTCGAGTAGTGGGTGTTACATAAACTCTGTTGATTTTCTTAGAGATAGTTTATAGGTATCACTGCTTTCTGAATGATTCCACCAAGCTCTAGAACTTGTTTGATCACTAGTCGAGGTGAAATGTTAGGTAACATAGAATTAAGGAGATGATCTAGGCTATTTTGGACAGATTAAGTCTATATAGCCAGCCCATATATATCAATTATCCCTAGTGTCCCATTTTTAAACTATTGAAACCTTTTTCTTGGCATCCCATACATAATTCCTCAAGCCTCATGCATATTTTATCCATAATTAAACTTGTTCAATCATACACACAAATGAATTACAAGAGGTACACAAATGGAGATGAAAGGCGGAAAATTTTGGAAAAAATATGTTAAAGACGTATGTGTAGATCTTCTCAATCATAAAAATGAAAATAACCCCTTTATATAATTAATTAATTAAGGGAAGGATTCTACAAAAGTTCAAATAAAAAATAATTAAAAGAATGATGAAAGAAATAAAAGTGATAAATGTCAAAGGAAAAATCTATGATGAGATGTATGAAAAGGGTGAAATTGATAGATGTATGAAAATGGTGAAATTAATGCTTATGTTGAGGTGTTAGTGCTAATTCAAGATGATTGTGTGTTTTAAGTAATTTTGAGATTGTATTAGTCATATTTTTCGATCATTACCCAAGCCACACATTACATTAGTGGAGATTAGTGTGATACACCTCCATTAGTGGAGATTAGTGTGAAAAGCAAGCCTGTGGAGTTTGGGAAATACTTCAATTGTCTATTAAAAAGTGGATCATTTAGAATATGGTTGGTTTTATAAACTTATTCGAGTGATGAATGTGGATGGAAAAAATTGACTTTTCATACACATACACACACACACAAGATCACGAGGTTGAGTGGAACTTATATGCATGATTGACACTTGAAACATTCGCATGTTTGCAATTCTATTTAAGTTATAATTTTTGGTAATCTTTTGAGGAGTTTGATGGTTCAGTTGTATATTCGAGTTTGCGTTGGTTGTTTTGCTTTGTTTAGAGTCATTTTAGTTGTTTTGCTTGAGGACAAGCAAATTTCTAAGTTTGGGGTTATTTGTTGAGTTAGTTTTATACCAACTATTCAAGTACTTTTGACTTATTCATTTAAGTGATTTCAAGTAAACTGTGTGTAGCCTAATGCATTTTGTTTAGTTTTGTCTGAAATACTTCTCATTAGACAAGTTTGGATGAGCTAAGAAGGAAAGAAGATAAAATGGATAGGCTGCAGAAAATGAGAGCTGGCGTCGTAGAGCTTGATTTAGGGGCCGCGATGTGGATGCTGAAAATTGGGCAAAAGCACAAGTTTGTCTGGCACCACGACTTCTAGGTTAGGGGCCGCAGTGTTAGTTGAGAAGGAACTTGGTGCCATAGTGTCTACGTGTTACTCCACGGCGCAAGCTGGAAAGGTGAGGCGATCTCTCAAATTCCTGCCTCTCAAATTCTTCAGTCATGTGGTGCCTGATTCAAAGGCTGTGGTTACCTAACGACTTTTGGGCGGAAAAGAAATTTAAAGCAAAGATTTTTGGGGCAAGGTATAAATAGAAGGCTTGCAACTCATTCCAAGCACTTTGTCACTTTGGAGAACAGAAGAACACGATTGAGAACGAAGTAAAGGACTCAAGAACGTAATGAAGGCATCTCTTGTCTGGGTACAGAGAGGATTTCCAATCACATTAGTGTGTGGGCAAGATAGACAAGAACTATTGAACGAGGTATTGCATAGATTATTAACAAAACCCCACCTCTTAGATCTTCAAATTCTCTATTAATTTCAAAACCTAGAGATTCCCAACAAGTTAATTAGATTGACACTATTTATACTCCTATAATAAATATTTTTATTTATTCAATGTTAATAAATATGGTAAATCTTCAATGTTAGAGTGAACTTTTCTTTATTTTTGTGTCCCTAGGTCTGTGAAGTGAAGGTTTTCTACCATATTACTAGGGCTATTATATTTGTAAATGAAATACCATGTGAAAAAGGAGTTTGTTGAAGGGGATCTTGTGCTCTTATACAACTCCCGCTTGAAACTCTTTTCGAGCAAGTTGAGGTCATAATGGTCTGGACCTTTTCCCATCACCAAAGTATAAAATTCAACAGCAAAATCAAAACTTACTTGCATTATCAGTTAAACTTTATGTTGGCTCTGTTTGACAATTCTTCCTGAGTTGTTCAATAACAATACATAGATGAGATGGGGTATCTATAGTTGTTTCGGTGAAGGTTATGTTTCGGTATGGTAGAGTCCTAGATTGGTAAACATAAATAGTAGGAAACTAAGATTTCAGGCACCTAATAATTGATGCCTTTCAGAAAATTGTGTTTGAGAATTTTGTTTGACAAACCATGGTGCCTCAAGTTGAATGACTAATTAATGTATTATCAAAACTAGTAATTCTCAATTGACAAACAACGTTTTTCAATTAATAATTTTTTGTGGGCCAGTTTGGTGTACTTGTTCTCCAACAAGCACAAACATACATGAACTAATCTCCTACTTAATGAATTCTTCACTTTAACATGATGAATCAAAACTTGTCTATAAGTTTTTCCACATTAGTTATGAACTAAATTTTAGTTTCTTGGGGTTGTTTTGATATTCTAATCTATCATTTTTCAAGTTCTTCAAATTTATTTATGCTATTGTGATTCGATTACATCTTGATTTCTTGATCAATAATCTAGATTGTTTGGCATATGAAATTCTACACTCGAGAGAAGAAACTTTATACATGGTCATAAGATAACACAATTTAGGAATTCATAGAGGCGAGAGGCTTATAAAGCCTTCGAAGTCTTATGAAAGAATCTATTGAACTTTGATAGAAATTTAGTTTGAGATTTTTATAGAGATAACAAAATGCGGATTAGAATTCATAATCACTCGATACTCAAGAGATGGAGTAGATTACTTTGGGGATTCTTGACTTATAAATTGTTGACTTGAAATTGATGAGTTGGATTGATAAATATAGGTGAAAACTATGTGAATCAAACCTCTAGAATTGATTGTTTATCAAGTGTTTCGATAATTTGCTTGAGTGAACTCTTCTAGTTTATTTTTAGGATTTTTATTTATTTATGAAACTTTTATTTGAATCATCTAGATAAAGTGAACTAATATAATTTTGGTACTTAGTGCATAATTAACATCAATCCCTGTGGAGACGATACTCTATTCATCATTTTACTCAAAACCTAACACCGTACGCTTACGATAGGACTTTCATGAACAAGGGCTAAAGAATTCACTCAAACATATAAATTTGATTATTAGGAGACATTTGAACTAGTTGTAAAGCTTAATACAATCCAAATCATTTTATCTCTTACAACAAACTTGGATTAGCCCCTTTACCAACTCCATGTGAAGAACGTTTTCTTAAATCATGATTTGGAGGATGAAGTTTATATGGAGTTTCCCCTACCAATAAATCAAATCAAGTTTGTCATCTAAAAAAGTCTCTTTGTGGCCTCAAACAGTCACCACGCATACGGTTTGACTGCTTCACCAAAGTTCTTCTTAGGCATACTTAATTCAATATGACATGCTTATATTCAATGTGAAGCAAATCACAGCTTGTTCTTCAAATATTCAAGAGAGATGGGAATATCACTATATTAATCGTCTATGTAGATGATATTGGCTTAACAGGGGATGACATTAAAGAATTGCAAGAACTGAAAAACATCATAGCTCAGGAATTTGAAGTCAGAGAACTTGATACATTACGATACTTTTTGGGTATGGAAGTTGTAAGGTCAAGGAAGGGTATTTTAGTATCTCGAAGAAGTATGTTCTTGATTTACTTGAGGAAACTAGAATGCTTGGAAGTAGTCTAGCAGACACTCAATGGACCCAAACATCAAGCTTGACACAAAGGCAGATGATACACTAATGATATGGGAGATATCAATAATTGGTAGGAAATTAATTTACTTATCACACACAGAACCTGATATTGCTTTCTCAGTGAGAGTGGTAAGCTAATTATGTAAAATCCTATAGAAGAACACGTAGATGATGTATATCGAATACCAATGTATTTGAAATGTCTTTTCTTTGAGAAAAAATTTAATCGAGATATCGAGGTGTTCACAAGATGCGGACTTGGCTGGTTCTATCACTAATTGTCGGCAACTGTACTTATGTTTGGGGGAATCTATAGCCTTGGAGAAGTAAAAAATAGTCCATCATAGCTCACAGTAGTGCTGAGGTAGAGTATAGGGTGATGGTCCATGGTATATGTGAAGGTATATGGCTGAAAAGGCTTGTCACAAATTTGAAGATCACATTAGAAGAATCTGTTAAATAATCAGGCTACTACTGGCATTGCGAATAATCCAGTCCATCATGATCGAACTAAACACATTGAGATTGACAAACATTTTATCAAAGAAAAGATTGCAAACAAAGTGGTGAATATGATGTACGTTCTAACTAAAAATAAATAAAAAATATATTGACAAAGGCTTTGTCTTGATAGTTATTTGAAGAGATGATCTCCAAACTAGGAATGATTAACATCTATTCCTAGTTTCAGGGAGAGTGTAGAAAATCAGATGAGTTGTCAATATAAGATTTAGAGCATTAGAATCTTTACCATATTCGAATGAGATTTAATTTGGAGATTTAAATTAATCAAAGTTATTCATTTAGATGTGCAGGTTATTTCCAGCTATTAAGATCTTGTTTTTAAATAGCTTTTAATTTCAAATAAAGTTAAATTATGGCCTCTAGCAATCTGCCATAATTTTAGGAGTTTGTTTAGGATTTTATTATTAGCTCTTTATTTTCCTAGTCCATTTATAATTGCAATCAATTTTTTATTTGTGCAATACAATACAATGAAGCTATTATTCTCCAAAATACCCACTGTATTTTTCAAAATGGTATCCAAGTAGGTTCTAGGCCTGCTTTATTATGCTTCCACATTTAGCATGGCACAATTTGTATTCCGTGCATTTAATTCTTTGGTTACACATTAATCATGGTACAGTGAAGCAATTATATCATGGCATGATATATTATTGTATGCATCCTTTATTGCTATCTCCAAACAGTTTTGTCTAAATCATGTATGAAGTCATATCAGTGATCGAAGACTTGAAGAAAAGTTTCACTTCCATAGTTCAAATTGAAAACTTCAATCTAGATCTCATGTTAAACTTGAGGGGGAATGTTAAGAATCAAGTTTGATATAATTACAAGATCATGATAATATATTATGATATTTCTATCTGATTTTGGATAGATATTCTTATTATTTTTTCACATGCCTACTTCATCTATATAAATAGGTGTTCATATAATATCAAATTAAGAGAAAAATAAAGTCTTATTGCCTTTTTGGGTACTTTGTCTATGGATGTAGGCCAAATGGCCGAACCACATTATATCTATATGCTTTTTTTTTTCTCTCTTCAATTTTTTCTTATTATTCAAAATTCAACATGTTGAGTATCAGCATCAAATCAGAATGGTTTGGATTAAGAATTATGCACGATTCTTAGGATAGCAACATATTTGATTTTATCTCAATTGATATGTATGATTTCTTCAATTAATGTACTTCTCACATGACTATTACACTTTATATGTAGGTAATATTGTAATTGTGATCATAAGACAAAACTGAAAGTTTTATAGCCCTTTGGGCATTTTATTCCTGGATATAGGCCAACTGGTCGAACTACATTATATCTTTGTGTTTTTCTATCTTTCTTCATTTCTTTTAAGTAATTCAAAATCAACATGGTATCAAAGAAATTTTATTAAGCTTGTTGTACTTTTACTTCCACATGTTTGAGTTATATAATACTCAATCCACGCAACTATCGTTATTTTTCAAACTTTAACTTGGATCAATATTCAAAAAATGATTCAATCTCAAAAAATTCATTTTTTGCTACCACATAGAGCTATACAACTCTCAATATTGTAGTTTCTATTATTCAAGTCGAACACTCCGATAAATTATTTTTGCATTCAACTTGCGAGGGAATGTTAAGTATTAAAATCAAATCAGAATAGATTGAATTATGAACAATGCACGATTCTTAGGATAGTAGAATATTTGATTTTATCCAAATTGATATGTATGATTTATTCAATTAATTTTTTTCTCACATGTCTATTACTCGACCCTATTATTTGGTATAAAATTAATATTTTCAAGTGGAAGTTAAAAAACAAGAAAGGAAACATGCTCACTTAAAGGAAAAGAATTGCATGGCCAAAAAGGAGGGGAAAGGTGTAATGCCCCAATGTACATATATGTATATTATTACCTTAACTTGTATAGAAATTTCTATTTGTGCATATCCCATTTTAACAAGAGGTCATTTTGGAATATTACCAAGTATGGTGCTAAGAAAGTTTATTGACGTTACCTAAATTAAGACTCCAAAAGAAATTAGAATGAGAGGGATAATAATAACCGTAACACCTTTTTGCCAAACAAGAATTCTGAAAAAAAAAAAGAGAGAGAGAGAGAGAGAGAGAGCCACTGTATTCTACAAAGAAAAAGAGTAGCAGCTGTCAAATATCAAACAAAAGAGGGAATAAGATTCGGGAAAGGTGTAGAACTACAACAAAAGAAAACAAGAAAATGAGAGCACTCTTGTTTCATTAATTACCATTGAGTATGGACTACTAACACTGGTAAGATTTAGAAACTTTATGCTTTAATTTACAATCATTAATTCATCTATAGAATGAATTAGAAGGATTATATGAATTAATTAAATTAATTAAGCTAAGCTTGTATTGTATTGAATTAGTGCATGGCAAATGAGTAGGGGTAACTAGAATTGAAATTGTGGATGACTACAAGCTACTCCACAGAAAATTACAGATATGAGATTTTATCATGTGACCATAAAAGAAAATGGAGATTTAAGAGCCATAAAGTGAAAAATGGAAGAAAACATGAGTGGCCGCCACACTGAAGTCACGGTGGGGATGCTAATTAATTGGTAAGCCAAATTCCGCCACTCTCTTGGATTAGTTTAAATACATATTGTGATGTGCAGATATACATTTCAAAGGAATCAATTGCTCATAGGTGGTAAATTAAATAGAAACCAAATAATTCTTATTATTTCAGAGTGCACGTGATTGAAATTTTGAATATTATTTTAGACCTTACATTATTAACTATTTCAGAATAGGTAATTGACAACTGGTAGTTGTTGGAATTTGAGGGCTTAGTGAGTGACCCATTGCAGGAGGGTTAAGTCTGCATCAGTAACCCAGTAAGGGGGATTAAGCCTGCACCAGTGACCTATTACAAAAAGGGTTAAGCCTGTACCAGGACCTAAGACAGGGGGGTTAAACCTTTCCCTGATCATGGTTGTTTTCTATGTTTGGTTTGATATGGTGGATTTTATGTGCAGATTGATTGATTTTCTTAATTGCATGTTTCTTTTGAACTTATTATTTTATATTATTAAATTATTGACATTCACTTTTTGAGTTCAAGTGATAAATCAATTGTTTTCCATTGATTAAAAATATATTACTACTACTTTATGACTTGATTGATCTAGCTAGCTGGGTGTTGGGTTATTTACTGGGTCGTCGTGCTCATGATTCTATTAATATTTTTCAGATGCCGAAACTCAGGAGCTTGGAAGAATAACCTTTGGAGTACGAGAAAGTATATGGAAGGAGTTCAAACTTGCTATTTCATTATTTCAGAATCATTTGATAAGATGAATTTTAATAATGAAAATGTATTATCTCCATGTGACTCATTTATTGATTTTAAGCACAATGATTTTTATATTTGGGGATACTTACAGGATTATTGTTATTTTTTTTTCAAGTGGATTGTTGTTAAATTATTGGTTTATTTAGTTGATAAACAGTATTGATTTATAAAATAATAATTTGAGGGTGTAGATGCTCTATATCAATGATTTCTGTTGGATTAAATGAAAACTGTTGGGTTAGCCTTGTAGGCTTTGGGATGTTTCCGAGAGCTTGCGGCAGTTGTCATGGTCCTAGGATTCGGGGCGTGACTATTATAGTGGTATCAGAGCTTAGGTTGTAATTTTTGGGATTACCATTGCTAAGACCTTGGAACTAACTGGTTATTTTAGAGTTAACACAATGAGTTAATTAGCTAAATAGTTAACTTATAGGTGTTCAATATTTGAATTGTTTAGCATGGATCGATATAACAAAGTAGTTTGTTCAAATGAGTATATTGTATTTATAGTAAGTACGAGATGTGGACATATTATATTAGGAATTACGCGCACTGAGAATGTGTAAAGTGCAACCTAAGTCAGCAATATAGAATGTTGTGCCAAATTATAGGGGTTACTCAATAGGATTTCATCATGCTATTGCAAGTTAGCCAATAATATGTATTTGCAGTATCTTTGTGACTTTCTAGGATTGGAAATAGAAATAAAAGATGATTAACTTGGGAAATCAGCTTAAGTATATAAAGTTCCTCACTTCAATTTTATGTTGGATGGTTAAATACACGACTTATAATATCTCATGAAAATTGATGGTTGGGTTGATGCTTACAAATGATAGCTGATTATTATAATTATATTCTTTCTTTTTTTTATTAAACCAAAGTGGTAAAAGTTGTTGGATTGACTAAAGTGGTGAGACTAGGTTTGCATGAGCTTTGAGGTATATTAGTCAGTATCAATTAAAATTGCATGGAGAGTCTTCAAAATGGAAATAGTGTTAACATGATCAATAGTATAAGAGAGGCTTGTTATATTATTCTTATAAATAGATGTAAATTAGAGTTTTCAAAGAGGATGTTAGACGATTAAAATGCAATACAATTTATCTCAATTTTCTTTCTTTTTGTGACACATCAATGCATTTTACGAAGAAGACCAATATAAGTGGAATATGATATATCCCATATATGCATGGTTTGAAGATGAAACTTTTATAAGAGATTAGTGACCCAAAGATTTCAAGAGCAATATATGGGTAAAATTCTATAAACCAAAGAATTGATTTAGGTGATTAAAACTAAGGTAAGCTCAACATGTTAAGGTCTAGAATTAAGATTTTTACTTTTTCAACATATTGGTTTCTTGACTTCCATAATCACATTTATAAGATTCCTCATTTGTTTAGCTATGCATCAAGCTTATAGTTCACCAAGCTCAAAAAGTGCACTATTAATCTAATTTTGAGTGTTGGTTGAGATTCCTTTTGAGTTGAAACATAAAGTTTTCAAAAGGTTGTATTTATTGAAAATATCAAAAGCATGGATCAAAATTTATAGTGGATTAGCAAAGTGATACCTTCTAGACCATTGTCTCTCAAGTAACATCATTTGTGAATTTTAGTATTTTGTACAAAAGATTTAAAGGACAATAGTTGTCCTATAGTTACAACTTGTAGAAACCAAGGAACAAATGAAATGATCATACCATATTATTTGGAGGATGAAAGTATGTGTACATGATCTCAAGTTTCGAGGACGAAACTTATTTAAGGGGGATAGAATGTAACACACAATCCTATGATTTGATATAAAATTAATATTTTCAAGTGGAAGTTAAAAAAAGAAAAAGAAAAAGAAAGGAAATATGCTCACTTAAAGGAAAAGAATTGCACGGCCAAAAAGGACCGGAAAGGTGTAATGCCCCAATGTACATATATGTATTATTACCTTGTATAGAAATTTCTATTTGTGCAGATTCCATTTTAACAAGAGGTCATTTTGGAATATTACCAAGTAGGGTGCTAAGAAAGTTTATTAACGTTACCTAAATTAAGACTCCAAAAGAAATTAGAATTAGGGATAATAATGACCCTAACACCTTTTTTGCCAAACAAGAATTCTGAGAGAGAAGAGAGAGAGAGAGAGAGAGAGAGCCACTGTATTCTACAAAAGAAGAAGAGTAGAAGTTGTCAAATATCAACCAAAAGAGGGAATAAGATTCGGGAAAGGTGTAGAACTACAACAAAAGAATTGCGTATGGACTACTAACAATGGTAAGATTTAGAAACTTTATGCTGTAATTTACAATCATTAATTCATCTATAGAATGAATTAGTGGGATTGTATGAATTAATTAAATTAATTAAGCTAAGCTTGTATTGTATTGAATTATTGGATGACAAATGAGTAGGAGTAACCAGAATTGAAATTGTGGATGACTACAGGCTACTCCATAGAAAATTATAGATATGAGATTTTATCATATGACCATAAAAGAAAATGGAGATTTAAGAGCCATAAAGTGAAAAAGGGAAGAAAACTTGAGTGGCCGCCACATTGAAGTCACGGTGGGGATGCTAATTAATTTGTAAGCTAAATTCCACCACTCTCTTGGATTAGTTTAAATATATATTGTGATGTGCAGATATAAATTTCAAAGGAATCAATTGCTCATAGGTGGTAAATTAAATAGAAATCAAATGATTCTGATTGTGTCATAGTGCAAGTGATTAAAATTTTGAATATTAAATGAATGAGATTGTGAAATAAGGAACAAAATCTGACTTGGAAGTGTAAATAATAAAAGCATATGAGTTACTGGAATAAGGAATATAAATTGTGAATGTTGAAAGGGTAATTAGTGGGATGATGAACAACACTAGCTACCGATCAAGGCAATACATTTTTCAATTATAATATTAGAATTGATATAGAAGTGTTTGTATAGGATCAAACTTGGCTTACTAGTTTTAGTGTCTTTCTTTTACTTAATTGTTTGGTGGGACAGTAGGAAATACAATAGGATAGTAATGAATTAAGTGAGTATAATTTGAATAATATAATATTTATCCATAGTTACATTTCAAGAAAAGTAGTTATAAGTACAATTCAATATATTAGTTAGTAAGTTGCAGATGATTTACTATATTAGTTAGTAAGTTGCAGATGATTTACGTTAGTAGAAACCATTTTAAGTTGAACACAATCAAATAAATTATTATTTGACTAATTAAATTTTATTTACTATCGTAGATTAATTAGGGAGTTTCGGATATCAACTATTGAATTTGAGGTAAGTGACCCTTCACTCTTCTGGTTTACATAAACTCATATATGTAATACTTTTGGTGTGTGTTGTAAATTTTCTTACAACTTGGATCAAGCAAGTTTATATATGTATTGTACTGTAGACATGTGAAAATGATTTGAGTGTTGTGAATTTTAAATACAGAAGTTAAGAATGTATTAAAATGTGATTTCGTGAATATGGTAGTAGGTAAATGTGGGTATTGTTGAGGTATTTTTAAAACCCATTGTTGAGACCTTACATTATTAACTATTCTAGAATAGGGAATGAACAACTGATTTGAGGGTTTGGTCAGTGACTCAGTGTAGGGAGGTTAAGCCTGCACCAATGACCCAGTATAGGAGAGTTAAGCCTATACCAGAACCTAATACAGGGGGGGTTAACCCTTTCCCTGACCATAGTTGTCTTATATGTTTAGTTTCATATGACGGATTTTATATGCAGATTGGTTGATTTTTCTTAACTGCAAGTTTCTTTTTAACGTATTGTTTTATATTATTAAATTATTGGCATTCACTTTTGGAATTCAAGTGATAAATCAATTGTTTTCCAATGATTAAAAATATATTAATACTTTTATGACTTCCTTGATCTAGCTAGCTGGGTGTTGGGTTATTTATTGGGTCGTCGTGCTTATGATTCTATTAATGTTTTTTAGGTGTCGAGACTTAGTAGTTTGGAAGAATAACCTTTGGAGTACAAGGAAGTATATGGAAGGACTTCAAACTTGCTATTTCATTATTTTAGAATCATTTGATAAGATGAAATTTAATATTGAAAATATATTATCTCTATATGACTCATCGATTGTTTTTAGGCATAATGATGTTTATATTTGGATTATTGATTTTTTTTTTCAAGTGGATTTTCGTTAAGTTATTGGTTTCTTTAGTTGATGGACGGTATTGATTTAAAAAATAATGATTTGAGGGTGTAGATGCTCTATACCAATGATTTTTATTGGATTAAATGAAAACTGTTGGTTAGCCTTGCAGACATTTGGGATGTTCTCGAGAGGTTGCGGTGATTATCATGTTCCCGGGGTTCAGGGTGTGACATAAATACTTCCTCAAAGTCAATCCCCAAAACCTACAATTTCCCGCCGCCAGGAAAGGCCTAAGGAGAAGCCCTTCTTCCCATCTGCCCTTACCTTCACCCCGATACCTACCACCACCATCGTGCCCCCGACACCCCAAACATAGGGGCACTCAAAACATGGCCGACAACTTTCAATCTGGTGGTGAGTTGTCAACCCCATCACAACCTACGACCACTTTCCCCTTCACAGAATTATTGGAGCGAGCATTCTATCTGCTTTAACCGCGTGGTCTAGACAACGTGAAGGCCATTGGGGCAACAAATTAGGTTTTGTTGCTCACCACCCCATCAAGTCAAACTATGCCGTGAGGAGGAAGTCATGGCACGACAGCACAAAGAAGAAAATAGACATGATAATAGCAGACAGGTCGCATGGTCGCGCGTGTCGTCACCTCACCATCCCACAACAATAATAAAGAGACAACGATTATCTTCTTTATTGGGCTAGCAGTTGGGAGAGCTGGTTGATGAGTCCATAGTGTTTACGATTAGCTACTTCAATAGGTCAATGGAGATGATTTGGGCGACGACAACAGTAATGGCAGATAAGGAAAAAGGGTTTCTCTTTGGACCTCTCTTAATGTGGAAAATTGATAGTTTTAGGGGTGACTTTGAGGTAGTATTTAAGGTGAAGGATTGGGTTTGTTTAGAAAGAAGATAGTTGTAATTTGGGCTTTTCTTCTTTTCGGCTTCTAAAATTGTGCTGGGTATCTTTTTCCTCTTACGCCTTTTGGCTTTAAATCTAAATAAAGTTGGGTTTTTTTAGCTTAATTTAATTTTTAGGCTCAAACACAAATATAATTGAATTTTGGGCTTCTCGAGTCTCTTCAGCTGATTTTTCTATTCTAGCCTCAACTTCTTGCTCTTATTTATATACTTTAATAATAGAATAGGATTTATTCTCATCCTTTTCATAAAATTTAATCTGTCAAGTGATTACTATCAAAAGTTGACATGTGTCTCGGTTATTCTCACTTTCAAAATCCTCCCTCTGTAATTCAATTATGTATAACTCTCTCTTTTCACTTTTTTTCTGATTGATCACATAATTATGATTAACTACCCATCAAAATAATAAAAAAAAATCATACTATTTAAAAGAATATTTATACTGCCTATCACTGAACGGCCCAGATTTCATCTTCCAGATTTACAAGTCACAGCAGCCGGCAAAATGGAAAATTCTGGCAAATGAATGGTAATTTCGTCAAATGCAAACCCCACCCCTCGAAATCAAGCGCGCGATGCAGTTAATCCAACTGAAATTTGAATTCTTAACTCCCTCTTAATAACTGTTAAACCCTCAACCATAAATCCCTCTTGCCTCTCTACTTCTCTCTCAGCATGTAGCAAACATTTCAAGTAATGAAATCTTGAATCAGAAAAAGCAAAGACCATTTTAAGGAAATGGCACCTCCAATTCTTGAATCTCACACGAAGAGAAACAGAACAACACCAAAGTTTTATGGCTTCCACACTTTTGCAGAGCCCGGCTTCCCCGTCTCTCTCACCGGCGCATTTCGGGATAATATTCGCCAGTTTCTTCAACAGTGCGCGGAGCCTGAGGATTACGATCTGGAGGGCATGCCAATTTGGTGCACTTTTTTGGTGTATGAGAACAGAGGAACAGTGCTTCCCCTGTACACTGTTGAAGAAAATGTGAAGCATTCTGATAGGCCCTTCTGCGATTACTGCCGCTGCGCTGGTTAGTGGCAAAAATGGAGACCCTTTTCATTGTTTTGTTGAAATTTGAACTGGGTAGGGGGAAATTTGATCTGGGGTTTGAGAGTTTTGTCAATATTTTGTGTTTTTTGACTATGATTTTTTTTTTTCCTTATTTTATGGGTGCAGGGTGGAGCCATCATTTCGTGTCGAAAAGGAAGTATCATTTGATAATTCCTGTGAATGATGAGTGGAATAATCCACTTGATGAGGGTGCTTTTGATCTACAAACGCATCTCTTGCATGGTTTGATTCATTGCAATGGTTTTGGACATCTGATCTGCATTAACGGGATTGAAGGGGGTTCTAAGTACATATGTGGTAGAGAAATCATGGATCTCTGGGATCGTATATGCACAACTCTTCATGCGCGGTAACCGAAAATCAATAACTAGAATTATGTCTTTTTTCTTTTTCTATAGAATAGTATAATACTGCTGATTGATATCTGAGCTGTGTGCTTAATGATTTGAGAAGCATTTGAATGAACTTCTGATCGATTTGTATCTAATTATGTGATGAATATGCAACTGTGATCTCTTTAAAACTGTAATAACTTGTTGTCTGAATTGTTCAATGGAAATTGTCATATTTCCAGTCGAATCTTATCAGGCATATGACAGTACATTCATATGATGAGAATAGATAGCAAGGAAGTAATGAAACTAAAGAATTGTATTATTTGAGAGTCATAATTTTTGATAGATTTCTGAGATACTTACGGGATGTTTGAGCAGTGAGTTAGCATGATCTCTGGTTCATTCATCTCTAATTATATGATGAATTCTAAGTGGTATCGGTTAATGAAAATATATTAACATTGTCTGAGATCTTAAAAACTAATTTCATATTTTTTATTTGAATCATCTAATATATGATGGATAAGTTCACATGATATGATCAAATTAGGAGGAAGTGATGAAACTTAGGAATTGTATTATCTGTGTATCATAATATCTGAGCTGCGTAATAATTGTTTTGAGCATTTGATTAACAGAATTTCTGATTGATTTGTGTATTATAAGATGAACTGCAGGATATCAATCTCTTTATTAAATAATATTGACAGTATTTAAACATTAGTGAAAAGTAGAAGTCAGATTTCATTTGAATCTTCTCAGATATATGACGAGCATACTCATTATAATGGGACGAGATTAGCATAAAACTCCTCAAACTATAGAATTATAGTGTCAGAAGAAATACTTTATCTTCTGAATTTCTTAATAGATTTGCATAGTTTTCCAGTGCTTTAATTAATTTATTTACTTCAGTGTCCATGAAATTAGAAGTATTTTGGTGTGTTGCTGGAAACATTTGATATTTGAATATTTGTTCCTTTTGTAGGCAAATTACAGTGGAAGATTTA
>CM033110.1:6073416-6325816 GCA_019321725.1 Paulownia fortunei
GGGTTTTCTAACGATTCGTCATGAGTCATTGAAACTTGAAATGGAATTATAGTTATTGAGCAATTAAGGTTTCGACTATTAATCCATGCCCTAGACTCAATTGGGAGATTAGATGACGGAAGGACCTTGTATGGTACTCGTAATTGAAATAGGTTCACTCGCTAATTCATCTAAGATTAGGTAGTCATGAGACGCTTAGTATGTGTTTCCCATAACTTGTGAGGTTCTTGAAATTACGAAGTTAATTTTAAGTAGATTAATTAATCAGAATAATTATTATTCACAAGTTGCAAATATTATAAGCCCACTGCTAGCCTAGTTGTGAACCTAAAGGGTCACACACAATTTGAGATGGAAGATTTCTAACTTAGGAATTGATCCAAGGAGTTAGATCCATTAATTAATTGGGGCTTAAATTAATTCAAGAAGTTGTATTAATTATTTAATTAAATAATTAAATTATTTAATTAGATCTAATAAGATTAGAAAACCCAAATTGGAGTGAAATAATTATTTGATCGGATCAATTAATTGTGTAGACCATCAAATAATTTAATTATTAGATTAATTTACTCAATTAAATAATTAGACTATTTAATTGAGCCTAATTTGAATTAGGTGGGCTAGATGAAATTAAATAATTGAATTTGGGTTTAAATAATTAATTAGATTAATTGTGGAATTGTTTTTAGGAGTCCAAGCTCAATTCAAAGAGACCCATAGGATAGGCTCACAAGAGTTGGAAAAATGATGGAGATCCAAGAATGGAAGCTTCTCCGAAATTATCTAATGGGATTAGATAATTATCTCTTTACATTTCTAGAAGATATGAAGGGATAAAGTTGGAGATTTTGAGAGAACTTAAAATCTCCAACCAATGAGAGAAGTAGCCGAAAATTCAAAGAGAGGGTGTCTCTTGGATTTTCGGCCACCTCCTATATATTAAGGGGGGCGAAAATTGAAGAGCAATCTTTTGGCTCTCCAATTTTTGGCCATCATCAAAAGAAAGAGAAAAATTATTTTCTCTTCTCCATCTTTTCTTCCAAAAAATTCCATCTCTCTTAAAAGCATTTAATTCTTATATTACAAGTTGATATCAATAATTAATACTCACAAAACACTCCAAAATTAGGTTAGTAAAATAATCCAGATTGCTAGCGAAGTTCGAATTCCGTATTTCGCTTAACATGTGGACTACTTTAGATAGGAGACACTTGAATTCCTGTGAACCAGAATTCAAAGAGGGACTAGTAATCAATTGCTTCAAACCCTACAACAACTGGAGTGCTTAAATGTATAAATAAAAAATTTGGTTTATTTTATACAATTATTGGAAATTACGAAGATCTTTAAAATCGCATCAGATCGGGGGTACTACTATAATTGTTATGGTATGTTTATTTTTAAAATTTTATTTTTCCACTGTCCATACTCTGGAATCACGCGAACCCAAAATTGCGGTTGTCCATAAGGGCTGATCTGACCTAAATATAAATCCATGTATGGGTTGGAGGGAGTAGTTAGTAATTTAATTCAAATACATAGAACCACCCTATTTATTTGTAACTCCCTCCATCTCCCAACATAATAGAACAAGCACATACAAGAAAAAAAATAATAGAAACATGTAGAAAACATTACAATTTTCGTGGATCAAAAGGGGGTTCAATTTTGAAGGCATTAAAGTGACCATTTTGGTCAACTTGATACTCCAAGTTGAGGTATTTGGATTTTAGATCAAAACTTCTTCCATTGTGATTGAGTTTGGATGAAAATGAGCCACAAACAGGGAAGAAAACATCAGTAATTCAAATATGGTTATAGGTCCAAATTTTGGTAAGTTTTTTGAATTTATATCACATAAATTGCGTTTAATTTCTATCATTAGTATCATAACCGTATATGGTTGAATTCTTGATGTTATTTGTCTCTGTTTCATGTGTTAAAATGCTTCATTTCATGCTATTAAGCATGCAACCATTTTATGAAAGTTTGGTGGGTCTTTAATGGCAAGTCATTGGGTGCTTAACAATAAGAAATGATTTTTTTAAAACAAACATGCCTTTACTTGGTAGAAGTAATCTATAAAGTTTCATGATGATATACTTTGTAAATTATGAGATACTTCATGCCCTACTTGTGATTGTAAATTTGATTTTCAGTCTATATTTGTTGATTTTTATTTCACTAAATTCATATGGTTAGACTCTACTTGCTAAGAGCTTTCCAACCATATATTATATGAAAAAATTGGCCTTAAAATGAATAAGATATTGCCGTTTGAAATTTATGTTGAGTATTTTGGCTTTGTTTCGGAGTTAGTTTTGTTCCAGTTTCAATGATTCTGCCAAAAAAAAAAATGAGAATATTTAATATTTGAAATATATTGGAATTATGATGCATGTTTGATTTTAGTTATGAAGGAGACAATTTCTAATATAAATGTAATATCTTGTTTGGTTAGTGATGTTACATCATTATTTTATGTTATTATATATTATTTTTAGATTAACATAATACTTGGATGCTTTAAATATTTATATATATATATATATATTGGTAATATAAATTGAATATATACATATATGTATGTACAATAACAATTAGGATTTATTAATAATATTTTGAGAAGGATAAATGATTTTGAAGGATTCAGTATTTGTATATTTGGTTTTATTTTTTGAAAATACTGAGATTAGTGGAACTAAAATGAAACCAAATGCAAACAAAGCCTTTCATTTTCTGAAAAATTCTGAAAAAATGGGAAGAAGATGATGAACAATAGCCACAATAGCCAAACAACCTTAACTTTGCTTCGATATGTTTGGGCATGTGAGGGACTTTCCACTTGATAAAAATATTTTTACTGAATTTTAAATTATAAAGTTTGGTGAAAATTACGTTGAAATATTTTATTAAGCTACAAAAATTCCAAAACTTTTTTCTGTAAATTATAAAAAGTTGGCAGTATTAGGACACCTGTACATATTTTTTTTCAATTTTTAGAGCATAAAGAAAATTTATTTTTTCATGATAAGTCCATAAAATTGAGTATAAATTAAAATATTATGATTTTAAGTGTCAATACTTATACAATGAGTTTTAATTTGGCTTTGAGGCCATATCTAATATATTTTTTCTATTTTTTATTATTTATGGTAGTTTTTAGATGGTGGTCAGAATAATTCTTGGCAAAAAGCTGGAGTGAATGACTATTATTGTATAATATTTTGAAAAGTTACCTCAAAGGAGATAATAAATTATATGTTAACATGTTTAGTGGCTTATTTTAATATATTTTGAACTATATTATACATTCTATATGATATTTGAAATTTATGAATTCATGATGACGTTGAAATTTATGAAAATTATGAATGCACATTTATCTTGAGTTTTATGCATTAAAATGGATGGTACATGTTTATCTCCTTATGTGAATAACAATATATGCTCTTACATGTATAATTACATTATGCTATGTAGTCTACTGGAATTTCTAAGGTTGGAAGAATTTTAGTAATTCTCACTTAGAACTTATGAGATTTTTTGTATTGTGAAATTAAATTTGTGATAATGAATATTTTGGTACAAATTATGATTGGAACTATATGACCTTTTGAATCTGTCTATTATGGTAAATATCATTTATATTAATTTGCTAAGTATGAAATCAAATATATAGATGAGTATGTTTAATATCTCTAAGATTGATGACCATGGCAACCAAATCAGATATGTGTATTTACTTATAAAAAATTATTTATTGGCAATAGTTGTGATATTAAGTGCAACACATTTAGTTATACATATAACTGAGTTAAATGCTCCAGAGAGCATCAACCAAGTCAATGTAAGACTTAATGGTGGACCATACTACTGAAGATCAATACATTTATCAAAAGTGGAAAACAAAGAACATTACTTATAATATTTTGGTAAACTGTATGATTGATGATCTCATATCCAATTGAAAAAATCATACTATTGATCTGTCCCTAAGTGAAATATATAGGTACAACTGAGAATTGAGATATTAAATGGCTCACAATAATTTGATAATTTAAAAAAAAAACACCTTGTGCATTAAACATGCTGTATTCAAGGGTGATTTTAAATAATTTTAGAGTTTATAGTCAACTAGCAATATTTTCTCTAATGAATGGTAAGTTTAAGCTCAATTGTTTCTTTCTAATAATAAAGAACATCTAAAAGTCAAATTTGATCTAATCACTATGAAAAAACTTTCTTAGATGATGTTTGCCATGTTGAGTTTTTGGATTAGTAGCTAGTTTTTGTTAGGCTAATGGCTTGTGCCTTATGGTTGAGTCTAGTTTTTAAGAGGGCTTCAGACTCTTAATGTATCTAAGATCAAAACAAAGGCAAGAATAGAAAGGAGACTAGAGATGAATCCTAGATGAACAAACTTAACCACTGAATGAAGAGAAGTGGTATAAGGTTAAAAGTACTATAATATCCATATTGTTGCATTTTCACTCATGAATGCATTGAGTTGAAAAGATAGTATTTAATGACGTTTCTATAAGTTCTCTTCACATGAAGCACTATGTTACTAAATCTTATCTTGTGTGGATTATAGTTTTTTAGTAACTAGAGATTGAGTCACTTTGGTACAAGATGAATATATGTGGAATTTAATTAAATTCAAATACGAAAACAATTGACATTTGCATGTTCGGATTGCAAGATGGTCATACTATTATTCTACAAAGTATTCAACGTACAAGAATATGTAGAATTTAATTTTTACAATTGTTCTTCTAAGATTTGTTTTGCTTGAATTTAAGTTGTGACTTGTTAGTATTTACTAAAAGATACTAATTGTGGTACTAGACATTTTTAATAGTTACTCGTGATGTATGTCATAACCTCCCAAAAGTATGTATACATATATATAGATAAAACCTGTGCAACAAAATTTGCGCATGTATGCATGTGTATAGCCTTTTTTTTCTGGCTAGTTAGTTTGACACATCCTGTAACAATGTATATACATAGATAGTTATTTGAACAATATAACAAGGTCTATCAAAATCATCACAACCTTAGACTCATTTACAATGCAGTTTTGAAAGTGATATACAAGATAAGGTTACTAATATAATATAATAGACCGTAAAATTAAAAGCTCAACCCATAAATAGCCTAACAGGTCGTCACCCATATACATCGATCTTTGAAAGCCTGTAGGAGCTCCACTGCCAGCCCAGTAAACCAGGGATCTCAAGTCTGTCCATGCTCACCTACAATGCATGAACTACATGAGTTAACGCTCAATAAGTAAAAATCATGTATGCCAAGAGTATGATATAAAATCTCATGCAACTCATCTCTAAGATATGATACTAGAACTGTATCAAATTTGAGTACTCATAAATCAAAGAGTTTTTTTTTCAAAATAACTTCATTTTATTGAGCCCTTGGCCCACCTACTATGCACCGGAAAGAGTTATGGACAATATCAATAATTAAATGGCCAATAATGAATTGATACAGTCGAGTGGACCATCCTCCAATGACCCCCCAGAGGTACACCCCCTATCTCTCCACGTGATCACCCGAGAAGTCTCCCACCCATGGAATCAATCATAACAAAGGCACAGTCAAATGGATTATCCTCCCGTAACCACCAGAAGTCCACCTCATGTCTGCCCCTACGATCCTCCGGGAAGTTATCCCACTTGCGGTATCCAAAATATCACATAAGCATGCCTTGGTGCACTAGTAGTGGCCAATAAACATCTTTATTCATGAAAATTATTTCTCAAATCATATTGTGCATGCAAAAACCTCAACTTATCCATATATCGTACATGCAAATATAAATGCTTATGAATAGTATATTCAATATGAAATGCAAGTCATCTTGCTCTCAACATTTTTCAAGAAATATAAATTTCTTAAAGTACATAATATACTTGTCATCCAATCAATTTAAATATCATCAACACATTAGGTATAAATACTTCAAGATATACTATGTTGACGTATTGTGGTTGCAAATAGATCTTTACTTACCTCTCAACTGATTGCGGGCTTAGTCTAGATTTGTTTAGTGTTTCCCTCCAACCTTAGATGTAAAATAGCTTGTAATACTACCCAACATCAAGCACCATTCTGAATTTGGCAAGTTGAAAGTACAAAATCTCATACTAAGACCTTAAACACCAAGCTATCTAGGTAACAATCAAGCATTTACAAACTAGAATTCAATATAGTCCCTCAAATACCTTAATTTCTCATCATAGATATATGTAAAAATCATGAATTTGAAGTATTATAACTCTAATAGCATGTACCTAATTGTTAGAATTTAATAGCAACATGTTTAAATTGAAACATATTAAGTTATCAAATGGGACAGATTCATATTTTCATATTTTCCTGTTGTCCAATTTAGTTGCATGCTAACTTTGACATCCTTAGGCATATCCAATCACTCCCAAATTTTTACCACACTTATCTAACATGTAGTGAAATGTAATTATTTATATAATTGCCTAAAATCACTGATTTGACTCAGCAAAACCAGCCCACTTATCACAACACAAAAATTGTAAGTTCTATCATGACAGTTTTTTAGTCTCTTTAAATATCAAACCATATTTCAATTTATAACCTCTCCAAAATTACTTACATCACTAAACTCATATATAAACACATATATGGTGACATATATAGGTATTAATCAAGTTATTATACATATAAATAGCTTTAAAGACAAAATTCAGCAAGTATATAGTTTTGTTCCTAGTGATTTCTATTGTGATTTTGCAACTAAAAATCCTTCTATAGTGAATTATAAGACAATAAATAACATACTAACATGATTTTAAACAACAATAGAAGCTTTAAAAATCATAAACCCACAAAAAATTCAAGAATTGAAATCAAAACATAAGTTAAGCTCACCTATGCACAGTTTTAAGTTTCTACTTACTCCTCCCTTGCTTTCCTTTACTTCCTTCACTTTTTTCTTTACTTGAAATCACTTGAGAGAAACTTCTAAAATTCAATATAGAGGTTTGGAAGATGAAATAGCTCATAAATGATTTTTGGTCGTGGTTTAATGATAGAAATGAAGAAAAGTTGAGGTGGTAGCTTGATGTGGAAAGTTGTGATTTAAATATGATATTATACACATCGTATGCAGCTCTAATCTAGTATTTTGCATTGTTTATTTATCTATTTGCAACTTATTTTAATTTTTGTACGATCGGAAATAAATTCTACCCTAATTTCTTAACTGTTCATTCGATCTCCGTACCGATTGACATCCGATTCTTAAATGATTGTCTAATTTGCATTTCTAAAATCATATGCACATATGGACCTTGTAATATGATACTTAAATCACATTATATCATGTCCAATATTTCAGATATGTTAATTCATGGATGTATACTTTTAAAACACATCGATCTAATTGAATCGAATCATATAAGCTTACTAGTAACACCTTTAACACTTCCAAGATTTTAACATATAACCTATGAATATCCAATATATTGACCAATCTATTCTTTTTCTTATCTAAATGTAGAATTACTTAATTAAGTTATAGGATCTCAACCACTAACATCATGTGATAGCATTAGAGGTCTAACTATTAAGAATACTATATAAGATACCATGTAGATGTTAATACAAATTAGCATATAAGTAGCCTGTAATGCACGAATCATATTTATCAAGTGAGTAGTGTAAGGCTTGGGTATTATATCTTTCCCTCATTCTTAAAATTTCATCCTCGAAATTTACTTACCGAAAGAGTTCTGGATACTTAACTTTTATATCATATTCCCTTTCCCAAGTAGCTTCTTCTATTGATTTCTCCATAATACTTTAACCAATGTGATTTTTTTATTTTTGAGTTGTTTTACTTATCGTAGAAGAATATCTACAGGTCTTTCTTCATAACTCAAATATGCTTTCAGTTCTATAGGTTCATTCTTCAGAATATGAGATGGATTTGCAATATATTTTCTCAACATAGATACATGAAATACATTGTGCACTTGAGACATTGATTCAGGTAGGTCGAGTTTGTAGGCAGCATCCTCAATTCATTTAATAATATGAAATAGACCAATATATCTAGGACTGAGCTTTCTTTTATTTTCAAATCGTATAATCCCCTTCATTGGAGATACCTTTAGAATTATTTGATCTCCTACTGCAAATTCTAACATTCTTCTTCTTTGATCTGTATAACTTTTTATCGGCTTTGGGCAGTCTGCATTCGTTGACGAATTTATGTCATACCTTTTATCATTTCTCGAATCATATTTGGGCCTAAAAGCTTCTTTCCACCAACCTCATCCCAATGAACTGGAGATCTACATTTTCTACCATATAATGCTTCATAGGGGGCCATTCCAACAGTGGACTGATAGCTTTTATTATAAGAGAATTCCACTAAAGGTAAAAATTTGCTCCATTGACCATGAAAATCTAATACACAAGCTCTAAGAATATCTTCCAATATTTGTATTGTTCACTCTGATTGTCCATCAGTCTGGGGATGATATACAATACTGAAAGATAATTGTGCTTCCAATATCTTGTATAAACTCTTCCAAAACATAGATAAAAACCTTGAATCTCTATCAAAAATAATAGATAATGGTACACCATGAAGTCTGACCACTTCATGTACATATATATCTGTGCATAACGGTCCATAAAATATGTGGAACAAATTAGAAGAAAGTGAGCAGATTTAGATATGCATAAAATATATCTGTAACCTTTAACTATTTTGGGTAATCCCGATACAATATCCATAGTAATTCTTTCCTATTTCCATTTTGGAATAAATAAAGGTTGCAAGGTTCCTGCTAGTCTTTGATGTTCTGTCTTTATTTGTTGACATGTTAAACATTGTTCTACAAATTGAGCAACATCTCTTTTCATACCTGACCACTAGTAATGCGTTATCAAATCTCTATACATTTTAGTAGTTCTTGGATGCACTGAATATGGCATTGAATGTGCCTCTACCAAAATATCTTCTCGAATGTTGTCTACATTAGGTACATGTAGTCTCTTTTGGAATCGCAAAATACCATTCTTGATAAGTGCATATTTTGACATATTTTCAGATCAAATCCTTTATACTTTTCTTGCTTTATTCTTGTTAATATTCTTGTTTTATTAATGTTTTGTGTTAGGGAATAAATGGAAGCATGTTTTCAGACTTGTGCAGTTTTTGTAATTTGAGCATAACTTCATGATAAAAAGCTCTATGGACCTGAAGCTTGTTTCATTTGAAAGCCAAGAGATAGATGTACAACTTTTATGTTGGAGGCTCAGCCCAATTAAGTCTTGATGATAGCATAAAATTCATCCAAGTAATTACACAAAATGGATCACCAAAATTCGAATCAGAGTTCAGCCCAGTATTGACTTATTTTACCAATTCGGTTATATATCTTGAGCCCAAATTTATTTTGATCTGAAATTCGGATATGTTATACCCAAGAGGTAAATAAACAAGTTTGATGAAGACAAGATGGTGTGAAAATGTGTCGAAATGGTAAAACCATAGGCTGCAAGTTGCTGCTGATGTTACAGGACGGCTCTTGGACATGACTCAGTAATTTGACCATATCTCCTTCATACGATCGCCAAATTTGACAAAAGATATATGAAAATATATCAGCGTTGAAAGATCTACAATTTGTGTTCTTCACGTATCTTCACAATCTGGCTGTATCTGACCGAAAAATATAATTCAATTCAGTGAATGAGAAATTTGTGTAACAACTTACCAACTCTTGGCAACTAGCATACCACTTGATTAACCCCTCCATTATTTGTTTGGCCTCTAGCTTACTCCAAGTACTATAAATAGGCCATGTATTCAACTTGTAAAGGAGGGGGGGTAGAGGGTTTCTTTAGGCTAAGTTATCTAGTTTGTATGTTTTCTAGTATTGTAAGTTTTCTAGTAGTAATAGAAATGCATTCTCTAGTTTCTCTTATATTTTTAGTCTTTGTTACTTTTATTATGTCTTTCTAAATTTTATTTTGCTGAGGAAAAAGGGTGAATCTCTTGATGGAGAAAGAGAAATGGTTATAAGGGTAGAAATTGTTTAAGTATGTTGTATTATTATTATTATTTTTGATCTAAACCCTACTTGTTTTTGTGGTGATTCTTGATTTATGTATCTCCAATGGCACAACAAATACTTGGGTTCATTTAGCTTATTGTACGGTTTTACCCCACCGACTGCTAATGTGAAACCTTGATTTGTTGTTGACGAAGGAGTACATAAATGCTTGATCCCATAAATAAGTGTTGGCGTTAAGAGATAATTTGCAATAGTAAGACAATATCATGATTACCTTATTGCATGAGTTACTTGATAATATCTTCCCATTGGAACCTTCATTATGTATGGATTCCAATTGTGGCAATTAATAGAGGTAAAAAGAATAAATAACCATTTCTCTATCCAAAACTCAAGAGTGGATCCCTAATCCTAAGTACTTTTATTACTTCGGTTTTTTTCTTTAGTTACATCATACATTAATTGTTCATATATTTTTGATTCACATAAACTCCATCTTTTTATAAATATAAACTTGAATTCTTCAAACAACTTCCCTGTGGATCGACCTCGGACTCACGAGAAATTTATTACTTACTACAACCTGCACTTGGGTTTGCAACCTTAAAGTTGTAGCAATTCTCTAACATTTAAAAATCAGAAGACTTTCTTAAAGTATTATCTTTCATCATTTTAGTAACATATTCATCAACTTGTTATCCCTGTTTAATTCTATTAATTAGAGTCAATTGAAGTGTCAAAGCTGCAAATTTAGCCTCCACTAATCCTTGTTGTACAATCTCTACATTCATTTTCTATAGCTCCATTAACTCTAGTTTATGAGTCAAAGCTATAGTTGTGGTATTTTGTGTTGATTTCCTGCTCAATGCATCAGGCACAACATTAGCCTTACCAGGATAATAGTTGATAACATAGTCATAATCTTTCACCAACTCCAACCATCTTTGTGGTCACATATTTAACTCTTTTTGGATGAAAAAATATTTTAAGTTTTTGTGATCAGTATATATCTCACATCGTTCACCATACAAATAATGTCTCTATATCTTAAGTGCAAAGACCACTACAGCAAGCTCTAAATCATGCGTAGGATAATTCTTTTCATACTCTTTAAGCTGTTTGGATGTATATGCAACTATTTTACCATTTTGCATCAATACACATCCCAACCCATTTTTTGAAGCGTCACTATAAACCACAAAGCCTCTAGTACCAGATGGAATAAAAAGAATAGAAGCTGAAGTTAACCTCTTCTTCAATTCTAAAAACTTTTCTCACAAGCATCTGTTCATCTAAATATCGCACATTTTCTGGTTAATTGTGTCAAAAGAGAAGCTATCTTGGAGAATCCCTCCACAAATCTATGGTAATATCCAGCTAAACCTAGAAAACTTTGTACTTTAAAAGGATTAGTAGGTTGTGACCAGCTATTAATAGTTTCTACTTTACTTGGATCTACAGATATTCCTACTCCTGATATTACATGTCCTAAAAATACCACTCAATCAATCTAAAATTCACATTTCTTAAATTTAGCATATAGTTATTTCTCTTTCAAAACCTCTAAAACAATTCTTAGATATTCACCATGCTCTTTTTTTGTGCTAGAGTAAATCAAGATATCACCAATAAATATTATAACAAATCTATCAAGAAAATTTTTAAATACTCAGTTCATCAAATCCATAAAAGCTGGTGGAGCATTTATCAGCCCAAATGGCATCACCAAAAATTCATAATGTCCATATTTTGTGCTAAATGTTGTCTTGGCGACATCATCCTCTTTTATTTTCAGTTGATGGTACCCAGATCGTAGATCAATTTTTGAAAATATAGATGCACCTTGGAGCTGATCAAATAAATCTTCTTTTTTTAGGCAGAGGATACTTATTCTTGATTATAACTTTATTTAAATCTCGATAGTTTATAAACAGTCTCATTGTACCATCCTTCTTATGTATAAATAGAACTGGTGCACCCCATAGTGAAAAGTTTGGTCTAATAAAACCTATATCCAATAATTCTTATATTGGTATCTTCAATTCTTTCAACTCAGCTGGTGTCATTCGATATGGAGCTTTAGATATTAGATATGTTCCTGGATTTAGTTTAATGACAAACTCTACCTCACGGTCTGGCGGTAATCCAGCAAGATCATCAGGAAATACTTCTGGATACTCCCGAATAATTGACACTTCATTAAGGATCGGATGGTGTTGTTCTTCAATGCTCATAACACTCACCAAATATCCTTCACAACCACTATCTAATAATCTTTATGTTTTCAATGCTGATATAATCAGGAATTTGAAGCTTTTTACGATTCCAATAAAGGTGAACGGTTCCTCTCCAAGAGGTTGAAAAGTCACTGTCTTTCTCTAACAACCTATAGTAGCACAATACTTTGACAACTAATCCATACCCAAAATCATATCATAGTCATTCATGACCAATATAATTAAATCAGCATAGAGTTCTCTATTTTCAATGGGAATAGCACAATCTTTTAAAACATGGTTAGGTTGTTTTGAATCTCCAAAGGAATTATCACATTGTAACTGACCTCAACGGTATCAGATACTCTACCCAGTCTCTTCACATACTCAGTGGATATAAATGAATGTGTAGCCCTAGAATCAAATACAAATGCTGGAGTACCAAAGATAGAGAATTTAGCTATTACCACTAATGGGTTCGCCTCAGCATTTGATCTAGTGATGGTAAAGACTCTAGCTGACACTTTTATTTATCCTGTTGGATCTGGATTATCTGGACATACTATGGCAATATGTCCAACCTTCCCACAAACAAAGCAGGTTCTAATCTTCATCGGACAGACTCTACTGTGCTGACCACCATATTTAGGACAAGAAGACTGCGACATTGGTACTTTGCCTTGATTAATCTTTGTATGCTTACTATGATCCCACTATTGTTGCCCTTGTCTTGGTTGGAATTTAGATTTTTGATTATGCATTTGAAATGGTCTCTTCTTTTCATTCCAACCCATCGTTGCCCCTGTCCTTGCTTGAATTAGCATCGAATCTCCTGAGCATGGGAAATTCTAAGTTCAGCTTGTTCTGCCACTAAAGCTCTCTCAGCAATTTGTGAGTATGTCACTCCTTAGATTTCTGCCATATTCATATCTCTATATAGCTATAGTCTCAAGCCTTCAAGAAAATTTTCAACTTTCAATGCATCAGTGTTGACCATAAGTGTGGCAAATCTAGATAGTTGTTCAAACTTACAAATGTATTCTCCAACTATCATAGTTCCCTACCGTAGTTGTATAAATTCATTCATCTTCATTGCACGAACTGGAGCTGTGAAGTATTTATTTCAAAACAACTCTTTAAATCTATCCCAAGTTATGACAATGGTGTCTTTGACATCATTGTATCCCACCAATGTCCAACATTGCCTCAAAGCATAAAGGATGCACACATCACTTTCTCTTCTTCTGAAACTCTACTGTACTAAAACATGTTTTTAAGAGTTCTCAACCAATCTTCTGCACCTGTAGGATCTAATGCATTCTCAAACATCGGTAGGTTTAGTTTTTCTGAATCTTTTCCTAACTATCTCCACCTATTCTACTCAGGATTGTGGTTAAACTATTTCAGCCCTTGGTTGTCCACCCATATCCCTCTGTTAGATAAGTTGTTGAATTTGTTCTAATTATCGTTCAACAAGCTCTGTAAGTCAATTAATGATAACATCATGATCATTATTTGGAATAAGTGTCTCCTCACCTAAGGTTCCGGCACCACTACTACTTTCACCCATTGTTCTCACCATGACTGTAATACCAATTTTTTATAATAAATTTTATAACAAATGGCCAATATAATTCATGACATATATAATTCATGATAATATAAAATAAAACTTACTGGCACGGCTGTGCTCCACAAGTTCTAAGATCATATACATGGATAATCTATAGAATCAAGTCCTGGGATTTGATACCACTCTTATCACAACCTCCCAAAATTATGTATACATATTTATAGAAACAACATGTGCAACAAAATTTATGCATGTATGCGTGTGTATAGCCTTTTTTTTCTGGCTAGTTAGTTTGACTCTGATAAAAGTAAAGTGTTTTCACATCCTGTAACACTGTATATACATAGAGAGTTATTTGAACAGTAACAATGTCTATCAAAATCATCATAACCTCAAACTCATTTACAATGGAGTTTTGAAAATGATATACAGGATAAGTTCACTAATATAATACAATAGATCTAAAATCAAAAGCTCAACCCATAAATAGTCCAACAGGTAGTCATCCATGTACATCGATCTTTGAAAGCCTGTAGGAGCTCCACTGCCAGCCCAGTAAACCAGTGTCACAAGTCTTACCATGCTCACCTGCAATGCATGAACTACATGAGCTAATGCTCAATAAGTAAAAATCATGTATGCCAAGAGTATGATAAAAAATCTCATGCAACTCACCTCGAAGATATGATGTTAGAACTGTGTCAAATTTGAGTACTCATAAATCAAAGGTTTTTTTTTCAAAATCGCTTCATTTTATTGGGCCCTTGGCCCACCTACAATGCATAGGAAAGAGCTCTGCATAATATCAATAATCAAATGGCCAATAATTGATTGATACAGTCGAGTGGACTATCTTTCTGTGACCCCCTCTAGAGGTACACCCCTCGGTGAACTAGTAGTGGCCAATATGCATCTTTATTCATGAAAATCATTTCTCAAATCATATCGTGCATGCAGGAACCTCAACTATACCCATATGTCATGCATGCACATATAAATGCTCATGAATGGTATATTCAATATGAAATACAAGTCATCTTGCTCTCAACATGTTTCAAGAATCATAAATCTCTTAAAGTACATAATATACTTGTCATCCAATCAATTTAAATATCAACACATTAGGTATAAATACTTCAAGATGTACTATGTTGACGTATTGTAGTTGCAAATAGATTTTTACTTACCTTTCACTTAGTTGGTGGTTTAGTCTAGATTTGTTTATTATTCCCTTCAATCTTAGATGTACAATAGCCTGTAATATTACGCAACATCAAGCACCATTCTCAATTTGGCAAGTTGAAAGCATAAAATCCTATACTAAGACCTTAAACACCAAGCTATCTAGGTAATAATCAAGCTTTTATAAATTAGAACTCAATATAGTCCCTCAAATACCTTAATTTCTCATCATAGATATATGTAAATATCATGTAATTGAAGTATTATAACTCTAATAGTATGTACCTAATTGTTAGAACTCAATATCAATATGTTTAAGTTAAAACATGATAAGTTATCAAATGAGACATATTCATATTTTCATATTTTTCTTCTATCCAATTTAGTTGCATGCTAACTTTGGCATCCTTAGGCATATCCAATCACTCCCAAATTTTTACCACACTTATATAACATGTAGTGCAACTTCTAAAATTCAATATAGAGGTTTGGAAGATGAAATAACTCAGGAAATAATTTTTGGTCGTGGTTCAATGATAGAAATGAAGAAAGGTTGAGGTGGTAACTTGAGGTGACAAAGTTTGAGGTGTCAAGTGGTGATTCAAATATGATGTTATACACACCTTATGCAGCTCTAATCTAGTGTTTTGATAGTTTATTTATCAACTTACATCCTATTTTAATTTTCGTAGGATCAAATAATAAATTCTACCCTAATTTCTTAACCGTTCATTCGATTTCCAAATCAATTGACATTCGATTTTTAAATGATTGTCTAGTTTGCATTTCTAAAATCATATACACATATGGACCTTGTACTATGACACTTAAATCACATTATATCATGTCTAATATCCCAAGTATATTAATTCATGGATGTATACTTTTAAAATGCTTCGATCTAATTGAATTGAATCATATAAGTTTACTACTAATATATATTTAATTACTACATGTATTAGGATCAATATATGTTTAATTACTACATTGATTGTTTTGTCTATTTCTTGAGTAATATAAATATTAATTTATATACTATGTGTTCTTGATTAGGTCATAATAAACAAGAAACATAAACCGGTAAGAGAAAACTCATTGAGTTTATAATTTACAATTAGCTACCCAATGTGCCTCAACCTAGAGATATAATTGTGGGCTACGTTAAATATCTAAAATTGCATAGAATACAATCTCTTTGAACTTTAGAATATTCATAGAGTTAAGCCCATAAATTTAAGACACTGGAATATTATGTATGTGTACATATTTATGATGATATACATTCAATTTCTAAGTATATTGGATAAGTAGAGATTTACTCTCTCACATGAGCAATCGCTTCTGATGTTGAGTAGCATGCAAAGATGAAACATTTATATTTTGTTGTGTACAATTTCATAAAGAAGATATCGCCTTAATGAATGAAAAAGATGAGATTACTATTGTGAACTTAAGTAATCAAAATGGGTTCTCACTATCCATTAAACTTGTTCTATGGCCAGATGTGTTTTATCTTGGTTTTAGTGTTTTTTTGAGGACGAAACAAAAAAACTTAGGTTAGGTGTCGTACTAATAAATTAATTAGAAGACTTAATAAATTAGAAGATAAATTAAACATCCTTCGGAAAAATGAGGTGAATTCTCGAGAGACTTAATAAATTGTAGTTACCATTTTGAACAAATAATGTCAATTTAATTTACACAAATCACACGGACGTAACAAATTGCATTTAATTTCGATGAGTCACTTTGGGAACACCTTAAAATTAAACTAACCTACTGGCTTCCATACACGATGAAAAGGGCTGATTTTAGTTAGAATAAGAGTAGTTGGTTATCAAAATTTTAAATTCTTTATTTTAATTTGTATTTTATTTTTTGTATTATGTCACATATGTACTCTAAAATGTATATAATCCACACTAATATGTATATTTAAAAAATATTTTCTACACTTGATATATATATATATATATAATATGTAATACAAGAGAAAATGAACAACCATAACTGGATTGCAATTGAACAATTTCTTGGTTATTGAGGGTTTTCTTTAAACCACAAAAACATTAACATCAAAATTTTATTCCAACATATGTCCAGCATTAAGTGTCATTTTTCAAAAGACCATTTTTTATACATATTTTGTTATTTTTAAGTACGTTTATATTATGCTAAGAGATATGACAGTGGCGTAGACATACTTATTTGTATTATTTTTTTCGGTAATGATATCTCTCACAAAATTATAATGTGTTAGTTTTAAAGTATTAGGATCTTTAGTGCATCACAACTCCCATATAATTGCTTACAAATCCAAAATGGTACAAAATCTCCTAACCAAACACATCATACTGCATATATATGTGTCATAAGTTATATTTAAATTATACATAGTATTATACATATTTGCTTCTTACTTCTCCAAGAGCTAACATCTTTGCCATATAAGAAAGCAAACTCAAAGGTAGATTTAGAATCATCCAAATCATCTTCTCAATCACAAAAAAATCTTTCCTTCACACCAAAGTAAACCATTTGCAATACTCAAAAAATATCCAAACATTCTTATTGTTATCATCTAATGCCACTCATAAGCATTGGATTGGTACTTTGGGACCTATGGCTTAACAGATATTTGGAGCAAGTACAAGCCTCATTGCACATCAAACTCCAAACAATAATCATTAAAATGTAGTGGTCTACACATTTCTGTTTGGAGTCTTTGGACACATTTTAAGGTTGAAACTTCATAATACAGGATTATTTATGAGCTTAAAACTCTCCATTATAAATCATTATAGAATTTTACATATATATTTCTTAGCACTAAGAAAGATGCCTTTTGAATGATTTACATGGATTTTTAACATAAAGTACAGAGTTTCACTCATCATGTCCTTTAAGTCATAAGTTAAACGATAACCATATCTCAATG
Organism: Paulownia fortunei; assembly: GCA_019321725.1. NCBI lineage: Eukaryota > Viridiplantae > Streptophyta > Magnoliopsida > Lamiales > Paulowniaceae > Paulownia > Paulownia fortunei. The sequence goes on from CM033110.1 coordinate 6,091,420, forward strand.
GTTTATACATGCTTCTTATTATCCCAGTTAATCTAATAACATCAATAAAGATATAGAATTAATAGTTTTTTTTTACAAAAGAATAATGGTTTTCATCTACTATGATAAAAATGCATGATGTCACCACTTTATAAGATCTTATTACCATTCTCTATAAGACTGCCTTTGGCCATAAAGATTTTAAGTTTATAAACTTTATCTTTGTGGCCTTCTATATGGAATCTTCCAAGCATTCCATGTAATTTTCTCAACATAATTCTCCATAGATAATTTATGTAATTCTCCATTGAAAATGCAATGTTTAGTCTATTTGATATAATTTTAAATCTTAGATATCCATAATAACTAAGAAAATAAAATAGAGGTATATATCACCATCAACAAATAGATTTGAATTCAAAAGTATAATTTTTTTCTCCACTAGGTGAACTTTACACCTCGTAAGAACTATATCAACATTTGGCTAGATTTTGAGAACACACTAGTTCTTAGTAGACTTGTTCTAAATTTTAACCAAAATTTCAAACTTGGTTTGATTTTGTAGAAATGAGCATTTAAGTTATGCTAAAAGTTGTTACTTATAGCAACTCTACAACTCAAATTTTTGAATAGTGCAACAACCCAAATGCCACATTTTAGATGTGGTTTTATCATGAGAGTAATTACTACCATACCGACTAACAATCACCTCCCCAATAACTTTCCAAAAGAATTATGCTTCCACACAAGCTAATAGATTTCAAAGTTGCATAGCATTCTTCCATTGCTTTAATTCAATTGTCCTTTGTAGGACATGATAAAGTCTGACCGTATTAGACTCTATATCATCTTATGGAGACTACTTCGTGCTTTCACAAAGTTTTGATTTAGTTTTAGCTTGATCATTTAGATAAATTGCTCTCACTCAAAATAGATAGCAATAAATATTCCTACACCATAAGTGATAACTTGATCACATAGATAGAATTGCTCCCACTCAATATGGGAAACAATAAATGTTTTACATCATAAGTGATCTATCAAGTACATAGCCATAGTCTGAACCATTGAACTTAAGAAATGTTTAATATTTTAAGTTTTTTCCTCCTAGAAAAATCACTCTCCAGAAATGTGATATTCTGTGATCTAACATAAATCACTATTCCATCTCCTTATTTATTTATGAACATGTGCCCTTTAGATTATTTGATATATCTTCTAGACATACATTAATTGTCATTGAAATCTAATTTTTCAAACTCATTTGAAAATTTTACAAATAGAGATAGGCAACTCCTAGGATCTAAGGCAGCTTAGGCTAGATTATCTACCTATTTGTAGCTTTTATGGAATGAAAATATAGATCATGAAGGTTTTTAATTTAGATGTGAACTCTAATTAATCAAACAATGTTTCCTAAAGAAAATAAAAAAGTTAACTTCAGTATTCATAGATCTCATTACATCGAAATGATTTTCTATTCCTTCTCTTGAAACACTATTTTATGCAGGTGTGTTGAGAATAGTCAGTTGCCTTATAATTCTTTCTTCATTACATAGATCATCTAAAAGATCAAAACATCATTCACGCCATAGATCTAGTCTCAATTTTACATTAATTTGATTCTCTCTTCTATATTCTAAAACACTCCAGTATTTCAGATTATGAGATATCAAATAGATATGATCAAGGTACGTGAATATTTTCTAAATATAATGAAACACGAGACTCCATGTCTAGCCTTCTTGTTAATCTAATCACAGAAATCTATAAGAATTAAAAGCAAAGAAAGCTTAGTTTTATATCCTTTTGAATGGTTCAAATGTGAACAAGTTGACAGTCAATTAAACTTGACTGATTACCTTTGAAGGACATCCTTAAACTTCTTTATGCGGGCCTCCGAGAATTGTTATCCATGTAAGTGTATTTACAATGAAAAACAATGCTCACTTATACTAGGAGTGTTAATGAGAGAGAAATTTTATCAGATTCTCATATTTCAAATCCAAAATATCCAATTATTGGGCAAGACTTTCATCAAACCTTCGCATCTGAAATCCATAATATCCAATTATTGTGCAAGACATACGAGTAGGATCCTGGATTAGACCGGATCATTACATGATACAAAATACAAATCCTCGAAAAGAAAATCCGAATAAATATTTTTACAAGAGAGAGTAGTATATAAAAGAAAAACATACCTACCTAGGTACACCATCTACCAAGTTCACCTAGATGCTTGTATAATATACAGAAGATAACTTAATCCAGCAACACCACCATCCTTATTGTATTATCCAGAACGCGGAGATTGATATACCACATGGCGTTTACATATATACTGAGTATAAGCCACAACTGTTCAATCCGATTTTCTCCAAACATAGTTGCGCTGGGCATGCCAAGCAGTCGAGTAAGCTGAAAGTGCTGAACCTGTCTTGAAAATGAAATGCTTGGCCAGACCTATGCTTTTCTGTGCTGCAAGCCATAAGGTCCAAAAGAATCCAATCCAACCTGATTTGGGCATGAACAACAAAACATATCATCGTATAGCTTCACCATGAGTAAAAACAAGCACAACATACTTCTTTTACTGGACAGCCTAACTTTGATCTATCTTATCATACATGTACAATGAGAGAATGCTTATGTCAGCTGGATCAGATGCCAAACCAACTGAGTGACAACTATCCCCAGCCACTGCAAGTTTTAAATGGAATTTATTTAATATTTTGAAATGATATTCCGCCCCATTGACAGAACTTATGACAATAAGGCCATCTTTGCCACTTAAGTCTCCATAACAGAACTAAGAAAATGCAACCTGTTACCCCTCTTCCACTTCTTTCCCAATCTCCTCATTTCAATAAGCCTTTAATGATTGTTGAATGGGCAAAAAAGTACTTTTCCAAAGTCATGGAGAGGAAGATGCATGGTTGTGAAAGGCTCTGGGCGCATTCAGTTGAATATTACTGTCTTAAAATTGCTTTCAATATTTAGTCAAATGTTGACGAGAACTTAGATTAAAATGTTTTTCTTGCCCAAATAATTTACTATTAACTCCATAGAAAATATTTCGAGGAATTTTAACTTACAGCTTTACACCAGTTGTCATCTCAAGATTACTGTTAAATTAGCATTGAAATGCAAGATTTGCATTACTAATGGTCATACATGTGTATGTTTGTGTTTCCGAACATGTATATAAAATGTCAACCACCACACCACCTACATCCTAACTGCTGGTACGGATACAAAATATGTAGCCTCCTTCCTCCACCTCTTCTCCTGGCTGTGCTTGTAGCTAAGAATGAGGGAGTGTGATTAGTATATGGAGGTATAAAAAACACAGTTTAATACGACTCTACTAATATGGGTTTCTTTCTATTTTGGCTGCCTAAAAATCAGAATACACTTGATCTATGGGCATTTCCCAAGGATAATGCCATAAAGTTAAAACGAAAGAAGGGATGACAGTACCCAGCTGTTGCGGGAAAAAAGAGGAAGATGAAAGCCAAGTTTTTCCTATGCATAAATCATAGTAACATAAGCTATCATGACTACTTGGAGAGCCTTTCCCCAGAAATTCATTAGTAAAGCATAATTCATATGAGTACTATGTGGTACTGATTGCTGTTGAATAAATGTCTGCTCAAATTATGGTGTATGCAAAAACAATAATTTCCATGCTCTATTTTGTTGTGTGCAATATGGTAATAATTTTAAAATGGCTGTATGAATTGAAAAAACATAAGATCCCCAAACACAGAAAACAATTATTAATAAAGCATACCTTCACAGAGAAGTTACAGAAACTTGAGATTTTATATGCTGAAAAAGCTAAACTTGAGAATCAGACACTGAAACAATGCTTAAAAATGCTGAATGAGTAAACTTGCACACAGAAAATTTCTGAAAGTAGAGTATCACTTCATAGAACTGCGAACAAAAATCAAATCAAATTTCTGCCCGTAAGTTGTATGTGGTGCAACTAATAGTACAATCTAGTGTAATGTGAATGGTACCAGCTTAAAATCACATAATAAAAGACAAATATCATAACTATTTTGATATGGTCACATAGACTGTTTTTCAAACTTATGTGATGATTATTATCATGCCTTATAATTTCTTCATTTATTGCTTGCTCAAAAACCACAATATTACATACATGCTAGCGCTATCAAAAAGGATCCGACTTGATTTCATCTATTTTTTTTCTTTTGCAACATTATCAAAAGAGTCGCAGTCACATGTCAAAGAGCATCAAAGTCCAAAACCTCAAAGCAGAATAATGGAAAACCATAAGAAAACAATGCCATTACCTGTAGCAATAAGGACAGCAATAATAGCAGAAATTGTTGCTGTGGAGATCACAAATACAGCTACAGATAATACCCCAACATAAATGGCAGTAACGCAGACAAAGAAGAGAGCCAAGAATCCTCCTGCTGCTGCTAAAGACATGACAAGAGAAATGACAACAGCATTGATGGTTGCCGCAGCAAAGAAAAGCATAAAGACTAACAATCCTGCCAAGGTGAGAAGAGCAATTGTCCCTGCCTGCGACAAGTATCAGCATTATTACAAGAGAACATTACAAGAACAAACCAAAAGAAAAACGATATATAACTGCCAACTTCACATAAATAGAATATTATATGATTATGTCCAACATAATAGTACGGTATCGAGAATGAACAATAGAACCTACCACAAACCTATTTGTTGGATGAAGCAATGATGGATCATTGCTTTGGGTGAGAATTAGTGAAGATATGCTTAAGTGACAAAGAAGACTACAGTACCTTCGAAATTTTCTCTTCTAGAAAATCAGAATCTATGAAAGATAGAGCACAGAAAAATAATGCGATGAAGATTCCAGACGATCATCCAAACATACAAAACAAAAGGCCAAGTGCTTTTAGAAGCCATTAACAGAAAAATGGATCTGCAGAAATTGTAAAGACTATCAAAGACCAGAAGAAAGCAAAGAGTAATCTCAGATGGTCAGTACCACAAGTAGCATGCCAACAAAAAGACTTTATAGCCATTGGCTAGATGCAATTCTGTAAACAGCCTTCGTTTAATTTCCCCAAATCAAAGAAGTCAGCAAGCAATCTCAAAGTTAAGGAGATTAATTCCAAGAAACTATTAAGGAAGAAGAAATTGAGAACATTTTATATAACTTTACAATAAAATACAAAGTGGCTTTCTCTATATAGCAAAGGAAAGGTTGAGGGATAAGGGAAATTGAGCAAAAACATATAATGCCCTCCCCACCAGCCCAAGAAGATGTGAACTAGAGGAAAAAGAATTTATTGTTTTGACTCTTCCTTTCCTGAATATTTCTGCTGTCTCAATTAGCCATTGCACAGATAATAATGATATTTATGGTTCTAGTAATTACTTCTTAACAAGTCAGACTTTATTAGAAAGGATAAACCATGTACGAGAAGTGTAAACATCAGATTCTTAGTATCCATCACTCAGAAACTGTAAAAAAGAAACCTATCAAAGGGCCCACAAATGTTGGGATGGGATGCTTCAGAGCAACAAAAAACATTTACTATCCGTTTTCCATGCCTCCAACAATTTTTTGGGACAATCCTCTAGAATTACCAGATGATGCTGATGGCACCTAGTTCCATGAGCTCATAAGTTGGCTTTCAGTAAATAAAACAGCCAAATTAACTCCAAGAAAGCTATAAACCAGGCTCCATAGCATGTTATCCACTTTGAAAGATATAAAAACTGGCCACATTTTTTCAAATCCCTTGAACTAGGACAAACAATGCTTGTTCTTCCTCTCCTCCTTAGGAAGAATGCGCTAGAATCTCTCAGAGTTGTCATCAAAGATATGCACTCTCCAGGGTATACTTTACTTCATGGACCATCTTCCAACAAACTGCCACTCTTGTCCTCAACACCAAAAAAGAAAAAATGGCTTAACAGAGGATTCATATCCTCACCATGGTTCAACTAAATCGTATCTTTAAAAGAACCCCTTAAATACAGCATCTTCAAGTTTCTTTAAATTCTTAGTTTATGGTTCAAATGGTAAAAGCCCTTGGTATCACAATCATGCTTAATAAATTGAGTTTGTGATTGGCAATAGTAAAATTGGGATCCCCAAGGGAAGTCAGTGAAATTTAGTTCCAGTTTACTTTTCTAAATGCAAGTGTAAAGCACAACTTTCTCGTCACAAAACATAGCACTGATTTATAATTCTTCGCTGCACCATGATTTCAATGTCTTTGCATTCCAATTCATGCCTGTAACATACTATCACAGAGAAAAGCGGAAAGGATAGCTTTAGCAGGTTTTACACAACTTCAAGATAAATAAATATGCCAGTTTGACAATACAGATTCTCAGCCTCAAGGCCCCCAACATAACAACAGAATGATTAACCACAAAAAACTCCCTATCAAATACTAGTAAAATACTGAGCCAACAAAAACTTTTCAGTTAGTACTACGTTTTGGAAACAATATCGGAAACGAAAAAAGAAAAAGAAACTAACATGCAGCTCAAACTTCACAAGATCTAGGTACGGCCCACATAACATTGATGTCAAATAAAGAAAAATCAACAAATTCCTCGAAAACCTTCAGTAATTTTTCCAAAATCAATATTTAATTTGTCCAAAAGAGAAACAAGATGAAATTTAGTTTTCAATACAGTTCCTTTTTTCCTTTTCAATTTCCGGAGGACAACGAGTAAAAGACCATAGCAAAATAGACTAACAGAAACAATGAGAAGGGCGCGAAGAGGGCTGCCGCGGCGAGTCCAGAGGAGAACATGGCGAACGGTGTTCCTGGAAGCATCGCGAAACAGAGGAATATTATCAGAAAGGGAGGCTTTCATCCTTTGCAGCAGAGAAGCAGAGGAACTGGGATCCGGGAAGAAAATCGCATCGATCAAACGGTTGAGAATGGTGTAAAGGGTCAGCTCTTGCGTTTGTTCTGCACTATAATCGCCAGCCGCCTCCACAATCAAGACTCCATTGGGCTTTTTAGTAGCATTATCTTCCGCCATTTTTCACTCTCGGTTGTGGTTTTCGTACTTTACCTGAGTACTTGACTAGTAACAGTGAGGCAGAAAGTGGTAGATGAGCATCGATTGGTGAGTAAATTTGATTGGTCGATTGATCGAAGGAAGAAAAGAGTGGGGGGTGGGGGTGGGGAGGGGGTTGTAGACTGCATAGGGATTTGACAGATAGGCTTCGGACGCGTAGACCGAGAGGATCTGCCATGTTGGCCGCACCAACTATATGAATATTCCATTCTTTTTATCAACTAGGTAATTTTATTGAAGATTTTTGCTCAAATTCTGTCTACTTAAACCCTTATTTTGTAATTAGTTATTTTCGTTAGAGTGTAAAATTATAGTGTTATTCACTTATTTTGTAATTTATATGGGTTTAATTGAACCCGACTTGAGCTAATCCCCGTATTTATTTAGATTTATTTACTTGCTTACATTCCATTTGCTTTGAATTAGAATTTAAATTGCAACTAAGTTAATTATGATTTGTATAATTTTCGTATGGGAAAGGGAAAAGTAAGCAAGTGAAAATAGACAGTTTTTTTGAGCAATGAACCTAAGTTCTAGTCATAAGTCACACAAACCTAAAAAAGAAAGTGAAAATATTTTTGTTTCAAAATAAAGGGTTATATACAACTTATTCCCTAGCGCCCCTTTGCTAAGATTGATAAGAGTTCAATAGATGGGAATACCTACCTAATTTATTATTTACTTGAATCCGTTAGGCCCATTTGAAGGGAGTAACCCCGTATGCAATTAAGGCCCTCCTTGTTTATGGATCATACTTAGGAGATGTGATGTATGATCTAAATAAAAGGTCCGGTCGACATTAATGTATATATGAACAAAATTACCCCATGTATATATAAAGAGCTTTAAAACCCTAATGTGCTATCAAATTACCCTTATACTTTAAAATAACAATATATTTTATGAAGTTTGATTAACTAAATTAAACTAAATTATTTATATGTATAATATACATAAATAATAACTATAATAATAAATACAATATATACATGTAATAATTGATATATCTATTAGGATCAATTTGCATAGATTTTGATGATGAGTATGTTAGTTTAGGATTGACCTCCTAAATTTTTTGAAATATTTTTTATTTATTTAGCATTTAAGTAAATGCTACGCTACTTGGGCAGTGCTTGAAGAAGAAGACTTAGCTTATGAACATAAAATGTGAAAAAGAAGTGTTGACGATCAGAAGTTGAAGAAATAAGATAGGGGCTTTTGACCTTCAAAGAAAAACGCTCTATATGTTGGGATCGCATAACCATGGCACCCTAAATGCAGCGGAATATAAAATTTTAACATACATGCATCAAATATATAATTGGGTCTTGAGTTCGTAGCGATTGCATTGATTATGCGTAATTAAAAATAAATTGATACCCCAAAAAATTCAAAGGTTAAATGAATTATACATAAATTTAATTTAATGAAAAACAATCCAAAACCATTTTAGAAAATTGTCAATCTCCAAACCCCGTGGGTAGAATTTGCCAAGATCTCCAAGTGTTGATCCTCTAAATACTCACTCACAATTCAGCCTATGCTAGTAGTCTAAAATTTGATAATTTGTATCTAAGTATATGTGTGGGTTTTGGAACAAATGTAATTCACTATTTACTATTGGTGTTTGATCAATCCTTAATTTAACTGGTATAATAAGAACTGATCAAAAACTAGGAGAAGAAAAAGATTTTTTTCATCTTTGAGGGAGAGAGAGATTTTGCAAAAAATATTTCTTGCAATTTTCGGCCATATAAGGGGCTTTTATAACTCCCCTATCTTCCATCATATGGCAACAATCCAAGTCCAACTTGGATTCTAAAAGGTAAGTCTTTCGTCCCCTTTCCACGTATTGAATAAATATGGTAAGTCTTTAATTATAAATTAAAGACATAAGGTAAGTCTTTGATTCCAAGTTAAAGATTTATAGTAAGTCTTTAATTCTATCCAGACTTAATCTCGTAGTTAATGTTTGAATTTAACTCTTAGTTAAATTCCTCATGGGTTTTCTACAAGCCTATACTCAATAAACCTTGGTCCAAAATAATTGAACTCAATTTAATTGATCTAATTAATTAAATTAATTCATTCAATTAATTATAAAGGCCCACAATAATTAATTATTCAAAATAATTGAATACTTGTTCGATGATGGACCATCTAATTCAATTAAGTCAATTAATTAATTGAATAAATTCAACACTTAAAATAATTAAATTTTATATAATTAATCAAATTATATAATTATAATCCAACTCTTAGATTAATTACTTAGACAAGAAATGAGCTTCTCTGAGTAAGTGTGTGACCCTTTAGGTTCACTCATATGCTAGTAGTATGCCTATAACTCTTGTGATTTAATTGAATAATTAATATTTTATTTATTCTTGCATAATTAATTACATTAATTAATCATCTTGAAATTAACATTTTAATTCCAAGAACCTCGCAAATCATGGTCAGCATCTACCAACACACCATGAAGACCTAGACATAAGTGAAGGTGGTGAATCTTTTCAATTACAAATATTGTGCAAGTTCGATTCTTACGTCAACTAATCTCCCGATCAAGCCTAGGATGTAGATTATTAGTTGAAACCCTAATAGCTCAATTCTATTGAAACATTCTTAGTATCTTAATTCGTTGATACTAATTAAGAAATCCATTTCCTAATTACTCACCCTAACAATAACCATGGATTTCAGAATCAAGTAAAGTAAAATTATAGGAGATTCGCCTTCATCTAGATAGGTGACGTATCCTTTGTTGACCACTCATTAATCCCTATAAACAAAGATGATGCACCAAAAATATCCTTTTTATGATTATCATGCAATAAGAGAATAAAGAAAAGTACATCATGTTGAGAATGTGATTACAATAGTACTTCAAGTCAAAGGACTATATTATACACTTATCATAATGATTAAAAACTTCCCATTTGACAATTATATTTCCTTGGGAATTTTTGGTGGGATTGTTTAGTGAATTTTTTTTCCAGCTAGCATCCACATATATGCACTACTGTCACAACATAGGTGTCTATAGAATGAAGCACACTCCTTTCGAGCATGCATCATATGTGCAAGTCTTAAATAGGCTAGTCAATGTCCCATCTTAAAAAGTCTTCAACTTGAAACTAGTTTAAGATCACAAATATAGAGGCATATCCCATGATTACCATCCTATGCGTAACTATGCCCCGCAGTTATCTACAGACTTCATCTAATTTTAATAACATGAAGTTTAAGATAAAGATTTCCTTTTGTAATGTTTAATAAAAAAAGATAGTCTATTATAAGATTATAATAGCAACCACTAATTGACTCATCGAATACTACTCTAACAAACTCCCACTTCCCTTAGAACCAATTGCCTTTGTACTTGAGGTCTATTTTCTCAAGATGTCTATCAAACACTCCTTATGTAAGGGTTTTGTTCAGTAGGTCTACTATATTTTATGCTGAGGTAACCTTCTCCACTTTAATATTACCTCTACTAACGATTTATTGACTCAAATGGTTTTCCCTCATTGTGTGCTTGGATCTTTAACAAGACATTGGCTCATTTGCTTACGCTCTAGCCCTGTTGTTATCGCAATACACAAATATTAGATCAACAATAACCAGAACTACACCTAACTCTTAGATGAAGTTTTTCATCCAAACAACTTCTTTTGCAGTATCACATGCTGCAATATATTCAGTCTCGATAGTAGAATTCAGAATCATCTCTTGCTTGGAACTCTTCCAGGTAACTGTACCACTCTTTATAGTGAATAGAAATCTGGACATAGACTGTAATCATCCACTTCAAACTAAAAATTAGAATCAGTATCGCATTCTACTTTCTACCCTCCATTATTGTAAACTAAGAAAATATCCTCAATTTTTCTCAAGTACTTCAAGATGTTCTTTATAATGATCCAGTTTTGATCGTATAGATTGGACTGATATCCACTCGTAACACTCAAAGCATATGCGACATTAGGCCTTATATATAGCATTATTTGCATAATGTTTTCTATAGCGGATGTATAAGGTGCGTGAGCCATCTTTTCTCTTTCCTCTGAAGTCTTTAGGGAGATGGACTTCAAAAGAGAAATTCCATGACTTATCAGCGAGTATTCTCTCATGATTTTCTCTATGCTGAACCTTTTTAGCACATTGTCTATGTACATTGATGGGATAATCCTAGCAACATTCTAGATCTGTCTCTATAAATCTTAATCCCAAATACATAGGATATTTCTCCCAAATCTTTCATGGAAAATTATAGACAACTAAGTTTTTATTGACTACAAAATTCCTACGTCATTCCAATGAGAATGTCATCATTATATAAAACCAAAAACATCACCACGCTTCCACTAACCTTCTTGTAAATGCATGGCTCATCTATATTGTTCAGAAAACCAAACAAATTGATTGTCATGTTGAATTAGATGTTCTAACTACTTGATGTTTATTTGAGTCCATAAATGGATCTCTGGAGTTTGCAAACCTTTTGCTCAATCCCGTTGGACATGAAGGCTTCTAGTTGCCTCATGTAGATCTGATCTCTTCCTCAATATTTTCTTTGAGAAAAGAGGTCTCCACATCCATTTGCCATATCTCGTAGTCATAATACGCTGATATTGCCAGCAGTATATAAATGGACTTAAGCATCACAACTAGAGAGAAGGTTTCCTCATAGTCAATCCCTTGTTTCTAATTATAGCCTTTTGCATCCGGTCTAGCTTTATAGGTTACAACCTCCCCATTTACTCCAATATTTCATTTGTAGACTTATTTGCAGGTAATGGGAATAATTTTCTCTAGTGGGTCCACCAAGGTTCAAATATTGTTGGAGTACAAAGAGTCCGTTTCAGACTACATGGCTTCTTGCTAGTTTTCTGAATCAATGTCAGAGATTATATTATCATAACTCCTTGGATTGGTATGTAAAATAACATCCTCCTTGTTGTTCTCTAACAAAAGGCCATACCTTTCAAGCCACCTTGAGGTCCTTCCAAATCTCCTTAGAGGTTGTGTACTTGAAGTGTTAGAAGTTAAATGTTCAGTCACTATTGCCTCTTTTGGAAGTATTTGTGGCTCTTAAATTTCTTCAAACTCTATGACCTTGTGGTTTCTATCCAATAGAAAATTTTTCTCTAAGAATGTGGCATTCCTCGAGACAAACACCTTTTGTTCCGAGGGGGTCATTGAAGTAATACCCAATGAATTCCTTTGGGTACCCCACAAACTTACATAAGATGAATCTCGTATCCAACTTATCTCCCACTAGCTGCTTTACATAAGCGGGACACCTCCATACTCTACAATATTTGTAAGAGGGGCTTTTGTCATACCATATCTTATATGGTACTTTGGGCACCGACTTTGATGGCACTTTGTTGAGCAATAAAGCTGTCGTTTTTAGGGCATAGCCCTAGTATGAAGAAGGAAGCTCAGTGTAACTCATCATGGATCAAACCATGTTAAGCAAGGTTTGATTCCTTTGCTTAGCTACCCCATTGAGTTAAGGCATGCTAGGTGGAGTCCACCGGAAGAGAATCCCATTCTCTCATAGATAATCAATGAACTCACTGCTCAAGTATTCTCTTCCTCGATCAGATTGAAAAATCTTGATATTTAGTCTAGTTCGCTTCTCTACCTCATGCCTGAATTCTTTGAATTTCTCAAAGGTCTCAAACTTATATCTAATGAGATACATATACCCATACCTAGAATAGTAGTTGGTAAAGGTAATAAAGTAGGAATAGTTTCCTCGTGTACTAATACTTAGTGGTCCACATATATCTGATATCAAATCCTATTTGTCAGTGACTCGCTCCACTTGTTCAATAAATGATGATTTGGTCATCTTTTTCTTAAAGCAAAATTCACATGTTTGCATTTCTTCCATCTTCTTAAGGTCAAGAAGTGTCATCCTGTGAACTCTCTTCTTAAAGATATGACCTAATCTAGCATGCCACATGTATGTCAATGTTTGATTACTTTGTTGAATATATAAGATGGAATTTTGGGGTTGAGTAGTATATAAATCATTTGTCAACATTCCCACATATAATAAAGAAAAATCAAGGTAAAGGGAACAACTTCCATCTTTTATTAGCAAACTAAAACCTTCTCTATCCAAAATAAGAATAGAGTATTCTTCATTATCTGGGAACGTAAAGATAATTATTTAAAACTATTCTATTTTCACTGCCTAATGCTAAGTGGATAGTCCCTATGGCTAATGCAACAACTTTTGCTCTATTTCCCAGCCGAAAGATTGTCTCTCCTTCACTAAGCTCCTTGCTTCTTGTCATCACCTGCATGTTATTACATGAATGAGATCCATAACTGGTATTTAATACCCAATAAGCATCATTAATAGAAATGCTAACTTCAACAATGAACATATAAATAACCTTTCTGGCGAGACGCAAGGTACTTCTTACAGTTCTTTCTCCAATGCCTCGACTTGCCGTAATAGTGGCATTTGTCATTGGGTTCGGGACCTTTTTTAACTCCACCATCTGCCTTTAGCTTTTTGTTCTTCTTCGAGTAATACTTCCCCTTCCCTTTCGACTTGGTAGTCTTTGACTGGGAAGAAGATCCAACAAGCATGATAGGATTGTCCCTTTTCATGGTGGACTCAATTATCTTTAATACATTAACAAGCTCCAGGAGACTAGTCTCCATCTTGTGCAAGTTGATGTTAACCACGAAGAGTCAAATGAATTAGGCAGAGACTGCAAAACCAAATCCAAGTAGAGCTCATTGTCCATAATGACTCCCAAGGATTCAAATCTTTCAATGAGACCTTTTATCTGCAGTCCGTGCTCATGAACTAAAGAGCCCTCAACCGTAAACATCTAAAAAGCTCATTTGAGACAGAGTACCTTACTTGACTCGTGTGTTCACCATACAACATTTGTAGGTGAAGCAGGATATTAGCAGCATGTGCCATACCCTTATGTTGTCTCTGAAATTCATTCAACATAGATGCTAACTTTGAGCACCTAGCTTGCACATCATTGTTAACTTATTTACGATGTTCAACAAACCCCTCCTCAGTGGCATCCATCGAAGGTTCCGAAAGCAACACAACATCGAAGACGTAAGCCTTATTTTTGGATTGAAAAATGATTCAAGGTTCCTCAGCCAATCAAAAAAATTCAAAGCAGTAAGTTTGTTGGTGTTCAAGATGGATACAAGTGGATTTTTAGCCATTATTTCTACAAAATAATACGAAGAAAAAAATAAGCATTCCTTCGATTTATACATTCATTTACATGAAGGTCTTTTATCATAAATATTTCCTACTATTTTATTTGAATTCCATCACTGTCTTGGTGGAACTTTGGTAAATCCAATTTCTTATTAGGCTCAAAATCTAATTGACTTTGTCTTACGCCCTAATAATATGACCTCATATAACAAAGGCAAAAGGTAGACTACACATTGCCATTACATCACTATGCAACCTTTAAGATATTTTGCTTCATCTTTCCCATATGCCCTAATAATATGACCTTATATAGCAATCAATGTCACACGTGACCCATCAAAACATCCATGTAAGTGAAAACCCTAAATATCCCATGACTCGTTACCAATATTTGAACACCCCACTCCATGGGTATCACTATGCTAAGTAGTAATCACAACTTTTATTACTTAGCATATTCCACAACTCGTAGCCAATGCCCTAAACTAAGGTTACCAACTTATCACAGGTCACTACTTTTTGATGGAAAGCATGGACGATTGGACCTAGCCTGTTATTGTCTATTTACATTTGATATAAACCTTCAAGTTTTAACACCTAAGGTTTTAGACTTGAATTTTTAATTCAAGTAAGGGAAACATATTAGTTTGTTTCACGTGCAAGGTCTCATGTTATGATTATATTGTTTAATGTTATCTATCCTAATGATCACAAGCAAGATAGGAATCATAAGAAAAAATATTAAACATTCATAGCATGCATATCATACATTCTACTTAGGGATAATCATGGGCCTTTTATTCCTATGTGATCTACCCAAGCCAAAGTAGATCAATGGTCAATCTAGGGTGATAATTAAAATGATAATTGTCCTATCTATTACATATATAAATCCCATACATACACATGACGTCTCTTCTGGTTGCTTTATCTTGCTCATTTTTTTATATTATCCACCAAAAATGCAAAAATAAAACCTCACCAACTATGCTACACTCATTACAATTACTATCCTATAAGAAACCTTGGATAAAGTCTAAGGGGATGTACATAGAAGAGAGATGGAAATAACATTGAGAAAAATGGAGAAAGAGACTTGCATGCCTTATTTTAATTAAAATTCAATATTTAAACCATAATACACATAGAATAAATATGATCACATGGGTCATGACTCCATGATCATCTATTCACAATATGCTTAACTAAAATCATCATATGATAATAAAAAATAGGTAAATTTACCATTCCTTTATGTGCCGAATTTAAATTTGGGATTAATAATTTCAAATTTTCTAATGAAATAATTTTATTTAATTCAAAATTAACAAATTAATTCCAAAATAGATTTATGAAATTTTGAAAATAAAAAAAAATAGATCTGAGTGCAAGACCTAGTGGCACCATGGCATATTGAATTTTTTTCTAATAGCGTTGTGGTGCCATGGTGTGGAGGCTTCTACAAGCCATGCGTGATGGTACCTCGATGGGGGGCTGTGGCGCTAGTCGCAGCAGATTTATTTTTCACCCAATTTTCAAGTTTTATCTAGTAAAACAAAAATCCCAAACATACAAATCACATAAACAATTTTATCGCACATCAAGGATTAATTAGACGCATAATCTTTACAAAAATTAAAGCGATGGGTATCAATTATGCAGTAACCTAGGCTTTGACACCACTATTAGGTTCACATAACCACGGGACCCCAAACGCAACAATATTTAAAATTTTAACATATATGCATCAATTACATAATTGGGTATATTTGGTTCGTAGTGATTGGATCGACTATGCATAATTAAAAACAAATTTATACCCTAAAAAAATTCAAAGGTTTAATGAATTATACTTGAATTTATTTTAACGAAGAGCAATCCAAAACCTTTTTAGAAAATCATCATTCTCCAAACCCCAGGCAAGGTAGAATTCACCAAGATCCCCGAGTGTTGATCCTCTAAGTTGTATCCACACCTTGAATGCCCACTGGCAATTCAACCTATGCTAGTAGTTTAGAATTTGATAAGTCGTATCTATGTATATGTGTGGGTTTTGGAACAAATGTAAATCACTATTTACTATTAGGTGTTTGATCAGTCCTTAATTCAAGTGGTGAAAGTAGAATTGATAAAAAAACTAGGATAAGAAAAAAGATTTTTTGTCTTTGAGGGAGAGAGAGATGGCCAATCTTTTACAAAATTATTTATTGCAATTTTCAGCCATATAGGGGGTCTTTTATAGCTCCCCTATCTTCCATCATATATGGCAACAATCCAAGTCCAACTTGTATTCTAGAAGGTAAGTCTTTCATCCTATTTTTCAAGTCTTACTTGGATAAATATAATAAGTTGTTAATTCCAAATTAAAGACATAAGGTAAGTCTTTGATTGCAAGTTTTAGTCTCCCAGTTAATCTTGGAATTTAATTCTTAGCTAAATCCCTCATGGGCTTCCTATAAACCTATACCTAATAGGCCTTGGTCTAAAATAATTGGACCCAATTTGATCGATTCGATTAATTAAATTAACTCATCTAATGAATTATAAAGACCCACAATAATTAATTATTCTAAATAATTAACAACTTGCTCCATGATGGGTCACCTAATCTAATTAGGTCAATTAGATAATCTAATTAATTAATTAAATTAAATTAATACTTAAACCCTATATAATTTATTATATTAATTAAATATAAGCTAACTCTTGGATTAATTACTTAGACAAGAAATGAGTTTTTCTGAATAAGTGTGTGACCCCTTAGGTTCACCTATTTGCTAGTCATGAGCCTAGAACTCTTGTGACTTAATTGAATAATTAATATTTTATTTATTTTTGATTAATTAATCCCATTAATTAATAATCTTGGAATTAACCAATTAATTTCAAGAACCTCACAAATCATAGTTAGTGTCTAGCAACATGCTATGAAGACCTAAATATAGGTAAAGGTGGTGAAATCTTTTAATTACGAATATTGTGTAAGTCCGATTCTTACGTCAACTAATCTCCAATTGAGCCTAGGGCGCGGATTATTAGTTGAAACCTAGTAGCTCAATTCTATGATAATATTTCTAAGATCTTGATTCGTTGGTGCTAATTAGGAAACCCATTTCCTAATCACTCATCCCAACCATGACTATGGATTTTTGAATCAAGTAAGTGAAATCATAGGAGATTCACCTATTCATCTAGATAAGTGACGTATCCTTTGTTGACCACTCATAAATCTCCATAAATAAAGATGATGCACCCAAAATATCCTCTTTTATTACTATCATGCAATTAGAGAATAAATCAAACAACATCATATCGAGAATGAGATTACAATAGTGCCTCAAGTCAAAGGACTATATGATGATGCACTATTGTAACGATTGAAAACTTTCAATTCAACAATCATATTTTCTTAGGAATTTTTGCTAGGGTTGTTCAGTGAACTTCTTTTCTAATAAGCACCCGCATATATGCACTAGTGTCATAACACCAGTGTCTATGGAATAAGGCACCCTCATTCGGGCATGCATCATATGAGCAAGTCTTAAATGGGCTCACGACTATGTACCATCTTATGTAACCATGCTCTGTAGTCATATGTGATCTATAGACTTCATTTAATTCTAATAACATGATTTTAAGATGAAGATTATCTTTTATTAATATTTAATAGACAAAGATAGTCTATTACAAGAGTATAATAACAACTACTAATTGGCTTACCGGACACTACTCTAACACTATATTCAATCTCTATCTTTATGAGCAAAATACATAAAGATATGTTATAGTAGTCTTACAAAAGGCACTCAACAAAACCATGATGAAAAAAACCCCACCGGATTAAACTTTAACCTATATGGGAAGAGTTGAACCTTGAACTTGTGTGGGAAGAGTTGGGGCTTGGACTTGTATGGGAAGAGCATGGAAATCTATCTTGTGTGAGAAGATTCAATAGTTAGACCTATGTGGGAAGACCAAGTTGTAGTATCAATAGAGTTCAGGGAATGAGAGGCTGAGAAGAAATTGAAGACTTAGTTTGGGGAACAAAGCATTGCATTAGAACTAACTTGGTTATAAGTTTTAATTTGTTCTAGTGGAGTCCTCTTGTGTGTGCGGGAGTGGACATAGAAGGATTACCCCACCCCATTTTCGTACCACTATAAATTGTTGTGCCGTTTTCTTTTCAACACTTTACGTTTCAGCAATTTATCTTACTTTCTTATATACATATCTGCAATTGCTTCTATCTGTTTACATAATTTACACTGCATAGCATTAAGCATAAAGACATGCATGTGCATTTGAAATGGTTCAATGTTCTTTTGGCTGCATAACTCTAAAGTTCATCATGTTGTTTCTGTTTGGTTCACACTTACTAAAATTTCTCAATGAGCAACATAGTTACTTTCTCACTAAACTAAAAACAAGCTTTGTTGTTTATAAAGAAATAAGTTTAAAGTTACTATTAGTGGTATCTAACAAATAGCTTTAAAGTTTTTGGTAAAAGTTTTGAAAGGTCTATTCACCCACCCATTTAATTTCATGCCACATTGGACTAACAAGTGGTATCAGAGCAGTTGACTTTGAAAACTCTTATTGTGTTTTCCAAATCTCATGATTTAAGTCAGATTTATTTTTCTTATGAACTTATACTCAGTTTTAACGTGAAAAACATTAATAGTATTTGCCACTTTCCTTTGTTTTCTTTTAACAAAAATGATGATTGGAAGATTCGTATGTACGGACACGCTCAACAATGATATATGGACGGTACTACATGAAGGTCCACTAAGAATCAGTAAGGCAGACCCAACCGAAGAAACAGAGCTTAACAACAAACCAAAATACAAATAGACTCCAACTAATAAAAAGAAGGTGAATCTTGACAATATGGCAAAGGACATCCTTTTCAAACTTTAGATAATGCCATGTTCAACAAAGTTAAGAAATGTCAGATTGCGAAGGACATTTGGGAAAAAAGATCACCATAATATATAATGGGGCATATCAAATAAAGGAGAACAAGCTCTTACTAGGACTAGTAGTTAAAGACCAAAGTGAAAGGGTTATTGATCCATGAGACAATCCACTAATAGCTCTACTAATGAGAAATTTCAGAAGGTTTATGAAAGAAAACCTCAAAGGAAAATGGTCATCGTTGATGCCCAGAAGACAACCTTGAAACCAGGTTAGTGAAAACAAACTTAAAAATCTAACATCCATTAAAACTACAAGAAAATAGGACATTTTTCTCAAGTATATCCATATCCAATTGTACAAAAGTACACTAAAGAGGAGATAAAAGCTCGAAGAGAGAGAAAGCTCAAAAAGAAAGAAGAAAGATTTGTTGCTGAAGCATAAGTTAGCAAACAACTACTAGAATTGGAGTATGAATCTTCAAACAACGACAATAGGACATGAAAGATGAAGCCTTAATGTGTTTAATAGCGAATGATGCAGTTAAATCTTTATCAACAACAATTAAGATAAGTATTCATTTTTCAAATGATTTGTTTCATGAATAATTATATAAAGCATTTCAAGAATGCATTCACAGTCTTTATATCATTATTGAAAAACATACACTTCTTACTACTGAGAATAACAAGCTTCAAACTGAGCATAAAATCTCCTAACACATTGAAAAGTCAATGAGTTTATACAGATGAGTGAAAAAATCTCAACGTAGAAAAATGCTTAGTTGAAAGAAAGTACTCATAACATAGAGAGAAGCCATGCTAACTACAAAGGATGTAGAATCAGAAAAGTTAATCTCTTCATTTTCAAAAGCATCCAAATCTGTAGATAACTTGATAAGCATGCAAAAAGCACTTGGGAACAAGACCAGAATCATATTTGAATATTCAAATGTCGTAAATATCTCTCTAGCAGTGACCGAGGACAAAAAGAATATTTCTAAAGAAAATAGAAAGATAATTTTTGTCAAAAGTAAAACCAAGCAAACTCAGAGCATAAACTATCGAAAGATGTTAAAAAGGCCTGACACTAATGAAGCCGCTTAGAGAGGGCTGGGATATATTAAGGGAAAGAAATCTGATAAGCCTCTTCCATTCAAATGTCAATGTCCCAAGTTGCGGCCAACTAAAGAACAAATAGCTCAGGATGAACAAGGTTTAGGCTTAGACATTACAAAATGAGCCACTCTACTTGACACAGAGAAATGTGAGAAACTACTAATGATTTAATGATAGAAAAGGTAAAACTCAAGAAGGGTACAAGGATCATTATATAAATAGAAGTGATTAGTAGCACTTGCACAATACAAAATGCATAAAGGTGTACACATATAAAGAATCGCGCACATGCACTTATGTATCAAACACCTATTTGTCAAAGATAAGTCATCTGTTAGCCATAAAAAAGTACAAAGGAATGCATACATGAATGGTCTAAATTTATTTGTACAGCTTAAAAAAGCTAACCCTCCCAAATTAAAGTTCAAACAAGTTGGGTTCCTAAGAAACTAATGTTGAAGGACCTAAGATAAAACGGATACCTAAAAGTTTAATTGTGTAAGTACAGGTTAGAAGGACAATCTTTAGTTGTCCACTATGGTATATTGATAGTGGTTGCTGAAGGCACATAACTAGAGACAAAAAACTATTGACACAATTTAAAACAATCAAAGGCCCATACATCATTTTTGGAGATGAGTCCAAAGGAAAGATCAAGGGAAAAGATAAAGTGTGCATAAGTAACATATCAATAATTGATGTTGCTTATGTTAAAATTTAAAATATAATCTATTTAGATTCATTCAACTCTATGACAAAGGTCATACAATGGAATTCTCTAATAATTATTGCATTGTGAAATAAGATAAAGATGGCGATATCTAACTCACTAGAGTAAGAAAAGGGAATGTCTATATTGTTGATTGACTATTATCTTGTACTACTAACTCCACTTATTTTGTAGCCAGTAACTTTTTGGAAAAGGGTTAGTTATGGCACAAATGCTTAAACCACATCAAGTTCAAGACAATCGCAAAGCTTCACAAGTGCAATCTGGTTGAAGGACTCCCAAACAAAACATACTAGAAGGACAAAGTATGTCACGCTTGCTAGTTGGGTAAACATACCAAGTCAACTTTCAAGACCAAGAAGCATTTTTGTCAATAACCAAAATATTAGAGATACTGAAACATGGACTTATTTGGGCTAGTACAAATAGTTAGTTCAAGCAACAGCAAGTACACCCTTATAGTTATAGATGATTACACCAGATATACTTGGGTTGTATTTCTGCATTATAAAGATCAAACATACAACTAGCTAGCAGACCTCATAAAGAAAATCTAGAATGAAAAAGCTAAACTATTATATGCATTATATCAAATAGAGGCACTGAATTCACAAATAGTGAATAGAGAAATTTTGCACTGCAAATGACATTAGGCATGACCTTTTGACAGACAAAACTCCTCAAAAAAATGGAGTTGCTGAGAGAAGGAATAGAACTCTTAAGAAAGCTGTGAGAACAATGTTAATTAATTAAATTTTTTTAAGGTATTCTGGGCTAAAATTATAAATACTGCTTGCTATACTCAGAATCATTTTACAATCAACAAGTGACACAACAAGACACCGTATGAGTTGTGGAAAGAAAAAATGAAGAAGTGTTCCTAGGCTACTCTACCATAAGAAAAGCCTTTAAGGTCCTTGACCAAAGGACCTTAATTATTGAAGAATACATTCGTGTTATCTTTGATGAAGAAGATAATCAAGTGAAATTTCAACTGATGGCTGATCTACAATTGTATGAGCATCAACTTGAAGACGTTATCCCTAATGTCAATTCAAATAGCGAAGAGGATGATACACAACCAAATATTCAAGTTCTAACAAAACAAAACAACCAAAGAATAGTCAATTCAATTAAAGATCAGGAGATTGTACTTTGATCTGAATTGAGATGGCTTAAAAACATCCACTAGAATTGGTAATTAGATCAACAACTACAAGAGTTAGAACAAGGTCTACAATACAAAATGAAGTAAAGTTTCTTGCATTTTTTGTCATAAACAGAGCCTAAATGCATCAAAGAAACACTAAAGGACTCAAGTTGGATTGAATCCATATAAGAGGAACTCAACTAATTTGAAAGAAGTGAAGTCTGGACACCAGTTCCCAGACCAACTCATCAAGGAGTTAGTGGAACCAAGTGGGTCTTTTGAAACAAGATAGATGAGCAAGAAGTTGTCATAAAAAAAAAGCAAAGCAAGATTGGTTACAAAAGGGTACCACAGAAAGAAGGTATAGATTTTGATGAACATTTGCTCTTGTGGTGAGACTTGAAGCAATCAGGATTTTTATTGCTTACACAGTTTATAAAGATTTCACAATCTACCAAATGGATGCTAAAAGTGTATTTCTTAATGGAAAGCTGCATAAAGAAGTGTATGTAGGGCAATCTCTAGGATTTTTCATCAATTCTCTAACAGACTACGTCTACAGTCTGGGCCAAGTTTTCTTTGGATTAAAACAAGTACCATGAACCTGGTATGAAATACTATCTCAATTTCTCTCATAGAAAGGGTTCACTAAAAGTAAAGTAGACACAACTTTATTTAAATAATAGTATGTTTCAGATATTTTACTGGTATAAATTTAAATTGACGATATCATTTTTTGTTGTACTAATAAAAAGTTGTGTGAGAAATTTTCAAAGTTTATATAGATAAAATTTTAAATGAACATAATGGGGGAGTTGAATTTCTTCCTTAGAATGCAAACCAAGAAGCTAAGTTAAGGTAGGAATGCAAACCAAGCAGCTAATTCAAGGTATCTTCATTACTTAAGCCTAATATATAAGGGATATACTGAGAAAATTTGGTCTAGAAAATTGCACTTCAGTAAAAGTCCCTATGGGAATATCCACCAAGCTTGATAGAGATGAAATTGGTAAACTTGTGGATATTACCATGTACTGAGGTTTGATAGGCTCTCTACTTTAATTAACTGCTAATAGACCTGATACAATATTTTCTATAGGTATATGTTCTCGCTTTCAATGTGATCCCAAGGAATCACATTTAACACTACAAAAGAGAATTCTAAAGTACCTAAAAAGAACACTTCATGTAGGACTTTGATATCATAAGGATTCTATATTTAACTTTGTTAGATTTTTAGATATTGAATTGCAAAATTGATAGAAAAAGTAGAACACGTCAAAAGCTAGGTAGTCAACTAGCGTCATTGTTTAGCAAGAGATAAACTTCCATAGTCATATCTACAACATAGTCTGAGTATATTGCAGCAAGAAGTTGCTATGCTCAAATACTCTTGATGCATCAATAGTTAAGAGATTATGGACATCACGGAGATGACTTCAATCTACTATGACAATACAAGTGATATAGAAATCACATGCAACCTAATTCTACATTCAAAGAAGAAGCACATTGATATCAGACATCATTTCATTAGAAACCACGTGGAAAAGAAGAACAATCTATTGAAGACATCAATATTGGGAATCAAGTGGTTGATTTTTTTCATAAAACCCATTTATGACTCCAGGTTTGTCTTTTTACGCCGTGAATTAGGCATGCTTGATCTAAATGTTTAATCCTATTTGAGGCATGGTATTTAAGGGAAGACACATTATTTGAAATGAATATATGATTTAGGGAGAACATATAACTTAGGGGGAAGAACTTTATTGCTACGACAGTTAATAAAAATCAAAGATATATTCATTGAAATGTTTTTATGACCTAAGTCTACTAATGGTTAAATCTGAAATCATTTTGTATGATTATCTATTTAAAAAAAAGGAAATGATTTTCAAATTGCTTACATAAAACTTTCATGCACATGTTTTCAAAATAATATTTAAAAATGCCCATTCATTACTAATGCAATGTTTTAAAAATCCATTATTTGTTAACCTTCAGGAATTTATTTTTACATGTTTACCTATTATGGTAAATTTTATTGACAAATTTTCAATCATTTTATCTTTTCAAAGATGATCTTTTTAGATTTCATTTTGAGATGAAGATATATACGTCATTTTGCATCAATAATTAGGATAATCCAGACTCATATCTTCTCATATCTCAAAAGCAAAAAACCTTTTTCCATTTCAGTAAAAGTTCACAACGATATCTCAAATCTCTTCAACTTGTTCAGATCTTTTCATAAAAACCATAACTTTTATCTATAAATATTTTCATATTTCAAGTGTTCTTCGAAAGGAAACTCATTTGCTACTAACAAGTTCTCATGTTTTTTGAGTATCCTTGTTTAATATTAATTCATCCACGATGAACAATTTGAGATAAGAAGAAGAAGAAGTAAAATGAAAAACTGACAGCTAGAAGAATCAGTGATAATTGGAGTCGCAAAAGAAAGAAACCGTAAAATCTCTTTGAAGAGCAACTGAAGAAACCTAAGAAGAAGATGGCATTTGCTGTGAAACCTATAAAAAAATTGGTAAAGGAGGCACTTTCTTGGGAAAAGACTCCAAAGTCGCTAAGTGCTGTTGAATTCACTTAGTCTAAATTCCCACATTGGTTCCACATTCTTCATGCTTTAGTTGTTAGGGTGTCTAGAATGGCGTTATTCATGATGGAATAGAGTTCACTAGAGATGTCAAACTTTGAGCAACCTTCAAGTAGATTACACAGAGACAACTCGGAGATAAACTTACAAGTTATACTAGGAACTCCACTTGCCATCACCTCTTTATTTAAGCTTTCTATGATAACAAAAAAGGGAAGAATCATGGATAACAACAAAGTAGACTTTCTTTGATAGACAAGACAATCAACTTTTCTGGGATTTTCTTCGCACCTTCTAAGGCTGAGTCTATTTGAAGCTGAATCAATGACTTACTTCTGACTAACTTCGAAGGAGCAAAGAAAAACTTAGCTTTGGGGAAGTTATGGAAGAGGAGGAAGTTTATTCTCCAAACGGGAGATTGACTCATTCTCAATTTAAATAAGGTAAACTTCTTAAGAAACAAGATGTTTCATCTCTCCTTGAATTTTAAGGTAGCAACTATGCACTAGCACAGGCTGCTGAGTAGTAACAACGACGAAAAATGCCATCAAGCAGATTAGCAAAAGATAGGCTAAGAAAGAAGCAGCACTGAAGACTACAGTAGTCGTACCCTATAGCTTTTATTGTAAAATCTGTAACAGCTAATATTGTAAAATTTAATGATTGAATAAAACGAACATTGCTAACAACCTTGATCATATTTTTGATTATGCTTTCAACAATAATGAAATTATTTGTTGTTCTTCTCAAGAGTTTTCCATCATCAAAAAAGAAAAAAATTATTAGAATCAACTTGTTTAGATTTTGATGATGAGTATGTTAGTTTAGGATAGACCCATAAAACTCTTGAAAGATTTTCTTTTTATGTAGGACCTTTTTTAATGATGTACTACTTAGGTAGTGCTTGAAGAAAAAGACTTAGCCTGTGAACAAAAAATATGAAGAAGAAAAGTTGTAGATTAAAATGGTGATGAAGAATTAAAGATCGAGACAGAAGGTCTATGACCGAAGTAGAAGGCTTAGCAGGGCTAAGGGTTTCAGTAAGCGTGAGGACTGAAGGAGTCTAGTGAGAATTTGAAGTCTTTAAGAAGACTAGTAAAGTCATCCACATCCAAAAATTGAAAAAAAAATAAGATTCTAAGAAGTTGTCGAGTCCAAGACTAGAGTAGTAGACTTAGCAGGGCTAAAGAACCATAACAGAGTAAGGACATGTATACCTTCAAACGATTAAGTTCTTAATCCATAAATCTCATACTGATAAATCACTAGAGTCCAAGCCTACATGATAGAAAAGCATAAACAAGGTAGATAGGACGTAAAGGACAACAAAATACAAATAGTGTCTAACTATGACTATAAAAATAGTATGACAAACCAGTTGCGCCAGTAATACAAGAAAAGTAGATGCAATGGGCACAAATGCAAATGCTTATAAAAGAGAAGCTGAAGAAAGAAGATAGAGCCTTTTGACCTAAAAGAAAAACACTATATATTCAATCTCTCTCTTTATGAGAGAAATAAGCAAAGAGGTATTAAAATAATCTGAGAGAAGACACTCAGCAAAATCTTGATGTGTAGATCTTTTTGTTGAGTGGTACACATAGCTCACCTTTAAAAGAGAGCTGTTGGAGTGAACTTTAACCTATGTAGGAGAAGTTCAAAATTCGAGTTTGTGTGAGAAGAGTTGACACTAAGACCTGTATAGGACGCGCATGGGAGTCTGACCTATATGGGAAGATTTAATATTCGAACTTGTGTGGGAAGACTATATCAGACCTGTATGGGAAGACGAAGTTGCAATATCAGTAGAGTTCTATGAATGAGAGGCTGAGAAGAGCCGATGACTTAATTTTGGTAACTAAGCATTATATTAGAACTGACATTGGTTGAAAATGAGATAGATTTGAATTTGAAGTGCTTGAGTTTTATAATGGAGAAGTTTATGTAAATGATGATTTCATGCGATATTTTGCTGAGAATGAAATCAAGATATTAAAGACTAACCATAGTAGAATGGTGTGGTGAGAGGATAAATAGAATTCTAAATGAGCATTCTGGGAGTATGAGGCTACACGCGGGATTGCCATAGATATTTTAGGTAGAGGTAACCAACATTGTGGCTCATTTTATCAATAGAGGCCCCTTTACATAACTGAACTTCAAGCTACTGGAATAAGTTTGGAGCGGTAAAAAGGTAGAATTTTCTTATTTGAAAATGTTTGGTATGTTTCTTATGTATATATTGATTCTACTTCTAGAAGTAAACTTAATGCTAATTCTAAGAAATGTTTTTTCATTGGCTATGATTGAACCAAGTTTGGTTATCATTTTTAGGATGACCAAAATTGAAATCTTATCTGGAGCAAAGATGTGATCTTCAATGTAGGTGTCCTATATAAGGATAAAGGAGCAATGACTCCAGAGGCACAATTATTGGAGATAACAAACCTGAAATGATCCTCCTAAAATTGAAGTTGAGAACAAAGGGATTGAAGATCAACAAAATGTAGTTGCGAAAGAAAACCTGACCACGCATGTTGTTGCAATCAAGAGATATAGCAAAACCATCAAACCACCACAAAGATATTCCCCATCGTTGCATTACATCTTATTAATTGATAGGGGTGAAACAAAAAGCTATGATTAAGCTGTACATGTTAAGGAATTAGTTAAGTGGGAGTTGGCCATGAAGGATCAGATGGATTCCTTAACCTCTAATAAAAAGTGGGAATGGGTAGAGTTACTAAAACGTAAGAAAAATTTGCATAATAAATGGGTGTGCTAGATAAAAGAATAATATGATGGCAACAAAAGGTACAAAGCAAGGCTAGTTTTGAAGGGGTTTGAATGAAGAGAAAGCATCGACTACATTAAAATATTTTCTTTAGCAGTGAAGTTAACCATGATTGGAAAATTATTAAATTAGTATAAATGAGGATCAATTATTTAAGCAGTTGGATGTGAAAACTGTAGTTCTCCATGGTGATTTGGAGGAGATGATATGTTGCAGCCACAAGGGTTTAAAGTACGGGTAAGAAGGAGATGGTGTGCAAACTTCACAAGAGCCTGTATGGACTCAAACAGGCTCCCAAATAATGATACATGAAGTTTAACAGTTACATGAGTAGCAATGATTTCTTGAGGTGTCATGCAGATCACTACTGCTATGTGAAGAATTTTGGCACTTTTAAAGCATACTGTTATTTATGTTGATAGCAGGTGGATGAAAATTTGAGACTAACATGTTAAATAGAGATATATGATTCCTTTCAAGCTTACATCATATGCGCAACCATGCCCTATAGCTATATGATCTAAGGATTTTATCTAATTCTTATAAATAATCTAAGATGAAGATTGCCATTTTAATGATAACGGCCAGATCAATTGGCTTATTGGGCACTACTCTAACAATCTTCCACTTGCCCTAGAGACAATTGCCCTCGTATTAAGGCCCATATTTTCTAAGATGTCCTTCAAATACTAATCTCAGGGTTAAATCAGTGGGTCTGCTATATTTTTTTTCCGAGACAACTCTTTCCATGCAGATGTTGCTTCTACCATATCACTAATTTATTTTTGCTTAGATCCTTAATAAGACCTTGGCTTCTTTGCTTGCACAATAGCCCCATTATTATCATAGTACTCCATTACTCGATCAACAATAGTTGGAACTATATTCAACACTTCAATTAAATTCCCCATCCAAAATAGTCTCTTTTCACAGCATCGCATGCCGTGATGTGTTCAACCACGGTGGTGGAATTCACAATTGTTACATGCTTAGAACTCTTTCCAGCGAATCGTCCTATATGTAAGATGAACACAAATCTAGGCATAGTCTTCAAATCATATACTTTAGACTAAAAATTAGATGAAGCATTGTAGTTTTAGTTCTCCATAACCATACTCCAAGAAAAGATCCTTAGTGCTTCATAAGTACTAAATATTATCTTTACGGCTTCCAATGCTTTTTCCATTAAAATAATGAATATCTGCTCGACACTCAGAGCATTTCTGATATCAAATCATGTACATAGATTTTCACATTTTATGCTTTCTATTAAAGATGTATAAAGCATGTGAGCCATTATTTCTCTTTCTTTCAAAAGTCTTTGGGGACTAGAACTTCGAAAGAGAAATCCCATGACTTCAAAAACAAGAATCTCTCATAAGATTCTTCCATGCTAAACCCTTTTAGCATCTAATCTATGTACTTGGATTTAGGATAGTCCAAGCATCCTTTCAGATGTATCTCCATAGATCTCATTTGTAATTCCCAATTCTCAATTCTCTCCTACATAGCCAATAATAAGCATTTTTCATCAATATGCATCTAATCAATGTGTATTATCGAATTATCGCATACAAATAGCATGATTGCACGAACATGAATAATTGTTATTATATGCTTCAGTTATGCTTTAACATGCATTAGTACATGAAATATGAGATCAAACTTTCATTTCTTGATTTAACATATTCCTTAAGTTTCTTTTTGCAGTAAAAAGCTCGGTATCTCGGTTAAGGAAGATTGATGTGTTGAATGGCCATGGAATGAATTATTTGTATTGCTCCATACTAGTTATATGCTAAAGTGATTAATTGCCTAAATATTACTTGAAATATGTTACATTTGACTAAGAACTAAAAGTATGCAAAATGGTGCAATTTGATTGATTGGTTGACTAGGTTGCATGGAATCATTCTAAACCACATTGTACTTGATTATAACACCAAAGCATCAATTTTTGTCATCTCCCTAGCCCATAAATGTGGCTTTTGGCATGAGAAGACACCAAGCATGATGCAACCAATCATAGCCCTCCACTTACCTCTCTTTGAAAGGTCAAAGAAATCATTTTCATCCATATTTCTTGTGAAGCACCTCAAAAATGATCAGCCCTTATTCTCCTAAGTTTCCCCCAAATTTCTACACTCTCATACTCACAAAAATTGAATTCAATCCATAGGAATCCATAGAACACAAGCTAGAACAAGTTTCTACCCTTTTAAGCTTAAAAACCATTGATTTTGAAGCTTAATTCCAACTTAATCAAGGTATATTCGTTTTTCAATGTTTCTTATGATGAATTTTTAGTATCTTGGATGGTTACATGTTTTAGTATGTTTTTGTATGATTGAAAACTTAAGTAAGTTACACTTGAAGCCAAAACCAAACTTGTTAAGCTAGTTTTAGCAAAATTGATAGTCTTGTGAAATTGTTTAATTTACTTGTTTGTATTGATTTTGTAATACTAATATTGTGTTTGAAGGTGCCTACAAATTATTGTGAACAATAGCAATTAGTTTTCTTAATTGAAGGTTAGAATCAATTTAAGTTAGAACCAAGTTTACGTCATTTTAATTCGAATTGTGTTCATGTTTTGTGGGCTGCCCTAATAATTATGTTTGAATTATTAGTTATTTAATGGCTGCCCTAATGTTTAATGTCTTGAATTAGTAGTAAAATATAGAGTATGCATTGTTTTTAAGGTTATGTAATTGATATGGAATTGTTTACAAAAGATTGAAAATTGTATATGATTTTAATTAGAATAGACTAAATGATTTATAAAAAATATATTAAATGGTACATGATTTGATTATGTTAGCCTTTAACACATCCTATCTTCCAAAGAGATCAACATTTTCACTTAGCAGAAAGTAGACTCGAGGTAAGTTGAAACTTTAATTTACTGTATCACAAGAATCATATAATGTTTGTTCATGTTTTAATATGATTGTTATTGTTTGTCAAATGATGTCATGTTTGATGCATTATGGTTCATGAAGCATGATACTATTAAGAATATAATGAGATTTTTGAAAAAAAAGTATGGTACTTGATTGATGGTCTGGTAGATAAGGGACGCGGGAGGGACTGGCGGACCCAACAAATGGTGGCAAATACTTGAGATTGAAAAATTGATATAGGAAAGCCACAATGAATGAGATAAAATACAGCTAATACCTGAGGTTGAAAGACCAAGTATGAAAACCCCGTATTAGTTCTCTTATTGGTTAATCATTATGAATAAGTTTTGAAAACAACGGTCTATCACTATTAGTTAGGTACCACACTTCAAGGGCCCTAAAGAATGATTTATGAATTAAAGTTATTAAATTGAATATTGCATTTAATCATTTATGTGATTTGTATGTACGCTATTTGTTATTGCATCAGTTTCACCTTACTGAGCTTTTAACTCATTAGATTCATGTGATGCCAGTGGAAATGTACAGGTTTAGAGGTTGATTGAGTCTCTAGAGCAGCCAAACAGAGATTTGTTCATATGTCATGCTTCGAGCTGTTTTGTATCATATTTTGAAAACTCTATTTTTTTTAAATAAGTCGCTCTATTATGATTTTCTAAATAGATGTATTCAGTTTTGATATATGTATATGGTGTGTTTAAAACGATTCAAGCTCTTCTCTTATAGCTCAAAATGGGAACTTTTATTAAACCATAACTCTAGTATTGATGAAAAATTAATATTTCTTGACTTAACTGTATCAACTTATTTAGACTCTGCTGTTAGGTTAAGGTGCGTTACAGTTTGTGGTAAGAGAGCAGAGGTTTAGTCATTCCTGTAGATAGAAGAAGGCAAATGAACACATCCTGGCTGGGAAACTCAGTCAACTATTTGTTTATCTGCTTTTATGTTTACTTGATTAGATTTTATTTTATGTTATTGCCATGATTATGCATTTATTATTGGCTAATGAATGGAATGAGATTGGGCAATGCATATCAGGTCATGGCACCAAAAATGAAGACAATGGATGATCATGAGGGTAATCATAGTGTGATGCATAATTTGACTGATCTCATTCAACAACAAACTAGAATGCATGGTGCACAGATACAATAATTGCTAGATATACAACAAAGAAACCAAGAACAAAATCAGCAACTTCCTCCACTAAAAGCTCGACAGGATAATCCACAGGCTGTATATGAGAAGTTTAGGAAGATGGAACCTGTTGATTTTACTGGCGGGTCTGATCCTATGGTTGCAGAGGAATGGGTTAAATCATTGGACACTATCTTTGACTACACTCTGTGCAATTTTCTTGTTGAAGAAGGATGCTACAACCTAGTGGGAAGGAGCTAAACTTGCAGTGAATATGGAAGAGCTAACTTCGGAGAGGTTTAAAATAATCATTTATGATAAGTATTTCACCAGGGATGCTAGATCACTCAGAGTAAAAGAATTCCTGGAGTTAAAATAAGGAGGGATGTCTGTATGTGATTATGTGAGAAAATTTGAACAGGGTTGCAAGTATGTACCATACATCGCCAGAGACAACAATGAGAAGATGGATCATTTTTTGAGAGGCCTTAATCCTGAAAATAGAAGAGATGTGAGAATGTCTTCAGTAACAAAGTTCAGGAAACTAGTGGACAAGGCTTTGATGGCTAACTTAGATGAGAAAGAGATTGAGAAATTTCATCAACAAATTAAGCAAATATTCACTCCAGAAATCTGAATCAGTGGAAGAAAGAAGAGCAAAAATCAAATCAAGGGAATGAAAAATGTCCTAGAGTTGGGCAAACTTCTACTATATTTAAAAGGCCTAAATGTGCTAAGTGTGGGAAGTATCATTTTGGGGAATGCTGTAGTGGTACTAATCGTTGCTTTAAGTGTAAAAAGCCTGGACATATAGCAAATGATTGCCCAACAGTGTAGGGGAAAGTTCATGGGAGAGTATATGCAATGACACAAGAATAAGCTGATGCAGATGCTTCCGTAGTCACAGGTACTATTTTAATTTCTGGGATACCTGCAATTGCATTGATAAATTCTGGATCTATGCATTTATTTGCATCACATGCATTTGTGAGAAAATTAGGCATTACACCAGATTTATTAAAAGTAAGGTACATTGTGACTATTCCATCAGGGGAAGAAATGAATTCCAACCAAATGTTAAGGGCTTGTTCTATTTAGATTAGTGATAGGACTCTCTATGCATATCTCGTTATTTTACCGATGCCAAATGTTAAGGTTATTCTAGGTATGGATTGGCTTACCAAATATCATGCAACAATTGATTGTAATAAGAAGATTGTGATTTTTCAGCCACCTGGGGAAGAATAATTTATGTTTAATGGTATCTCATTCTCACACTCTTTACCAATTATAACTGCTTTGAAAGCTCAAAAGATGTTGAATAAAGGTTGTGTTGGATATTTGGCAAGTGTTTTGGACACCTCAGTCGAAGCACAATTAAAGCCAAAAAATGTAGATGTGGTTCAAGAATTTCTTGAGGTATTTCCATATGATTTATCGGGACTACCACCGAATCGAGTAATCAAATTTATGATAGATGTTATGCCAGGAACTACTCCTATTTCTAAAGCACCATATCGAATGGCACCAACAGAATTGAAAGAGTTAAAAGTTCAATTGCAAGAATTACTTGATAAGGGTTTTATTCGCCCTAGTTATTCTCCTTGGGGAGCACCTGTGTTGTTTGTGAAAAAGAAGGATGGTACACTGCGGTTGTGCATTGATTATAGAGAGTTGAATAAAGTAACAGTCAAGAATAAGTATCCACTTCCAAGAATAGATAATTTGTTTGATCAATTGCAGAGAGCATCTGTATTTTCTAAGATTGATTTGCTCTCTGGGTATCATCAATTGAAGATCAAGGAAGAAGACACCCTAAAGACTGCATTCCAAACAAGGTATGGACATTATGAATTTCTAGTAATGCCTTTCGGTTTACCCAATACCCCTGCAGCTTTTATGGATCTAATGAATAGGGTGTTCAATCAATATCTTGATAAATTTTTGATTGTGTTTATTGATGATATCCTAATTTATTCACAGGATAAGGAAGAGCACAAAGAACATTTGAAGATTGTGCTGCAAGTTCTTAAAGAAAAATAGTTGTATGCTAAATTCAAGAAGTATGAGTTTTGGCTTGAACAAGTGGTATTCCTAGGTCATGTAGTATCCAATGATGGTATTTATGTTGATTTGAGCAAGGTAGAAGCTGTCATTAAGTGGTCAACACCAATAAATGTATCAGAAATAAGGAGTTTCGTGGGATTAGTGGGGTACTATCGACGATTTGTTCAGGGGTTTTCAAAGATAGCAACTCCAATGACAATGTTGACAAGAAAGAATGTGAAGTTCTTGTGGACTGATGCTTGTGAAAAAGTTTTCAAGAACTGAAACATAAATTGACTACAGCTCATGTTCTTACCATTCCAATTGGAATTGGTGGATTCGTGGTGTATAGCGATGCTTCAAAAAATGGTTTGGGTGCTGTTTTGATGCAAAATGGAAAGGTTATTGCCTATGCTTCAAGGTAATTGAAGGAATATGAAAAGAATTATCTAACCCATGATTTGGAACTTGCTGCTGTGATTTTTGCCTTGAAAATTTGGAGACATTATTTGTATGGTGAGAAGTGTGAGATATACACAGATCATAAGAGTTTGAAGTACTTCTTTACTAAAAAAGAGTTGAATATAAGACAAAGAAGATGGTTAGAACTTGTGAAGGATTATGATTGTGTGATCAACTATCATCCTGGTAAAGCGAATGTGGTTGTAGATGCATTGAGCAGAAAATCCACGTCTTCTTTTTTTGTTATACAAAAGTCAATATTACTGGATTTGTAGAGATTAGAGCTTGAAATTGTACCTAATGGGAAAAAGTGTTCGTTGTCAGCCTTAGTGTTGAGACCTGCACTTCAAGATAGAATCAGAGAAGGTCAAAAGGTAGATATGCATTTGTATAGATTGAAAAGAATGATTGAGGTTGGAAAGAGGCCAGACTTCTCTATTACTGATGATGGGATTATTCGATATAAAGGGAGACTGTGTGTGCCATTTGACAAGGCCATGAAACCAGACATTTTAGAAGAAGCTCATACTACTCCTTACTCGATATACCCAGGTAGCACAAAAATGTATAAAGACTTACAACAACATTATTGGTGGCCTAAAATGAAGAGAGATATAGCAAAATTTGTGGTTGAATGTCTAACTTGTCAACAAGTTAAGAATGAACATCAAAGACCATCAGGGTTGTTGAAGCCTTTGTTGATTCCAGAGTGGAAATGGGAGCACATTACAATGGACTTTGTGCTTGGATTACCTAGAACATAAAAGGGGCATAATTCCATATGGGTGATTGTTGATAAATTAACTAAATCAGCCCATTTACTTCCAGTGAAATCCACATACAATATTGACCAGTATGCTCAACAATATATTAAAGAGATAGTTAGGTTACATGGGGTGCCAGTTTCAATAGTGTGTGATAGAGATCCTAAGTTTACATCTACATTTTGGAAGAGCTTACACAGTGCCATGGGAACAAACTTGCATTCAATACAACATTTCATCCACAAAGTGACGGGCAATCAGAGAGGGTTATTCAGATATTAGAGTTTCCTGTTGGGGATCATGTGTTCTTAAAAGTAGCTCCCATGAAAGGTGTCATGAGATTTGGAAAGAAAGAAAAACTAAGCCCAAGGTATGTCGGCCCATTCGTGATTCTCAAAAGAGTTGGTGATAAAGCTTATAGAGTGGCTTTACCTCCGTCATTATCTAGTGTTCATAATGTGTTCCATGTGTCTATGTTGAGGAAGTACATTTCAAACCCCTCTCATGTGTTGAGTCATGAACCGTTTGAATTGACTCCTGATTTAACCTATGAAGAGAAACCAGTGCAAATTCTAGATCAGAAGAAAAAAGAGTTGAGAACGAAAAAGATTCGACTTGTTAAAGTATTATGGATGAATTATTTTATAGAAAAGGCCACATGGGAAAGAGAAGAAGAAATGTAGAGCAAGTATCCGAAATTATTTGGTACGTCAAATTTTGAGGATGAAATTTTTATAAGGAATGAAGGATTGTAATGCCAAATTCTCAATTCTCTACTACATAGCCAATAATAAGCATTTTTCATTAATATGCATCTAATCAATGTGCATTATTGAATTATGACATACAAATAGCATGATTGTATGAACATGAATAATTTGATTATATGCTTCAGTTATGCTTTAACATGCATTAGTACATAAAATATGAGATCAAACTTTCGTTTCTTGTATTAACATATTCCTTAAGTGTATTTTTGCAGTGAAAAGCTCGGTATCTCGGTTAAGGAAGATTGATGTGTTGAATGGCCATGAAATGAATTATTTGTATTTCTTCATACTAGTTATATGCTAAAGTGATTAATTGCCTAAATATTTACTTGAAATATGTTACATTTGGCTAAGAACTAAAGGTATGCAAAATGGTGTACTTTGATTGATTGGTTGAGTAGGTTGCATGGAATCATTCTAAACAGCATTGCACTTGATTATAACACCAAAGCATTAATTTTTGTCATCTCCCTAGCCCATAAACATGGCTTTTGGCATGAGAAGACACCAAGCATAATGCAACCAATCATAGCCCTCCACTTACCTCTCTTTGAAAGGTCAAAGAAATCATTTTCATCCATATTTCTTGTGGAAGCACCTCAAAAATGACCAGCCCTTATTCTCCTAAGTTTCTCACAAATATCTACACTCTCATACTCACAAAAAATGAATTCAATCTATAGGAATCTATGGAACACAAGCTAGAACAAGTTTCCACCCTTTTAAGCTTGAAAACCGTTGATTTTGAAGCTTAATTCCAACTTAATCAAGGTATATTCTTTTTCAATGTTTCTTATGATGAATTTGTAGTATCTTGGATGGTTACATGTTTTAGTATGTTTTTGTATGATTGAAAACTTAAGTAAGTTACACTTGAAGCCAAAACCAAGCTAGTTAAGCAAGTTTTAGCAAAATTGATAGTCTTGTGAAATTATTTAATTTACTTGTTTCTATTGATTTTGTAATGCTTATATTGTGTTTGAAGGTGCCTACAAATGATTGTGAACAATAGCAATTAGTTTTCTTAATTGAAGGTTAGAATCAATTTAAGTTAGAACCAAGTTTACA
Source organism: Paulownia fortunei (assembly GCA_019321725.1). Classification (NCBI taxonomy): domain Eukaryota; kingdom Viridiplantae; phylum Streptophyta; class Magnoliopsida; order Lamiales; family Paulowniaceae; genus Paulownia; species Paulownia fortunei. Next base: position 6,128,204 of record CM033110.1, read on the forward strand.
TCATTTTAATTCGAATTGTGTTCATGTTTTGTGGGCTGTCCTAATAATTATGTTTGAATTATTAGTTATTTAATGGCTGCCCTAATGTTTAATGTCTTGAATTAGTAGTAAAATATGGAGTATGCATTGTTTTTAAGGTTATGTAATTGATATGGAATTGTTTACAAAAGATTGAAAATTATATATGATTTTAATTAGAATAGACTAAATGATTTATAAAAAGGATATTAAATGGTACATGATTTGATTATGTTATGCCTTTAACACATCCTATCTTCCAAAGAGATCGACCTTTTCACTTAGCACAAAGTGGACTTGAGGTAAGTTGAAGCTTTCATTTGTTGTATCACAAGAATCATATAATGTTTGTTCATGTTTTAATGTGATTGTTATTGTTTGTCAAATGGTGTCATATTTGATGCATTTATGGTTCATGAAGCATGACACTATTAAGAATATAATGAGGTTTTTGAAAATGAAGTATGGTACTTGATTGATGGTCGGGTAGACAAGGGATGCGGGAGGGACTGACAGACCCAACAAGTGGTGGCAAATACTTAAGGTTGAAAAACCGGTATAGGAATGCCACAATGAATGAGATAGAATACAGCTAATACCTGAGGTTGAAAGTCCAAGTATGGAAACCCCGTATTAGTTCTCTTATTGGCCAATCATTATGAACAGGTTCTGAAAACCACGGTTTATCGCTATTAGTTAGGTACCACACTTTAAGGGCCCTAAAGAATGATTTATGAATTAAAGTTATTAAATTGAATATTGCATTTAATCATTTATGTGATTTGTATGTACGCTATTTGTTATTGCATCAGTTTCACCTTACTAAGCCTTTAACTCATTAGATTCATGTGATGCCAGTGGAAATGTATAGGTTTAGAGGTTGATTGAGTGTCTAGAGCAGCCGAACAGAGATTTGTTCATATGTCATGCTTCGAGCTGTTTTGTATCATATTTGGAAAACTCTGTTTTTTTTTAAATAAGCCGCTCTGTTATGGTTTTCTAAACAGATGTACTCAGTTTTGATATATGTATATGGTGTGTTTAAAACGATTCAAGCTCTTTCTCTTATAGCTCAAAATGGGAACTTTTATTAAACCATAACTTTAGTATTGATGAAAAATTAACATTTCTTAACTTAACTGTATCAGCTTATTTAGGCTCTACAGTTAGGTTAAGGGGTGTTACATCATTCCCCAATCTCTATGATACTTCTGCCAAATCCCCATGGAGAACTTAATAGATGACAAGTCTTAGTTGATTGAAACATTCCTACATCATGTCTTTAGAATGTCATCAATGTAAAACACAACAATCATTACCATGCTGCTGTGAATATTTATGAATGCAAGTGCATGTTATCATTAACAAGTATTAAAATGGTGAGTAAGTATCGTTCTCACGAGGACTGTTGGATTATTAAATACCGAAATTATGTTAACTTTAATTTTATTTGAATAAAAGCAAGAATATATTGATGATTATAAACTAAATCTAACTAAACTAAACAAATAATCAAAATTAATTAATTATAAAATTCAATAATTTAAAAGTCTAGGATTATGATTTCACCATAATTAGTCTGAATTGAATAATTCAACTTATCAATCTTAATTTATTTCCCAAGTGATAGTCGAGAATCCCTAATTATCTACTAGCATCTCCTATGTCTTCTTCCTCAATCTTGGAAGAAATCTCTCATCTTCTTCTCTTCTTTCTTCTTCTTTCTTAGCTTGTTTTGTCTTCTCTCCTCCCCAAAAAAACTACCTTGGAGGCTTTTGGGATGTCAAAAATCATATGAGAGATGCTCTAAAGAGGGCAAAATATCCATTTCAGCCTTATTTGTCTACCTGGCAGCAGCTAGGTGCTGCACATTCTGTCCAAAACAGTCTCGACAGCACCTAGGCATTACACATTCTGTCCAAAACAGTCTCTACAGTGCCTATGCACTGCACTTGTTGTCCAAGATCAGTTTGTGCAGCGCTTATAGTCTTTTTCAATTAATTTTTCACCACTTTTTCGGCTAAACTGACTTTTATTATTTTTATATAAATTGTAGTCCTATCTTTTATATTTATATATCTTCATTAATCATCTCAATATGACATCTGTGGAGTGAGTTATGCCTAAAATACCAATATATGTCATACCAGAAAGTTTTAGTCCAGTGTTGAATCTTGAACCCAATTTTTCTCATTGAAATCGAAAGAACTGAATTTCGTGGTAAACATAAAAGTTGTAGATATATCTCTTCTCTTTCCAATGATCAATAATCAATTCAAAATGATATTGGAGCAAAAATGTATGATTGAATTACAAACACTGCCTCAGTAGTAGCATAATGCGGGTTCTTTCAACATTTCAACCAAGTTTTTGTTTCTTTCCATTTTATTCTCATTTTTCCATTACCTACAATATTTCAAACTAAATGCATAAAAAGTAACATAAACACTCGAAAACTAATCAAAAAGTTAAGCAAATGGTACTCAATTAATGGATGTAAAATCCACTAATCAAATACCCCAAACTTAACATTTTGCTAGTCCTCGAGCAAAAGAAAGAAATATAACAAGTAAAATAACAAGTGATAATCAAACCTACTAACTAAATGAGTTTATAACTTAAGGAAATCTTAAAATATCATCAAAATGCATGATTTCAACTTAGTGCCAAATTCACCCATATTTAAATCCTTTATGTGTGTGTGTGTGTGGGTCTAGCCTCTTACATTTAACTTTTTGCTACTCGGATTGGTTTATGCAAACTGACAAAGAAATTATTGAACTCTTATTTATGTATTTAGAATTCCATAGGCTTGATTTTCATATCACTCTCTACTAATGTAGATTAACTTAACATCAAGGATCATTAGGACTTTGAAAGCTTATAACATGTGGCTTGGGTAATGGTAGGATAAAAGACAATACAGTAGCTCAAATTACTCATAGCACATAACTATTCTAGAAACTTGTTGATGAGCACCACCACATCTTCGTCTCACACCCTTACGAACCTTTCATCTTTTGATTTGTTACACTACTTTATTCATTAAACTCCCATTTTTTTCACACACACACACACACACACACACACACACATATATATATATATATATATATATATTGAAATGCTACATTACCAAACTTATTTTTTTTATTAACAATAGGTGTTGCACTTTTTCCTCATTTTTCTTTATATTTTTTTGGGAGTTTTGTAAAAATCACCACCTCTCTTTTACCATCTTCTCTTTTGTTTTTTTAACACTTTCAGTGTTCAAAATAATATTACTAGAATAGTCATGAGCTGAGTGTGTGGTAACATGTAAGATATGTTTTTTTTTCAATACATTGGTTGAGGTTGATTTGTAGGGTGACAAAGAAAATGGCTCAACAGGCTCAACGGGGGATAGTAGGGATTATACATCATAAATAAGATGGCAAGGCTCAAATGGTTCAAAAATGTCCTAAATCACTTCCTAATGTTATGTAACCTAGGATTTCACCTCGAGTGACAATCAAATAAGTTCTAAAATTATATGAGATCGCAAAGAAAGTATCGAGTTCGCATAAACTTTCTCTAAGCAAGTAGAAAAACCAAATATTTAAGGCTATGTGCTCAATATGTCAAAGAATTACAAGAAAGGTAAAAAAAAGTCACAAGAATCAAGCACATACATAAACACAACATTTGTCAATTTCCAAAAGCTATAAACAATGAAGATCAAATGAAGCACATACATCCACCCCCAAACTAACATTGTCCTCAATGTTAAATAAAATAAGATAAGTATAGAAGACTTCCCTGAATGAGGGTAGTGTCAGTTCTCATCAACTTCATCATCATCCTCTTCATGAACACTGATGAACGTGCATTCATTAGTTGGTGATATATCACTCCTTATATTACAAATCCTTCCCCAAACTTGAGTTGGATCTTGAAATGAAAACAAAAAAATTCATCAAACTAAAAGGAAAAATGAATATTAAACAACTAAATAAACCTATAAAATAAAAATAAAAGAAAATATAAAATACTTGGGTTGCCTCCCAAGAAGCGCTTAATTTATAGTATTCAACCAGACTTCTTCTTTGTTCAACTGGATTCCAAAAATAAGTGTTTCTCATGCCATGCTTTTGTATGCTCCAAAAGTGTTAGTGATCCCCAAAGATAAGCATAGTGACCATAATCGGGCATAGGATCAAGTACCTTTTATACATTGATGAGTACGTGCCCGATGAAATAGTTGTCCTTGTGTGAAGGGGATGTCTCTATCCTTTTCAATATCAGGGATGATGAAATCTATATGGATAATAGAATTGTCAACATCCTCAAGTACACCTTTATTTTCCACCATAGAATGCTTTAATGAGCAGCAATCTACCCACTCGTGATCCTCCAATTCATGCTTTTGTGATGAGATGCACGTATTATCATCCACAACGTTTGGCATAGGCTTGTTATTTTGCAGAATATGAGGATAAGAAATCCCAGTGATGGCTCTTGAGGTGGGCTCGATTGAACATTTTCTTGGTCATTTTCATTCTCTTATAGAGGTATTTATGTTGATACCTCTTGTTCATCCTTGATCAAGTTTTCAACCTACAAGAGAGTTTCAAACTCTTCACCACTTCTCAAAATAACATCAATGTTCTTCCCCCATTCCATTTGTCTCAGATGTGTAAGGCAAATTATCTTGTTGTCTTGTTGGAAACATGTTATCCATTTTACTAATTTGGATCTCCAAGTTTTGAAATTGTGATGATGGATTTTGGACATTAATTGTAGCTTCCAACATGAATTGGCTCTGAGTGTAATGCTAGTTGAGCCATTACTTCTTCAAGACTAAACTTCTCCTCTTATGATGGATTACTGGGTTCAGATCGCAACAAGATTTGGTTGATAATTCTATGGACTTGAGCTAATGCTTCTTCAAGGCTTAGCTTCTTCTTTAATGGTGGGTAACTAGGTGCATGCCATATCATATTCTCATCATTTTCCATGAAACATTAGAATGATTTATCCATCCCTAATAGGTGTTGAAGAAAGGATAATTTTGTAGTTTATTGTAATTCCACTCATATTTAGCCTGTTCGACATATGGTGGTGCAAATTGGTTGCTCTCTTATTATTGTGTTCTTATATGAAAATCACCATATGACTTACATACCTTGAATGGTGAATGAATAACACTTGCAGCAAAAAAATTCTCCATCTGTTTAGAAAGGATTTCTACTTGAGTAGTCAACACACTAATGGTATCTACTCGATTAATCCCAAAGGCTTGAGTTGAAGCTTAATTTATCATGTCATATTCAGTTGGCTAATAGTATGCATTATATATCATCTCGTCTACCACTTTTTGCTCATCTCACACATACAAGAAAACACTTGCGATGATAAACGTGGACACACTCAAACAATAAAAGAAAAATAAAAATAAGAAAAAAAAATACAAGAAAAATTCAAATTAAAATTAGAGTTACTTGATATCGATATTAACAAAAACAAAAAGTCCCTATAACGGTGCCAAAAATTTGTTGTGAATATTTGTGAAAAGTGCACGTTATTATTAACAAGTAATAAAATGATGAATAAGTATCATTCCCACAAAAACTGTTGAATTATAAGTACCGAAATTATGTTAACTCTAATTTTATTTAAATAAATGCAAAAATATGTTGATGATTATAAACTAAATCTAACTAAACTAAATAAATAATCAAAATAAATTAATGATGAAATTCAATAACTTAAAAGTCTAGGATTATGATTTCACTATAATTAGTTCGAACTGAATAATTTATCTCATAAATCTCAATTTATTTCCTAAGTGATAGTCAAGATCACTAAATAATCCACTAGCCTCTCTCGAGGTCTAACTAAACTATCATTAATTGCTAACCCACTATGTCCCTATGTGAATTACAATAATCAACAATTCATTAGGCTCTATGGATCTCAAACAAGACTACACAAACCATGTAAATATATTCCTAACTCACATGCAATTTATGATTTTCTACACATAGAACTAGATATATATATCACCTCCTGGGTTAATATGATTAGCAAATCATTCAATTAGTGACCATGTATTAGAAAACACTAAGAACCATGTAGAAAACTCAACTTGAATAATAAATCAAGAATTGAATTGATAAAAATATTCAAAACATCTTAATTAGATTGCATCACAACCCTAGAAAAAGAAATTAGTACATGGTAAAAATGAAAGACAAATTAACAATATTCATACACATAATCAAAGAGAGAAAGTGGAAAAATAAAATAGAATTTGGAAGAGGATGAGTTTCTTCCCTTATGATGTCTTCTTCCTCAATCTTGGAAGAAAATTCTCCTCTTCTCTTCTTCTTTCTTCTTTCTTCTTTCTTGGCTTGTTTTTTCTTCTCTCCTCTTCAAAAAACTACCTTGGAGGCTTTTGGAATGTTAAAAATCAGATGAGAGATGCCTTAAAGAGGGCAAAATGTCCATTTTAGCCTTATTTGTCCATCTGGCAGTGCCTAGGTACTTATTGGCAGTGCCTAGGCACTGCACATCCTGCCCAAAATAGTTTTTGTAATGCCTAGACGCTACAGGGTAGCACCTTGGTATTGCACTTGTTGTCCAAGATCCGTTTTTGCAATGCTTGTAACCTATTTCAACTGATTTTTCACCACTTTCTAAGTCAAACTGACTTTTAACATCTTTCATACAAATTGTAGTCCTATTTCTTATTTTTCTATATCTTCATGAATCAACTCAATATGACATTGGTGGAGAGAGTTATGCCTAAAATACCAAGATGTGTCATATTAAAAAGTTTTAGTCCAGTGTTGAATCTTGAACCCAGTTTTTCTCATTGAAATTGAAGGAACTGGATTTTATGGTAGACATAAAAGTTGTAGATATATATCTTGTCTTTTGAATGAATCAAGAATCAAATCTAAATGATATTGGACCAAAAATATATGATTGAAATACAACCTTTGCCATCAGTAGCAACACAATGCAGGTTTTCTCAAAATTTCAACCAAGTTTTTGTTTCTTTCCATTTTCTTCTTATTTTTCCATTACCTAGAAGATTTCAAACTAAATGCATAAAAAGTAACATAAACACTAAAAAATTAATAAAAAATTTAAGCAAATGATACTCAACTAATGGGTGTAAAATTCACTCATCGCATGCTCCCACTAACCCTCTTGTACACGTATGGTTCATCCGCATTCATAAGAAAATCAAATCATTTGATTACCTTAGCAAATCAAATGTTCCATATTTAGGAAAGTTATTTTGAGTCCTTAATAGATCTCTAAAGCTCGCAAACCTTTTATTTTCTTTTGTATGATATGAAGACCTTAGGCCGCTTAACTTATATCCCATTTTCAATATCCCTATTGAGAAAAGTGGTCTTCACATCCCTTTACCATATCTAGTAGTCGTAATACATAAATATAGCTAATATAATTTGAATGGACTTTAGCATCACATCTGGTAAAAGGTATCCTCAATAGTTAACACCTTTACTTTGTGCGTAACACTTCACTACTAATCATGCCTTTATAGGTCACCACCTCCCCATGTTCTCCAATTTTATATTTGCAGACCCATTTGCAGCCAATGAGAACCATTCCCACCAATGGATCCACCAAGGTCAAACCTTGTTGGAGAACATGGAGTCTATTTCACATTGCATGACATTTCGTCATTTTCCCCAATCAATGTCATACATCATTACTCCTTAGTTGGATCAATATTCAAAAAGGAGATCTTCCTTGCTGCTCTCTAGTAAGAGGCTCATATCGTATAAGTGGCCCTGAGATCCTTTAGTCTCCTTAAAAGTTATGTACTAAAAGTTTTAGTAATTTGTTCATGTACAATTGTCACTTGTGGGACAAACTATGGTCCTTGAACTCCTTCAAGCTCTATAATCTAGCCATTTCTATCTAATAGAAATCTCTTCTTCTCAAGAAGATGGCGTCCCTAGAAAATAATCTTTTTTGTTCTTAGGAATCATAGAAATGGTATCCTTTAGATTCCTTTGGATACCCCACAAATTTGCATAAGTTAGATGTGAATCTCACTAACCGCTTTAGAGAAATAGGCCCGTTTATATCCTTAGGTATGTATGCGAGGGGTCTTTTTCCACATCATATCTCATATGATGCTTTTTGGCACCGACTTAGATGATATTCTAACTTCATAAGAATATCGTTGATCCTAGGGTGAATACCCAAAATGAAGTAGTAAATAGGTGAAACTCAACTTGGATTCACTTAAAGTGAGAATTTAATTCTCCATTAGATAATCAAGAACTTACTACCTTAATATTCTCTTTCTTAATTACATTAATGGATTTAATATTTTGACCGGTTTAATTCTCTACTTCATATATAAATTCTTTGAACCCTTCAAAGGATCTAAGAATAATTATCTTATAACAGTTCGCTTGTTCACTAACACTAAGTGGACTGCTTATATCCCTTTGGATCACATCTAAAGGCATGGTCTACTCTATTTGTCCCACAAATGGTGATTTTATCATGTTTTTCGTGAGACAAGGTTTACAAGTTGGCATATCATGCAAGTCTAAAAGGTCAAACAAATGTACCATCTTGTGAACTCTTTCTTTAGAGATATGACATAATCTACCTTACCACAAGTATGCACTATTTTAATTATCTAATTCTAATATTAATTTGTGGATTATGCATCATGGAATGTTGGGATTGTACAGTTCATTTGTCAATGTAGCAAAGACAAATAACTAATACTATTCTAATTCTATCCAGAGTTAAGTGGATCATTTCTATAGCCAATAAAGCAGCACTTACCTTATTTCCAAGCTTAAGGATTGTCGTTTGTCTTAGTCTCTATTTTCTTATCATCTACTGCAACTACTTGTAGAGATGTGATCATATCCGATATTCAATACCCAAGAAAAATTTATCAACCTTAATGGTTGATATCAACAAGTGTAAATGATAAGTGCATATTTTTGTATCAATACCTTTACACTTTTCTTGTTTTATTCTTGTTAATATTATTGTTTTATTAATATTTTGTGTTAGAGAATAAATTGAAGCATGTTTCCAGACTTGTGCAGTGTTTGTAATTTGATCGTAACTTCATGATCAAAAGCACTATGGACCTAAAGCTTGCTTCATTTGAAAGATAAAAGATAGAGGTACAATTTTTCTGTTGAAGTTCAACCCAATTTAGTCTTGATAGCATAAAATTCGTCCAAGTATATGCACAAAATGGATCACCAAAATTCATATCAGAGTTCAGCCCAGTATCGACATATTTTACCAATTGGGTTATCACTAAAGCCCAAATTTATTTTGGGCTGAAATTTGGATATGTTATATTTAAAAGGGAAATAAACAAGTTTTCTGAAGAAAGATGGTGTCAAAATATGTCAAAATGGAAAAAACATAGTCTACAAGTTGCTACTGCTATTAAGGATGACTCTTGGACATGACTCGGTACTTTGACCATATCTCTTTCATCCAACCACTAAATTTGATAAAAGATATATGAAAATATATTAATGCTGAAAGATCTATAATTTTGATTGTTTTATGCATCTTCAAAATTAGGCTGTATCTAACCAAAAAATATAATTTAATTTAGTAGATGAGAAATTGGTGTAACAACTTACCAACTCTTGGCAACTAGCATACCACTTGATTAACCCCTCTATTAATTATTTAGCCTCTAGCTTACTCCAAGTACTATAAATAGACCATGTATTAAGCTTGTAAGATAAGGGGGGTAGAGGTTTCTTTAGGCTAAGTTATAGTTTGTATATTTTCTAATATTGTAAGTTTTTTAGTAGTAATAGAAATGCATTCTCTAGTTTCTCTCATCTTTTTAGTCTTTGCTACTTTTATTATGTCTTTCTAAATTTTATTTTGCTAAGGAAAAAGTGTGAACCTTTTGATGGAGGAAGAGGAATGGTTATAAGGGTAGAAAAATTTTAAGTATGTTGTATTATTATTTTTATTTTTGATCTAAACCCTATTTGTTTTGTAGTGATTCTTAATTTATGTATCTCTAATGGCACAACAAATACTTGGATTCATTTAGCTTATGGTACGGTTTTACCCCACTGACTGCTAATGTAAAACCTTGATTTGTTGTTGACGAAGGTGTGCATAAATGCTTGATCCCATAAATAAGTGTTGGCGTTAAGAGATAATTTGTAATAGTAAGACAATATCATGATTACCTTATTGCATGAGTTATTTGATAATATTTTCTCATTGGAACCTTCATTATGTATGGATTCCAATTGTGGTAATTAATAGTGGTAAAAAGAATAAGTAACCATTTCTCTATCGAAAACTCAAGAATGGATCCTTAATCCTCTGTACTTTTATTACTTCGATTTTTCTTTAGTTATATCATAGATTAATTATTCATATATTTTGATTTACATAAACTCCTTCTTTTTAGAAATATAAACTGAATTCTTCAAATAATTTCTCTGTGGATCGACCTCGAACTCACGAGAAATTTATTACTTACTACAACCTGAACTTGGGTTTGCAACCTTAAAGTTGTAGCAAGTTTTTGGTGTTGTTGCTAGGGAAGGCAAGGTAAGTATTCATGTTTGTTAATATTTTTCCTTTGTAAATAGAGTTTGTTTATTTTCTTTATGGATATATGGTTATATGGTATCATAGTCATATTTCTCGATGTTTAGTTAGAAATAATTCTGAAACTTTGTTTGGAAATTTATTTGAATCATCTCCACACACTTCCACCATGGCTGAAAATGAAAGTATTTAGGATGAAAATGAGAATCAACAGTTGTGTACCATGCGTTATTACTTGCAACTTCCTCGAAATTCTTCTCCTTCTTGTTTTATTTTTCCTCTAAATGCAAATAACTTTCGATTCAAATCAGGTATGATCCCTTTACTTCCTAATTTTCATGGTTTAGACTCGAAAAACCCTTACTTGCATTTAAAAGAATTTGATAAAGTATGTGCCACTTTTGATGATCAAACTTGCACAAATGAGATTGGTAAGCTCAAATTATTTCCTTTTTCTTTAAAAGATAAAGCAAAAAATTGGCTTAATTCTTTAAAACCTAGGTCAATTGGCACTTGGCAAGAAATGCAATCTGGATTTTTGAAAAAATTATTTTCAACTCATAAAACTAATGCTTTGAAAAGACAAATTCAAAATTTTCTCAAAATTCAAATGAAGCTTTCTTTCAATGTTAGGAAAGATTTAAAGATTTGTTGAATTCATGCCCACATCATGGTTTTGAAAAATGGCGCTTAATTAGTTTCTTTTATGAAGGTTTAGCTCCTAAAAGAAAATAATTTGTTGAAACAATGTGTAATGGTGAGTTTCTTGATAAAGAACTTGATGAAGCCCTAGAATATCTAGATCATTTGGCAGAAAACTCTCAATCATGACATAGTGTTAATTCTTTCGAAGGTTCTATTAGATCTAATCTTTCTAATAGTAATAAAGAAAAATATTACCTTAGCCAAGAAGATGATCTAAATGCTAGACTTGTTAGTTTAACAAGAAAAGTTGAAGCCATGAAACTTAAAAAAGTAAAGGAAATCAAATTTGTGCAAGAGGAAGAAGTTTGTAGTAATTGTGAACTTTTGGGGCACTCCACCAATGAATGTCCAAACATTCCAGTACAAGCAAATTTTATGAACACATTCAAAAAACCTTTTCATTCTCCATATTCTGAAACTTACAATCCACAATGGAGAAATCATCCCAATTTCAGTTGGCGAGATGATAACAGTGCCTAACTGCTACATTCACAAAAACCACCAAACTTTCACTCTTATCCAGCTCCACATACAAAATCCATTGAGGAGACTTTGCAAGCATTTATGCATGAACAAACAAACATGAATAATCAGACTTCACAAGCTATTAATGAGATCAGAAGCACACTTTCAACACTGACAACTTCTTTGTGTACTCATGAAAAAGGTAAATTTCCTGCTCAACCTCAACCTAATCCTTCCACTCAGTGTCATGTTTCTTCTTCAAGTGAAAATGTTGTTAAGGAGGCTAATTCAGTTACAACTCTTAGGAATGGAAAAGTTATTGACAAGACTATTCATCCCAAGGAGAAAGTTTCTAATCCACCTCCAGAAATGAAAAATGGAAATAGTCTTGACGACGAAGGTAAGTTTGAAGAAGGTAAGTGTGAAAATGATGAAAAACAAAAATATTTACCTCCAACACCCTTTCCTCAAAGATTGCAAGCAACTCAGAAATTGAACTCAAATGTTGAAATTTTTGAAATTTTTAAACAAGTCAAGATTAATATTCCATTATTGGATGCAATCAAGCAAGTTCCACCTTATGCCAAAATTTTGAAAGATTTGTGTACAATTAAAAGAAAACATCATGTACAAAAGAAGGCATTTTTAACTGAAAGTGTCAGTTCGATCATTCAACAATTCACTCCACCTAAGTACAAAGATCCAGGTTGTCCAACCATTTCATGTATCATAGGAAACACTAGAATAGAGCGTGCTTTGTTTAATCTTGGTGCTAGTGTAAATCTTCTGCCTTTCTCAGTTTATGAACAGTTAGGTTTGGGAGAACTTAAAAAACTTTTGTTGTACTCCAACTAGCTGACCGTTCGATTAAAGTTCCAAAAGGAATAGTAGAAGATGTGTTGGTACAAATTGATAAGTTTTGCTTTCTAGTTGATTTCATTGTTTTGGACACAGAGCCTGTTGCACAAACACATACACAAATTCCTATCATTTTAGGTCGTCCTCTTGCAACTTCAAATGCTTTGATCAATTGTAGAAATGGTATTTTGAAGTTATAATTTAGAAATATGACTTTGGAACTAAATGTGTTTAATGTTTGTATGCAACCTACAGAAGATGTCGAAGTACAAGAAGTGGATTCAATTGAGGAACTTGTCCATGAATACTTTACTACCACTAACTCTTCAGATTCTCTAGAGACTTGTTTCGAAAGTGAAAGTATTTGTAAAAAGGGACACACTAATACTATCTCTGAATTTTTACAGGTACAAGAAAAATATTTTTGGAAGCCAAGGTTCGAAGAACTTTCATCATCAACAGTAAAATCTATTTCATCAAGTATTAAAGCTCCCGTGGTTGATTTGAAACCTTTGTCAGTTAATTTGAAATACTCTTTCTTGGGTGAGAATGAGACTTTTCCAGTAATAATTTCTTCCGAACTCGATACATCTTAAAAAGGTAAGTTGATCGAAACTTTGAAAATGCATAAGAATGCTTTAGGATGGACCATTGCTGATATTAAAGGTATTAATCCTTTCATTTGCACACATAATATCTATCTAGAGGAAAATGCTAAACCTTATAGAGAAATGCAACGAAGGCTAAATCCTAATATGAAAGAAGTAGTGAGAAATGAAGTCATTAAACTCTTAGATAATGGAATCATTTATTCTATTTTTGATAGCAAATGCGTAAGTCCTACTCAAGTTGTACCTAAGAAATCTGGAGTTATTGTAGTCAAGAATGAGAATGATGAATTAATTCCAACTAGGACTGTTACTGGTTGGCGAATGTGCATGACTATAGAAAACTCAACTCAGTTACTAGAAAAGATCATTTTTCATTACCTTTCATGGATCAAATTTTAAAAAGAGTTGCGGGACACGAATTTTATTGCTTTTTAGATGGATATTTTGGGTATAATCAAATTACAATTGCACTTGAAGATCAAGAGAAAATAACTTTTACATGTCTTTTTAGTACTTTTGCATATCGAATGATACCTTTTGGATTATGTAATGCACCAGCTACATTCCAACGATGCATGCTTAGTATTTTTAGTGATGAATGTTTTCTTGAAGTCTTCATGGATGATTTTTCTATTTTTGGTAATTCATTTGATGATTGCTTATCTAATTTAGAAAAAAATTTGATCAGGTGTGAAGAAAAGAATCTTGTGCTCAATTGGGAGAAATGTCACTTCATGGTAACAACTGGTATTGTTCTTGGACACATTATTTCATCAGAAGGTATTGATGTTGATAAATCTAAAATTGAGTTAATTGCCAATTTGTCAACACCAAAGACTGTGAAGGAGATTAGATCATTTTTAGGGCATGCTAGTTTTTATAGAAGATTTATCAAAGATTTTAGTATAATATCTAAACCTTTGTGTAATCTTCTAACAAAAGACACTATTTTTGAATGGACTGAAAACTGTGTGAAATGCTTTTGTTAAGCTTAAAAGTATGCTTACGTCTGCTCCAATATGCAGCCTCTAGATTGGACTTTACCTTTTGAAATAATGTGTGATTCTAGTGATTATGCTGTTGGAGCTGTCTTGGGACAAAGAAAAGATAAAAAACCATATGTTATTTACTATGCAAGTAAAACTTTAAATAGTGCTCATTGAATTATACAACAACTGAAAAAAAATAACTTGCTGTAGTTTCTTTACATTGGACAAATTTTGATCTTATCTTGTTGGCTCACCAATTGTTGTTTTCAGTGATCATGCAGCTTTGAAATATCTTTTGTCAAAAAAAGATGCTAAACTAAGACTGATTAGGTAGATTCTCTTACTCTAGGAATTTAATGTTACTATTCGAGATAAAAAGGGAGTAGAAAATGTAGTAGTTGATCATTTGTCGAGACTTGTTTGTGTTGACTCATTTAAAACCACACCTATTAATGACACTTTACCTGATGAACAACTATTTAATGTTTCTATTTTACCTTAGTTTGCTGACATTGTTAATTTTCTTGTGACAGGAAAGATGTCATCACATTAGAACTCTCAAGACAAAAAGAAGTTTTTGAATGAGGTTAAAAAAATTTTATTCGGATGATTCATACCTATTTAAATATTGTCCGGATCAAATCTTTCGAAGATGTGTGCCTGATAATGAGATAGGTAATATTGTCAAATTTTGTCATTCAGAAGCATGTGGTGGTCATGTTTCTATAAAGAAAACTACTGTAAAAATCTTGCAATGTGGATTTTATTGGTCAACTTTTTTCAAAGACACTTACACTTTCTGTAAAAGTTGTGAAAGTTATCAAAAGTTAGGGTCCATTTCAAAGAGAAATATGATGCCCCTACACCCTATCATAGTGATTGAAATCTTTGACAGTTGGGGTATTCATTTTATAGGGTCATTTCCATTATCATTTGTTTTTTTTTACATATTGGTTGTCATAGATTATGTTTCAAAATGGATTGAGACAATTCCTTATCGAAACAATGATCACAAAATAGTGATAAAATTTTTGAAAAAAAATATTTTAAGTCGATTTGGAATTCCAAGATCTATAATCAGTGATGGGGAAAATATTTTTGTAACAAAGTTTTCGAAACTTTAATGAGCAAATATGGAATCATACATAAAGTTGCAACCCCTTATCACTCTCAGACAAATGGACAAGTTGAACTTGCAAATAGGGAGATAATTTTTTTTTAGAGAAAACAGTTAACCCAAATTGTAAAGATTGGTCTCTTAGACTTATCGATACACTTTGGGCATATAGAACTGCTTCAAAATATCATTAGGCATGTCTCCTTATAGGATAGTTTATGAAAAATCTTGTCATTTACCTGTTGAACTTGAACTTAAAGCTTATTGGGCAATCAAAATATTTAATTTCAACCTTGATGAAGCTTCAAAATTACGCAAATTGCAAATCAATGAACTTCAAGAATTGAGAAATGATGCATATGAGAATTCTAAAATTTATAAAGTAAGAATCAAATATTTTCATGATAATAAAATTTCAAGAAAAATATTTGACGTTGGTCAAAATATTTTGCTTTATAATTCTTAATTGCATTTGTTTCCTGGAAAATTGAGATCAAGGTGGAGTGGTCCTTTTGTTGTAAAAAAAACATATTCTTGTAGGGCGATTGACATTGAGAATCCTAAAAATGGTAACATATTCAAAGTAAATGGACAAAGAGTTAAACTATTTCTAGAAAATTAATTTTGACAAGAGGAAATTCTTTTTCTTTCTAACCCTTTTGATGATTAGTTTTGTATATACTCATTTTCTCTGACTTTATTTATTTTGAAAGTTTTATTTTTTTCTTTTTTTTTCTTTTTCCAGTTAAATGGCGGATAATAGTACTCCGTGGTTATAAAAGTCGAACTTGTCAGTTTTCCAAACAACTAAAATCTTTGTACAAATTTTCTTTACTTTTCTCATTCTCTTTTCTTGTTCTTTTCAAAATAGGTGATATTTTTCTAACTCTCAAGAAGCGATTTCCTTTTCTTCCTAAAAATATAATTTTAAAAATTTATAAAATTAGGATTGAAAGATTGAGGATGCTTATGCACAAGGGCATACGATGGATAATTGAAGCAAAGGTAAGAGCAGGTGAGTTTTCACATGAGTTTTTAGATTTGCTTACTAGATACATGTCTGTTTTTGGTAAAAGCACATATTCAAAAAAATGAAGGGCGAAAAAAATAAAAGTTTGTCATATTTGTGCTAGATGGACTTGCAACACAAAGTGTCGTTATTTAGGAATGATCTCTAAAAATCGAGAAGATAAACTTAAATTCATTATGGATAGGCTGAGTTAGATCACATTATATTGACTCTTAAGACGCATTTATATGGATTGGTACAACGTACAATTCTTGATTTATGAGATAGTTTTTTAAATGAATATGAGCTTTAGAGTCTTGGAAATCTAACATTAAAAGACTCTATTTGCCAGTTCATAAGAAAACTGGATGGGAAGCATATCCTCAACCCATAGAGGGTGTTTAAGTTGTTACTGGACATAAAACCAGAGGAAGATGTGAGCCATAATCACAACTACATGTACATACACGTGTTAGTAGGTAATTTTTAAATTTTGTATGTGTCCTTATTTTCAACCTTTTTGACAAAAGAAAAAGACATGCAATAAATGCATTCCCTGTTCACACCTCAATAAATATCACCGTACTCACTCTATTTTTGCATAACTTATTTTCAAAAAGAAAAAAAAATTAAAAAAATGGAAGTTTCTTCAACTCGCAAATTTAATTCCATTTGTGTTTTTTGTGGATCCAATCTAGGAAAAAATGGTGAGTTTATAGGGGCAGCCAATAACCTTGGTAGAACTTTAGCAGAAAAAAAATTTCATTTAGTGTATGGGGGAGGCAGTTTGGGGTTAATGGGGAGTGTTGCTATTTCTGCTTATGTAGGAGGTGTCAAAGTTCTGGGAGTTATCCCAAAATCTTTAACAATATAGAATATCACAGGTATGACCATTAGAGATGAGCTAAAAGTGTCACATATTCAGGACAGAATGCCTAACATGTTAAATAATGCGGATGCATTCATCATTCTACCTGGCGATTTTGGTACACTGGAGGAATTATTCCAAGTTGTCTCTTGGGCACAACTCAACATTCACCAAAAATCTATAGGTATTCTTAATGTTAATGGTTTTTATGATGGTTCGCTATCTTTTGTAGATCATGCTGTGAAAAAAGGTTTTATTTCACCGTCTGCGAGAAGAATCCTCATTTCTGCTCCAACACCTGACCTGCTGGTTGATCAACTTCAAGCATATATGCCAGAACTTGATCTAGCATTGGCCAATGTGGATTGGTCCAATAGGAACAATGGTCGAAAATGCAAATTGAATTTAACTCTCAGACTAGGATACTTATTGTTAATGATTTTATCTAATAGTATGTGTTTTTTTTTTGTTTCAGCTTTATTAGCCACACTTCAGGTGATATCTTTCAAACTCTACTTTCCTATCTATTTTTGATATTGGGGACAATGTCTCGATTAGATTGGGGGAGGGATAGTTGATATCATGACTTGTGTGTTCAATGTGTGTTTTTCTAGTATAAAAAAAATAAAAAAATCAAGCTTGTTTTTTTTTTATGGGTCCGTTGAAAACATGAAAAATGGTGGCTGAGTAAAGGGTAATTGTAACACTCTTGAGACGCATCTCTATTTTTTGCATAACATGCCAGGTTTGTGAAGTTTTTAACAAATATTTGTGAATTACAAATTATTTTTTTTGAGTCGTAGAGGTTCTTTCAACTTCAATGATTAAAATTAAGCATGAATAATATGGTTTGATTGATGATGGGTATTGTTTTGGACTTTGATGTTGTTATTTAGTTAATATATTTTTGTAATAATTATACTCAAATTTTGTTTTGCACAAATAGTTATGCTATTCAGTGTGAAGACAATCATGTCAAAATAGATAGTTCTTATGCCCTTGCTCTTATCATCACTTGGATCTTCAACATATAGGGGTTGAGTATTAGAACTTTTACTTTTGATCCGTCGAGGCAAACGACTGATAGTGCACCATTAAAAAAATGATTAAGGCATTAGGCTTTCTAGCACTATTGCCAAATCAGCTTGTTCCCCATATGATGTTTCAAGAAAATATCCTCCTAGTAAACCACTTTAAGCCTTACAATAAATATTTTTTTTTGTAACCACATCTTTTTACCTAACCTAAATATACTATTATCCAACCCTTGTTCTAAAAATGATCAGAGTTTAAGAGACATTCAATTGACAGCTTGAACTTACAAAAGAAATTCAGGTTGGAATAAAAGATAAGTGTGGGGGAGTTTCTTTTTAAGAAAAAAAAATAATAATAATAAAAAAAAATTGCAAAGTGCTACAAGTTGCAACTAAAAATGAGATGTTACAAGATGAATAAGGGGGGTCCAATTCAATAACAATAGACTCCAGTGTGAAATTTATGGAGTTTGAGAATTTTTCATCGATAAACTCTGTCTCCAATTCCATGAAATTTTTAGAACCTTTGTTGCATCCTATCCTTTTATTTCTTAGCTACATCACCACCCTTTGGCCCCATTACAACATTTGTTGAAAACCTTTTAATTTCGTGTGGTGCCTTCAGTATAGTGGAGATTTGCACCAAAGGAAGAGCCTATGATGTTTAACTTTTCTGTTAGAGATTGGGTGATGGTTTTTGTAAGGTTTTATAAGAATTCACTTATTTGAAGCATGCATAGTTTCATCACTATTGACATTAACTGTCCACACACACACTTGAGTATGCTTATTGTAAAAATGTATTAACTTTTGAATGACTAAGAGTTAAACCAACACCTGTTTGATTTTATTTTGCATATTACTTTGTTGCTTCATGAGAATAAAAGTTGAAAAATAGTTATTATAGGTGTTTGTGGGTACCACTACTGGAAACCCTCACGAGACTGTAACTCGTCCTCTATGGGCCACCTAGGGGTTTAAAGGCTTGCTGCATATGCTAAATGCAATCGTGATTCCCTACGAAAGTGGATTAGTTTTTGTTTGTTTTAGGCTTGCATGAGGACAAGCAAGAGTTAAGTATGGGGGAATTTGATAAGTGCATATTTTGACATATTTTTGTATCAATACCTTTATACTTTTTTTGCTTTATTCTTGTTAATATTATTGTTTTATTAATGTTTTGTGTTAGGGAATAAATGGAAGCATGTTTCTAAACTTGTGTAGTGTTTATAATTTGAGCATAACTTCATTATCAGAAGCCCTATGGACCTGAAGCTTGTTTCATTTGAAAGCTAAGAGATAGAGGTATAATTTTATATTGGAAGCTCAACCTAATTCAGTATTGATGATAGCAGAAAATTCATCCAAGTAGTTGCACAAAATGGATCACCAAAATTCGGATTAGAATTCAGCCCAATATTGACATATTTTACCAATTGGGTTATATCTCTTGATCCCAAATTTATTTTGGGCTAAAATTCGGATATATTATGCACAAGAGGAAATAAACAAGTTTTCTGAAGACAAGATGGTGTGAAAATGTGTCAAAATGGTAAGAACATAGTCTACAAGTTTCTGTTGCTGTTAAAGGATGACTCTTGGACATGACTCGGTACTTTAACCATATGTCCTTCATTCGACCACCAAATTTGACAAAAGATATATGAAAATATATCAAAACCAAAAGATCTACAATTTTGATTCTTTACACATCTTTAAAATCTGGCTGTATCTGACCGAAAAATATAATTCAATTCAATAGATAAGAAATTGGTGTAACAATTTACCAACTCTTGGCAACTAGCATACCACTTGATTAACCCCTCCATTATTTATTTGGCCTATAGCTTACTCCAAGTACTATAAATAGGCCATATATTAAGCTTGTAAGAGAAGGGGGGTAGAGGGTTTCTTTAGGCTAAGATATCTAGTTTGTATGTTTTCTAGTAGTAATAGAAATGCATTCTCTAGTTTCTCTCATATTTTTAGTCTTTGATACTTTTATTATGTCTTTCTAAATTTCATTTTGTTGAGGAAAAAGGGTGAACCTCTTGATGGAGGAAGATGAATGGTTATAAGGGTAGAAAATATTTTAAGTATGTTGTATTATTATTTTTATTTTTGATCTAAACCCTACTTGTTTTGTGGTGATTCTTGATTTATGTATCTCCAATGGCACAACAAATACTTGGGTTCATTTAGCTTATTGTACGGTTTTACCCCATCAACTGCTAATGTGAAACCTTGATTTGTTGTTGACGAAGGTGTGCATAAATACTTGATCCCATAAATAAGTGTTGGCGTTAAGAGATAATTTGTAATAGTAAGACAGTATCATGATTACCTTATTGTATGAGTTATTTGATAATATCTTTCCATTGGAATCTTCATTATGTATGGATTCCAATTGTGGCAATTAATAGAGCTAAAAAGAATAAATAACCATTTTTCTATCCAAAACTCAAGAGTGGATCCCTAATCCTCAGTACTTTTATTACTTCAGTTTTTCTTTAGTTACATCATACATTAATTGTTCATATATTTTGATTTACATAAACTCTATATTTTTGAAATATAAACTTGAATTCTTCAAACAACTTCCCTGTGGATCGACCTCGGACTCACGAGAAATTTATTACTTAATACAACCTGCACTTGGGTTTGCAACCTTAAAGTTGTAGCAGTAAACTTGAATTAAAATCCATTCTAATTCAACTAAGCAAGTCAATACTTGTGTTTCCTCTTTCTATGCCCTAAATATCTACAATAGTGACAAACATCTATCCTTTCAGATAGATTGAGCCAGTAAGTTTGTTTGTTTGTCTAGATTATCCTATGTGGAATTACTAGTGATAACAATTATCCTATGCGAGGCAAAAATTTAAGCATTCATTCAATTAATATCCATTTATGATATGGTCTTTAATCATAAATGTTTTCTACTATTTTATTCAAATCCCATCACTTTCTAGATAAAAATTTGGGAAATCCAATTTCCTAGTAGACTTGAGGTCCAACTAGCCTTGCCATACACCCTAATTTTATGAGCGCATATGACAAAACTAAAAAAGTAGCTAACAACATTAGCAATTGCATCCCCATGCAACCCTCAAGCTATTTTGCCTCACCTCTTCCCATACACCCTAATTTTAAAAGCCCATATGGTACTAAGTATCAAACATTATCCATCAAACATCCATGTAGTGGAGCATCTAAACATTTCACAACTCATGGCCAATGATAAAGACGAGTCCACCCAATGGGCATATCAATGCTTAATAGTGGTCATAGCTTGCCAACACTTAGTACATCCCACAACTCATGGCCAATAGACTAAATGTGGTAGCGTATCGGCATGCCGCTACTTTTGATGGAAAACATGGACGATTGGGTCCTACCCAATATTGTCCTTTTATGCTTGATATCAAATCAATCAAGGTTCTCAACTTGCAATATTGTCAAGTAAGGGTCATACTAGATTTATTATGCAAGATCTCGTCGTTTTCTTATATTGTTAATTTAATGTTCACTGTCCTAAATATGGCAAGCATACATCATAAGAAAGTATTAAAAAAACGTAGTATGCATCACATATATACTAAAATAAATGGATGATCATGAGCCTTTAATCTTATGCGATCCACTCGAGCCAAAGTGGATCAAGGTCAATCTAAGAGTGATAATTAAAATGTAAATAGACCTACCTATTACATAAATGTATCATATACATTCATTGGCCTTGATTCCTCATTTTTCCTCCATCTTCATACCATCTTCTTGTAATGTCCGCCAAATTAACAAAAGATACACCTCACCGCCTAATTCTACTCTCATTACATTTGCTAAAACTACAAAAAACCTTGGAACAATTCCAAAGAGAGGTACATAGAAGGGAGATAAAAGTACATCAAAATAAAATAGAGAAAAGCGAGACTCGCATGTCTTATTTTAATTAAAACCATAAAATAACCAGTAAGTGCACAAACTTAAACCAATCACATTGGCCTAAGCTCTACGATCATCTAACTATTATGCTTAACATAAATTATCACATGATAATGAAAATATGTAAATTTATTAATTACGTTATGTGCAATTTCTTTCAAATTTGTGATCAAGATTTTAGGTTTTTTCAAGAAAAATAATTTTTCAAAAATTAAAATTAATTTTTAATTTTAAAATGAAAAACCATAAACTTCACATAATAATTCCATAACGAGATGGGTCGGGACAGCAGTCCAAGGCTACTATCCTTCGGGTGGTAGGCAGTGCACACGACGGGCTGCTTAAGGCACTCGTCGGGTGGCTAGACGCCTACATGTCAGGTGCCGATTGGCGACCTAATGCCGGTTAGCCGACAACCCACCCAACGTCACACATTGGGTGGTCGGTAGCCCCTTTTTGTTGTCTAATAATTCAAGGTTTTCACAAAATCTGGATTTCTTAATTTCTTGATCTCATAAAAAATTCTTAATTTCT
Source organism: Paulownia fortunei (assembly GCA_019321725.1). Classification (NCBI taxonomy): domain Eukaryota; kingdom Viridiplantae; phylum Streptophyta; class Magnoliopsida; order Lamiales; family Paulowniaceae; genus Paulownia; species Paulownia fortunei. Next base: position 6,150,956 of record CM033110.1, read on the forward strand.
TGATCTTATTAAGAAATATTGAAAACTTGATCAAAAAATTAATTTTCTTAATCAAGAAATCAACCTTTTTGATTTTTTATTTCTTGCCACGTTTCATGAAATTCAAGATTTCACAAATCATGAAATTCTTGAATTAAGAAATCTAATTTCTTAATTCATCTCATTTTTTAAAAAAATTTAACATTTAAAACGATTAATATAATTAATCCCAAATAAAGAAATTAATTGATTCAAAATCAATCACACATATAAATATTTAATTTATCATATATATTAAATAAATTTAATCGATAAGTATCAGAAACACACAAACCTTGGCCCTGATACCACTATTGGGTTCGTGCGATCTTGAAAAACGTATACGCAGTGGAATTTAAATTTTTTCAAAAATAAAACAAACATTACATCACATGTAATTAAAAATGAATCTCAGAATCTTATCGCGATTACTCAGTAGTGCATTTTTCTGATACTTATATCAAGAAGGTTTCAAAAATTATTATCTTGCTTTGCACTCTGGCTGATGAAGATGCAAGAAATGATTCAAATTACTTTCTTTCCACAAACTCTTTGTGAATCTTGAATCCATCCACAAACTGCTTTTGAGAATCTTGATTTCAAACCTCTCATGTTGGAGATGTTTCCCTTAGAGTCCCAAGTGTTATCCCTCTAAGTATATTTACACGTTGGAAATTTCTTCACCAATTAAATCCATGGTAGTGGATTCAATAGGCTTATTCTGCTCTAGAATATGTGGTGCTAAATTCTTAATTAAAATAGTAAATAGAAGAATTGAGCCTTGAGCAAAAGGTTGAACTTTTAATAGAAGAAAAGAATCAAGAAGGAGGAAGAAGGGAGACGATTTTTCTTTTTCTTGTGATAGTAAATAGATGATTTTTGGCTTCCATGAAGCTCTTAATTTCAGCCATAAGGAGGAGTCCTTGTATAAGACTCCTCCAATCCTAGTCCCACTATGTTTCCTCATGCTCCTTTCTTCATTTGGTTCCTTCTTTCCATCAAACTCTAAGACAAGTTTAATTCTTGTAATTAAACATCCTAATAGCACTCCTACGAGCCCATGAGCTTGGGCTTGAACTTCAATTAAATTAATTAAGTCCAATTAATTGATTCCAATCATTTAAATAAGCCCAACTTAATTAATTGATCCAATCAATTAATTAATTGGTTTCACTTGGGCTTTCTAATCATATTAGAACCTATTAAATAATCCTATTATTTAATATGCCTAATTTAATTAATTGATCATATCAATTAATTAACTTGATCATATATAGGGCTCTTAATCATATTAGGTTCAATTAAATAACCACATTATTTAATTGGATAAATTAATTCAACTTCTTAAATTAATTTATACCTACTTAATTAATTAATCATATTAACTAATTAATTAGCTCCACATGGGTTCCCTAAACTTATTAGGTTCAATTAAATAATTAAATTATTTAATTGGATAAATTAATTTAACTTCTTAAATCAATTTTGAGCCCCAAATTCATTAATCTCCATTAATTAATTTGATCCAACCTTCAGATATATTCTAGTTAGAAGTGTACTCTTTCCAACTTAGTGTGTGACCCCTTTGGTTCACTCTAAGTGCATGGGCTCATAACTCTTATGATTTAGTTAAGTAATTAATTATTTTGATTAATTAATCCAATTAATTAATTCTTTTGGAATTAACCGAATTCCTAGAACCCATAAGTCATGAAAAGCACCTAGCAATGCATCATGATTCCTAATCTTAAGTGAAGGTGCAAACCTATTCCAATTACGAATACTACGCAAGTACGGTCATTTTGTCATCTAATATCTCGATTGAGTATAGAGTATGGATGATTAGTCGAAACGCCAATAGCTCAATAATAATGTATCCATTCCTTGTTGCTTGACTCAACAATGAACAGTTAGAAAACCCCATGTCCAATTTCCATCCAACCTTGGCCAAGGATTTTAGAGTTAAGTACAGTGGAACACATAGGAGATTCACCTATTCATGTAGATAGGTGACGGATCCTTTGTTGGCCACTCATTAACCTCCATAGATGAAGATTTACCTCCAATGTAAACGCTTTGTGATTTGTCATGCGATCGGGAAATACATCAAGGTGCAATATGTCATGCACAAGGTTACCATAGTGCCTCAAGCCTAAGAACTAATTCTTGCACCATTGTAACAAGAAAATTTCCATTCGACAATAGAATATTTCCAATTAAGAATTTCTAGGCGGGGTACATGGTTTTATCACACCAATGCCCATGGAATGATGCATCATCCTTTCAAGCCTGCATCGTATGTGCAAGTCTCAATGGGATTAATGATGTTCCATCTCATTAATCCTTGACTTTGAATGTTTTAAGATCATAGCCTTGGAGGCATATTCTATAATCTCCGTTATATGCTCGACCACGCCATATAGCTATATGTGATCTAAGGACTTTATCTAATTCTTATAAAGAATCCAAGATGAAGATTGCTATTTTAATGATAACGACCAAATTAATTGGCTCGCCGAGCACTACTCTAACAAAAGATAAGCTTGGCAATATTGTGAACAAGATGGGACATTTAGCGTCAAGTGTAGAAGCTCACATGACTAGTGTGGGGGCACAAATCAAGTCTTTAGAGAGCCAAATTGGGTAATTGGCTATAATAGTGAATGCCCAACAGCAAAAGGGAAATTTTTCAAGTGATACTAAGGTCAACCTTAGAGAGCATTGCAAGGCGATATTGCTTAGGAGTGGAACTAAGGATAAAGGTCTCGAGCTAAAGTAGTCCACTACCGATAGGCCTTGCACTCACTTGCCCATTCAGAGTCCAGAGATGGAACCATCATAAAAAAAGGAGAATCAACATGATGAGCAAATAGGGGCTGAGAAGCCAAAATCTATTTCTAGCTCTGAAACCCCTTCTAATGTTAATGTTCCTCTCCTTTTTCCTCAGAGATTCCAAAAGAAAAAGTTAGATGCTCAATTTGCTAAATTTTGGAAATTATTAAGAATATTTACATTAACATCCCTTTTACAGATACATTGGAGCAAATACAGAATCACGCAAAATTCATGAAGGGTGTGATGTCAAGAAAGATGAGACTAGTGGACTATTAACAATCAAACTAACAGAGGAGTGCAGGACTATTATTCAAAAAAAGCTACCTCAGAAATTTAAAGATCCAAGGAGTTTTACAATTTCTTGTACAATAGGCAGTTCTTTATTTGATAAAGCACTTTATGATCTTGGAGCAAGCATTAATTTGATGCCATTTTATATTTTCAAGAAATTAGGTTTAGGGGAAGTGAAGCCATCCAACATCACCTTACAATTAGCGGAGGAGTGATTGAAGATGTCATGGACAAGGTGGACAAGTTCATACTTCCAGCAGATTTTTTGGTGCTTGACATGGAAGAAGATCAAAAGATTTATTTGATCCTTGGACGACCATTCCTTGCCACTAGTACAACATTGATAGATGTGCAATATGGGGAGTTGACTTTGAGAGTCAACAAAAGTTAAGTATTGTTCAACATCTATCGGGTTATGCAATTTCAGGAAGATCCCAACACTTGCAAAGGGATAGACATTGTGGAGTAGTGCATGAATGCCCACCTCATCAAAGATACAGCTGAAGACCCCTTGGAAGGATGCCTTGCTCACTCAATGACATAAAGAAATGATTATTTGGTTGATGATCAGGATTTGGCACATTATGTTTTTTCTCTTGATGCAATGCAAGTTCAAATGAAGAATGAATGTTCTTTGGAGAGGCTAAAATAGGTTGCCGCTAAGGAGATGATAAAAGCATTATAGGAATTGAAAGGGCTTCCAAAACACCTCCGATATGCATTTTTAGATAAGAATGACACTTATCCTATAATAGTTTATGCTTCTTTATCTTCTTAAGAATTGGATTAATTTTTACGAGTTTTGAGGAAACATAAATTTTCTCTAGGATGGTCTATTTTGAATTTGAAAGGCATTAGTCCCTCCATAGTTATGCATAAGGTTTTTTTAACATAAGACTTATACAAACCTTCAATTGAATATCAAAGACGTTTAAATCCTGTTATGAAGAAAGTTATACGAGTTGAAGTTTTAAAATGGCTTAAAGTAGTGATTATTTATGTTATTTCAAATAGATTTTGGGTTAGTCTAGTCTATGTTGTTCCAAAAAATGGTATGACTATAGTGAGGAATGAGAATAGTGGCTTATTTCTACTAGGACTATAACTGAGTGGCGGTGTGTATTGATTAAAGAAAACTAAATAAAGCTACTCGCGAAGATCACTTTCCCCTCTCCTTTATTGGCCAAATGTTGTATCATCTAGTAGGGTACTAATACTATTATTTTTTGAATGGTTATTTGGGATATAATCAAATTGCCATTGCCCCCGAAGACCAAGGAAAATCAACATTTACATGTTCCTATGGTACCTTTTGCTTAATTGTGTTGATTTGCTTAGAAACTGTTTATAAAGCATTACTACTAACCAAATGGTCCTACCAAGTTCTAAAACTTGTTCGATCACTAGTCGAGGTGAAATCCTAGGTGATATAACATTAGGGAGACGATTTAGGCCATCTTTGGACTGATAGAGCCTATATAGCCAACTTGTACATCAAGTATCCCTAGTGTCCCATTTTAAGCTTATTGAATCCTTTTTCCTTGGCATCTCATACACAATTCCTTGAGCCTTGTACATATTTTACCCAAAATTGAACCTATTCACACATACACACAAGTACTTTAGAAGGATACATAAGAGTTTGAGCATTGTTGGAGATGAATGGTGGGGATGTTGAAGAAAAATGTGTTAAGGCTGAGGTGTATATTTTCTTTATCAAGTAAAAGAAAAGAACCCTTATGTATAATGAATTGATTAAATTTGGGTATTTCATCTAAGAAAAATAAAAATAAGGAGTTGATCAAAAGTTTAAATATAAAGAAAAGAAAAGAGATGATGAAAATGGAGAAAGAAAGAAGAAGAAAAATGATTAAAGAAATAAAATTGATGGATGTCAAAGGATAAATATATGAGGAGATGTATAAAAAAGATGACATTGATGCTTATGTCGAGATGTTGATACTTTATACATGTTTTTAATTATGTGCATTGGGTAACTTTGAGCTACTATTATTCATATTTTCCTACCTCTACCCAAGCTACATGTTACAAGTTTTGAAAGTCCTTTTAATTCTTGATGTTATGATACACCACATTAGTGGAAATTAGTGTAAAAAGCAAGCCTGTGGAGTTTGGGAACTATTTCAATTCTTTATTAAAAAGTGGATCATTTGGAAGGTGGTTGGCTTTATAAACTTATTCGAATAATGAATGTGGAGTGGCAAAATTGACTATTCACACACATACAGAATATCACAAGGTCAAGTAGAACTACTATACATCTTTGGCATTTGGAACATTAGCATGTTTTTGCAATTCTAATTGTGTTATACTTTTTAGAAATTGTTGATGAGTTAATGGTTCAGTGCTAGGTGTATATTCGAGTTTGCGTTGGTTGTTTCATCTTTGGTTTAGAGTCGACTTATTTGTTTTGCTTAAGGATATGTAAATTTCTAAGTTTGGGTGTATTAGTTGAGTTGATTTTATACCAACCAATCGAATACTTTTAACTTAATTATTTGATTGGTTTCAAGCAAAGTATATCTAGTTTGATATTTTTTATTTCATTTTATAGGAAACACTTCATGTAGATGAGTTTGGACGATCTAAAGAAGAGAAGACAAAATAAGAAAATGGCCAAAAATTCAGACTGGCGCTGCGGCGCCTAATGTAGGAGTCACAATACGAAGGCTGAAAAATAAAAGAAACTAAAGAAAGTCACCATGCAATGACACCCCCATGTCACGCTGTAGTGCATAACTTAGGCGCCACGACATGACCTCCCAAATTCTGGCAATGACCTTCTTCTTTTGGGTGTTATGATGCCTGAGTCAAGGGTCACGGTGTCACCTTATAATTTTTGTGCAAAAAAATGGTTTTTAAGGGCCTTTTGGAGACATGGTATAAATAGATAATTATTGTTGATTCAAGGACTTTTGGCATTTTGGAGAGCACAAGGAGTAGCTGATAAGAGAGCTAGGGTTTGGAGAAGACAATTGAAGATACCTCTCATCTGGGTGTAGATATGATTTTTTCTCTTATTCATCAATTCCTTTATTTCTCTTTCAGTTGATTCGTATATGTATTAAAACTTGTCTATGGATTTTCCTACATCAGTTATGAGCTAAATTCTAGTTTCTAGGGATTGATGTAGCCAAAGTTAAATCCTATATTTTGAGATTTTAATCTATCATATTTCAAGTTTGTCAACTTATTTGTGCTATTTGTTTTCATTGCATCATGATTACATGATCGATAATCTAGATTGTATGGCATATAAAATTCGACACTTGAAAGAGAAAATTTAATACACAGCCATAGGATAGCACAACTTAGGGATTTATAGAGTTGAGAGGCTTATGAACCCTTTGAAGTCTTAAGTGAGAATTCATTGGGCTTGATAGGATTTTAGTTTGGGATTTTTATAGAGATATCAAAATCCATATTAAAATTCATAATCACTCAGCACTCGAAGAGAGAGTTGATAATTTTAGGAATTCTCGACTTATAAATTGTTAGCTTGAAAATTAATAGATTGAATTGATAAACATAGGTGAAAACTAGGTGAATCAAACCCCTAGAATTGATTATCCACTAAATGTTTGATAAATTGCCTAAGTGAACTTTTAGTTTAATTTGAGAATATCTAGTTTATCTTTTACAACTTCCACTTGAATTATCTAGATAAAGTTAAGCCTATTATAATTGCGGTACCTAGCGTGTATTTGATAACAATCCTTGTGGAGACGATACTCTATTCACCTACTATACTAAAACTTGGTACAGTACACTTGTAGTAGGATTTCAATGAACATGCTGCATGTTTCAAACAATACTATTAATAACACTCTACAAGTTGATGTCACAACACTTCACATAACGCTAAGGATTTTAAGGAAAAAATTGGGTAATAGATTCTATCAAGTAAGAATAGTTTGCTCATGCACTAACACTTAGTGGACTATATCTACATACATCCATTTTGATCAAATCGAAATGAGTGGTTTGCTCCATTTGTCCCACAAATGGTTGATTTGGTTATATTTCCCTTGAGGTAAGATTTACAAGTCGGCAACTCATGCAAGGCCAAGAGGTCAAGCAAACGTGCTATCTTATGAATTCTTTCTTTTGAGAGATGACATAATCTAGCCTACCATAAATATGCACTATCTTAATTATCTAACTCTAATATTACTTTGCTGAATATGTAGCATGGAATTTGAGATTTTATAGATCATTTATCAATATAGGATAGATAAATAACTAATACCTTAATCCTATCTAGGGTAAAGTGGATCGTTCCTATAACCAACAAAGCAACACTTGCCTTATTCTCAAGCTTAAGGACGTCCTTTGTCTTCTTGTCATCCTCTAAAACCCCTTGGAGATATGAGATCATATCCTAAACCTAATACCCAAGAAAAATTTATCAACTTATATAGTTGATGTCAACAAAGTAAAAACTTGAATTAGAATCCTTTCTATTTCAAATAAGCAAGTCAAAACTTGCGCTTCCTTTTTCTATGCGCTGAATGCCTGCAATGGTGACAAACATCTATTCTTTTCAGATAGATTGAGCTAGCAAGTTTGTTTGTGCATCTAGATTATCCTAAGTGGAATTACTAGTGAAAATAATTATCTTATGTGAGGTAGAAAACTAAGCATTTATTCTACTAATACCCATTTATAATTTGATATTTAATGATAAATGTCTCTCACTATTTTATTCAAATCACATCACCCTCTTGATGGCAATAATTTCCTAGTGAACTTGAGGCTCAATTAGTCTTTCCATACACCTCAATTTTGTGAGCCCATATAACAAAACTAAAAGGTGGCTAACACATTAGCAATTGCATCCCTATGCAACCTTCGAACTATTTTGCCTCACCTATTTCCACACACCTCAATTTTATGAGCCCACAACTCGTGACCAATACCCTTGCCCTCCTACCCCATGGACATTTCCATGCTAGTAGTAGTCACAACTATTACCTCCACTTAGCATATCCCATGACTCATGGCCAACAGACTAAGCATGGTAGCATGTCTCATGCCAACTACCTTTGATGGAATGCATAGATGATTGGGTGCCACACAATATTACCTATTTATACTTGATATCGAACCAATCAAGATTCTCAACTTGAAATATTTTCAAGTGAGGGCCATACTATATATATTATACAAGATCTCTTTGTTTTCTTATCTTATTTATTTAATATTTACGATCCTAATGATGGCAAGCATACATCATAAAAAAAACAATATATAAACGAAGCATGAATCATACACATACTAATAAAGGGATGATCATGGGCCTTTAATCCTATGCAATTCACTCAAGCCAAAGTGGGTCAAGGTCAATTTAAGGATGATAATTAAAATACAAATGGACTTGTCTATTACCAAACTATATCCCATACATTCGTGGCCCTTGATTCCTCTCTTTTCCTCCGTTTTCATTCCATCTTCTTGCAATGTCCGCCGAATTACAAATAGATAAATCTCATTGTCTAATTCTATTCTCATTACATTTGTTAAAACTACAAGAAACCTTAGAACAAATCTAAGGGAAGATATTTAGGAAGGAGATAGAAATACATCCAAAATAAAAATCGGAGAAAGGTGAGGCCCATAGGCCTCATTTTAATTAAAATCCAAAAATAATAAATAAGTGAATAAAATTAAATCACACATTGGCCTCGGCTCCATGATCTCCAACTAACTTGCTTAGCTTAAACCATCACATGATAATGAAAGCATGTAAATATATCGATTACGTTATGTGCCATCCCTTTCAAATTAGGGATCAAAATTCTTGTTTTTTCAAGAAGAATAATTTTTCGTAAAATATGTTATTATCTTTAATTTTGAAAAACCAATTGAATGTTTGCTTTGTCAAAATGAAGTAGGCCTTGATCAACATCAAGAATTCTTGATTTTTTGATCTTATCGAGAAATCTTTGGAAAACTTATCAAGAAACTATTTTTCTTAAACAAGAAATCAACTTTTTGATTTTTAATATTATCGTCAATTCAATAATTTTCAAGATTTATAAAATTTTGAAGTTCTTGAATCAAGAGTTTCAAAATTTCAAATATCTTGTAGTCTTGAATCTAAGAATCAAATTCTTGAATACAAAACTTGAAATCTTGAACTCAAGAATCTTATTGTTGAATCAAGAAATCAACTCTTGTGATAATTTATTGTATGTTGATCTTCTTTGATGTTTTAACAATTAAAAAAATCCATCACTTAACAATCACTTAATTAGATGGAATGACAGAGGTATTCTTTCGCTCTGGGCACCAACCCAATTGGGCTGCGAAGCCAAAAATTGACATAGCCACTCTAAATTATATCACACAAAAGTACGATTAGGGTCGTAGCACCTGGGACTGGCATCGCGGTGCCAACCCCTCTGCCTCACCAACACCAAGGTGCCACTTCTTGGCACTGCACCACCATTGCCTCTGCCACACTAGCATTGTGACACCAAAAACTAGCGTCGGGCATCAGTGCCCAATGCGCACTTGAATCTTTTACAACTTTTTATTCATTTCGTCTTGTTTACTTTTCTCAACAATTAAAATAATAAACAACAAGATCCCAAACAAATAAATTCATTGATTCAACAATCAATTGCATATATAAATATTTATTTATATGAAAATTAAATAAATTCAATTGAAAAAGTATAAAAAATACACGAACCTTGACTCTAATAATACTGTTGGGTTTACACGGTCCTAGAAAATGTAAACACAGTGAAATTTAAAATTTCAAAAATGTAAAATATATTTACGTCATATGTGATAAAAATACTAATCCCAAAACCCTTTCGCGATTACTCAGTTGTGCATGATGCATGAAATGATCCAAATCATCCTCTCACCATGAACTCCTTCATGAATTTTGAATCCATCCATGAACTACTTTACAAATCTTGATTCCCCTTTATTGGAAGCGGTTCCTTAGAGTATCAAGTGTTACTCCTCTAAGCATATCCACACTTTGGAGGTTTCCACTCCAATTGAGTGTATGCTAGTTCTACACTATTATTTGTGGAGTTTAATTCTTATTTCAACTAGTGAGAAGAATAATTAAACCTATGATTAAAAGGTGGACGGAGGAAAGAAATCAAAGGGATGCAGAACGGGGGTGGATTTCTCAAACTCTTGCTAGCCAATTTTTTGTCTTGTTTACAATGGCAAATTTCGGCCACATGGGGGAGTTTTTATATAGGACTCCTCCAACCCTAGTCCTACTTGGGTTCCATTTGCTTTCTTCCTTATTTGATTCTTTATTTCCATAAACTATAAGACAAGTTTAATTCTTATATTAAACTTTCTATTGGGCCTCCAACGAGTCCATTAGCTTGGGTTTGGATTTTAATTAATTTAATTAATTCTAATAAATTGATCCCCATCAGCTAATAAGTCCAACTAATTAATTGATTCCATTTGGGCTTTCTAATCATAATGAAATATATCAAATAATCTTATTATTTAGTGCCCAATTTAATTAATTGATCTTATCATTTAATTAACTTGATCACATATAGGGCTCCTAATTATATTAGGTCCAACTAAATAACCACATTATTCAATAGACAAATTAATTTAACTCTTTAAATTAATTTATACTTAATTAATTGATCATCTTAAATAGCTAATTAGCTCTACATGGCTCCTTGAATCAATTTGAGTCATAAATTAATAAATCTTTATTAATTAATTTGATCCAATTTTTGGATATATTATAGCTAGATTTGTACTCTTTCCAACTTAGTAGTGACCCCTTGATTCAATTTAAATTAGCCGTTGGCTCATAACTCTTGTGACTAAGTTTGAACAAATTATTCACTCTGATGCATTAATCTAATTAATTAATATTCTTATAATTAACTCATTAATTTTAAGAACCCACAAGTCGTGAAAAGCACTTAGTAGTGCATCATGGCTTTAGTCTTAGGTGAAGCAAGACCCTATTCCAATTATGAATATCATGCAAGTACGGTTCTTCCATCAATTAATCTCCCCATTGAGCCTAAGGTATGAATTATTAGTCGAAACCTCAATAGTTCAATAACTATATATCCATTCCTAGTTGCTTGACTGTGATAAGCACCTTGCACTTATAACCTAGTTGGTCATGGGTTTGAGTCATCTTGAGGGGAGTTGAGAATTAGTCAATATCCTCCTTTTAAGAAAAAAGAATTTCTAATAGTTTGACTTGATGATGAACAATTAGAAAATCCCTCATGTAATTTTCACCCAACCTTGACCAAGGATTTAGAAGTCAAGTACAATGGAACAAGAGGAGATTTACCTATTTATCTAAATAGGTAATGGATCCTCTGTTGGCCAACATTAACCTCCATACATAAAGATGATATACTAACATAAAACCCTTATGATTGTCATATAATAGGAAAATACATCAAAGTGTAATATGTTATGCACAAGGTTACAATAGTAAGTCAAGTTCAAGGACTAATTCTTGCACTATCACAATGAGAAAATTCCTATTCGACAATAAAATATTTCCAATCGGAAATTTTCAGGCGTGGAAATTCAGTGTATTTGTTCCCATCAAGCACTCACATACATTCACTAGTGTCTCCACACCGATGCCTATAGAATGAGGCATTCTCCTTTCAAGCCAGCATCATATGCGCAAGTTTCAAGGGGATAATTGATTTTCCATCTCAATAATTCAAACTTGGAATGTTTTAAACCACATCCTTGAAGGCATATTGTACGATCTCCATCATATGCATGGCCACGTTCTATAATTATTTGTGGTATAAGAACTTCATCTAATTCTTATAATGATGAATTTAAGATAAAAATTATTATTTAATAATATTAATATGAATAAGATAGATTCCACAAAAACATAAGAATGGTCAAATCAATTAGTTCTCTACTCGAACATAAAATCTCTTGGTGATTTAGTAATTTTACATCAACACAATCTGATAAAGATAGTCTTCGATTCGAGGAATTGGTCGATCCCATAAAGGTCACTTACAAAGAAATCCCCCATACACGATCTGCAAAAGATCGTTTCTAAAAAATTAAAGGTTAGAGTAACATAGTCTGTGAAAGACATGGAAGCCGATGTGAAAAAGATCACACAAATGGGCAATCTCAGAAAACAATTCCTACATGCACAATTTGGAAAAAGATCATGTAATTCCAAATTCACAATTACAATTTGAACAAGATCTAATACAGTTGATTAAGACTGGCCTAAAAGAGATCAAACAATTACAGATCTAAACAAGATCTAATGTAAGCTGACTGAGAAAAGATCCACTCAAACCAATAAAAAGAATATCTAAAAATTGTATTTTAACATGCTTAAACCATTCGAAGAGAGATCATATCGCAACACGATTTGGAAAAGATCGTAAATAATAACAGATAAATTCTAAAATCTCACCAAGTCTAGTGACCTACTCTAGATGTCAATTGATAAAATCTATTGTCTTAATATTGTAATTTAAAAAACAAAATATGCAGTAGAATATATTGCTTACAGTCAATTTTCTAAGTCTTAAGTTCAATTTAATGTTTCAACATAAGATTAAACACGAAACTGAAAAATAAAATTGACTGAGTAATTTTTAATGTGCTTCAAATACGAAAATACCTATATGTTTGAGGCCGCCCAAAGAAAAAAACAATCAACTTTTAGAAGATGGATTACACAATACAACTATAGGACTTATAAACAAATTAAAGAGTCCCTATTTATTTGATGTCGTCTTGTATTATTTTTCAATAGTTGACCTTGCTTGCAAACTCTCCTCAAATTGAATTATTTTGTTGAACCCCCATAAACATTGACCTCTATCAAATAACAGTGCGTCTTCTCCCAAATACTTCACCTTATTCTCCTGAAGGATGTTGAGTCCAGATATTGCAATATGATTTACAATATAGACCAAACCTCTTTGACAAACTTTAAAAAATGGAATCACTATTATTCCTTGGAGTAAAAATCTACTTGTATGCTTGTATGATATTCTATAAGCTCAAAACTCACAAAAAACTACAGTACAAAACAATCAGCATATATGCAAGAGCAGCCTTCAAAATCATTTCTAGATTGACTAGGATTTACAAGATAATTTCTATTGATAAAAAGATCCTCTAAGATACAATTCCTAAAATCTTGGTTTTTCACTTATCTTCTCAAATTTGCAAGAATACACATAAATCTAATAAGGTAAGTCCATATAAAATAAATCAATTAAGTAATCTTAACATATTCACGGAAAATATTTTTAACTATAAATTATCAATTAATAAAATCGTATCTGAACAAGATATGTAAGTGTATAGAAACAAAGTGGTTCCTCTCCATAAAAAAAAAAATTAAAAAAAATCGTGGCTCCTATCCCATAAATAAAAAATAAATAAAAAATCATGACTCCTCTTTGGAATTCTTTTTGGTTTGCCTGTCTATTTAGTTGAGCCTTTCAAGATTGAAAATGTTTCAAGATTATGCATTAAAAGAATTTACTTATTATCTCATGATCTCGAAGAAAAAGAAAGTTGTTTTCAGTCATATTATGCTATTCCAAAGTCATGATCTTTAGTTTACTCATTCTTTTACATATGTAATTACACATGTTTAATGGACGTGGAGCCAAGAGGCACAGACTCATCAATTTCCATTTTTGTGGACATTTTGGGACCTTTATGTTTTTATGCGAGTAATGGGTTGAATTTATTTTGAATGTTTAGATTTGAACCAAGAATTATTGGATTTATCTTGTATTATTGAAAGACGTCTTTTTACTAGTTTAACAATGAATGATGTTGAATGAGGGGCAGTGATGGTGGAGATGACTGCTCAGTTTTGTAATTGACATTGAGGTTGTTTTCAAATAGACTATTCACACGAAAGAAAAAATTCTAAGATAAAATTTCAAGTTCGAGCACAGGTTTGATCTCGAGTATGAGTTTGTTCAAAATTAAATCAAGATTGAGTTTAAGTTCGAGCTCGAAACGATATTAAATGAGACAATGAGTCAAGCTCGAGCCTTCAAATTTTATCGAACTCGACTCATTTACTCCCTTATAGTATAATAAAAAAGAAAAACAAAAATTTATAGAGCTAAAGCAAACAAAATGGTAAGAAGATAAATATATCAAAATGGCAAAAAAAAGTAAGTCCGATAAACATAGATAGTACAAATATATCACAAGATGACTAAATAATTTCAAATAAAATCTCATTAGTAACAGTTACATGTTACTGCTCAAGTATAGTTGAAAAACACCAGAATTAGAAATATAACAGCAATAAACATACCTCATATATTAGCATTCACAACATATTCAATAAAATTTACAAGTTCTTTCATAAAAATCTCCACACGTAAAACCACATAAATAGATATATCTTAACTCCAAAAATTGAATGTTGTGATCCAAAAAAATTACTGCCACATCAACTTCTAAATAAATATATGTAGAAAAGATGAAAGCTTTAATAAAATCCCAATAACTAAAACCAAAAACAAAACAACCTCAGACAAAAATGTAACAATTCAAAACCAGAGGACACAAAAAATTCGACACAAATAAACCTCTAAGTAGAAAGACAGCCGAGGAATAAAAAAATAACGTAATATGAATTTCAACAAACCCTGCATGTTAAAAAAATAGCAATTTCGTTAGATAAATGTGGAGTAACAATTGAAAGATGCACCTAATGTGGATAATGAGATGAAAGATCAACACAGAGTAGATCATATAGAGATTTATTTTTATTACTTTGATACTCTATATGTAAATTGATCTCCTATATATATGTAATACAATACTGTTAATATAACTCAATCCACTCCACACAAAGTTCAATCTTCACTCTATTCCTTTACTTTATATGGTATCAGCCAACAAACTCTAACGAGTGTACCATCATGGCCATCACTTCCAACACTGAATCCACTACCACATCACCTGCTGCTCAACCAACAATTATCAATCTATTTGATCCTCAAAACCGTGTACTTGCAATTAATTTAGCAACTCAGACACCAATCAAACTCACAATAGAAAATTTCTGGGCTTGGTGCCTCTAGTTTTAAAGTTTGCTTCTAGGCTACCACTTACTGAGATATTTTGATGGTTCATATCCTTGCCCTCCTCCCACTGTATCGTCTACCACCAGAACTACAATTAAATTGGAATATATCCTTTGGGTTCGACAGGACCAACTTCTTCTCAATTGTCTGGTGGGATCAATCTCACTAAATTTTGTGCATTTCATCTCCATGGAAAACACCGCCAGGGAAGCCTGGCTCAGCATTCACAATACATATGCCAAGACCTCTTGAGGGGGCATTATTTAGTTGAAAGGTTATCTCTGTGTTCTTGATAAGGGCAATGAAACCATCTCCTTCTATATACAGTATGTAAAATGTTATGCTGATAAACTTGCCCTCATGAATATCTTTGTTGATCCTAAGCATCTTACCCTTGATATACTCCATGGTCTTGGCGAGGGCTATAGTGGCCTATATGAAATTGTTGCTACAAGGAAAACTCTTATATCATTTGATGAATTACATAAAAAACTTGTTGTTCGTGAAGCCTAACTAGAAGTTGAAAAATAAAAACATCCTCGTCTATCCCTGCAAATACTGCTAAAAAGCCAACTTGAACTCCTCATCAACTTGTCACTCATAATCTTAACCACCAACATACTTGCCCATTCTTCAACTCACCATTTGAAACTAATGTGAATTCCCAGCGATCCCATACAAAGGATATTATCAACTTTGTGGCAATTAGGGTCATTCTAGGAAATGTTGCACCTAATTCAAGCATATTCCTTGGCATACTAATAGCTTCTCTCCGCAACATATTTCTTAGCTAAAAAATAAATACCCGCATGCCAACTTTGCAACTCAACCATCTCCTAACTCATTAGAATGGTTGCTTGATCAGGTGCTTTTCTTCATGTTGCCATAGGCTTACAGAATCTATCCTTGCACTTTGGTTATCTTGGTCCATATGACATTCAATTGGCAATGGGTCAGGTCTAAAAATCACTCATATTGATTTCACTTTATTACCTTGCTCCAATGGTTAATTAAAATTGCCTAACGTGCTTTGTGTTCTGCATATGAAAAAGAATTTAATATTTGTTTCAAAACATTGCTCATCCAATCATGTCACTATAGAGTTCTTACCATTGGGTTTTCTTGTGAAGGACGTGAAGACGGGAGCTCCCATCCTGTGAGGACAAGTTAAGAATGGTGCTTATGAGTGGCCAAAACCTTTGTCTATTGTGAGACCTCTGGTTGTATTCTCTTCCATCAAATCAACTCTCAACTATTGGCATTCTCGTTTAGGCACCCTTCTATGAAAATTCTACATCATCTAGTGTCGTCAAAAAAATTCTCTCTTTCCCAGTGATTTTTCAACCTTTTCTTGCAATTCATGCCAGTGTAATAAAAGTCACAAATTGCCATTTTCAAATTCAAGTCTTTCCAATACATCTCCACTTAGTCTTGTCTATTATGATGAATGGGGATCACCAATTATATCTAATGAAGGGTACAAGTATTATCTTTTATTTCTGGACCACTTTACAAAGTACCTCTGGTTATAACCTTTAAAGAAAAGTCAGATGTTCATGCAGTATTCATTCGTTTTAAAGCTCTTGTTGAAAAATACTTCAAAACAAAAATTAACAAACTATATTTTGATAATGGTGGAGAATATGAAGCAATGTCCTCTTTCCTTGTCGAAAATAGCATCACACGTCTGACAACCCCACCTCATACTCTCAAGCACAATGGCTATGCCGAACATCGTCATCGACATATTATCAAAACATGTCTCGCACTTCTTCATCATGCTTTTATCCTACTCTCCTTCTGACAAAAGCTGATGCTACCGCGATTTATCTCATTAACAACATGCTAAAGTAAATCTCTCCCTAAATCCTCTTATGAAGTCCTCTTTGGTCAAGTTCCCAACTTAGACAAATTACACACGTTTAGTTATTTATGTTTTCCTTGGCTATGACTGTACAACAATAATAAAATAAAATCGTGGTCCACTCCTTATGTCTTCATAGGGTATTCCTTAACTCAAAGTGCATATCCCTACATCGATCAAACCACCAAGAAAGTCTACAGGTCATGTCATGTTATTTTTGTGGAATCCATCTTTCCATTCTCTAAAACCAAGCCTACCACTTCCTGTGGCTCCCCCACTCCCAAATCTCTTTCCTCTTTAGCGTCACTTAGTCCAATTACAAATGGCCCAATCTTTCCACTCCATCGCAGTCAACCCTCAGGGCAATCTCCAATAGACCAAAGTCTTTAATCTCCAAAGCCTACCGACACCTCTCATCACAGGGTGGACAACTCTCTTCTTATCTCCACACAAGATCCACCTACCATTGTTGAGACCCTGCATTTGTAGACTCCAGTCGCATAACCAGGTCCTACCACTCGAACCCAAATATCTATTCCACCAGTACCATCGAGCTTCATTCCATATTATCTAGTGAATAAACATCTTATGATCAGTCGAACTAAAAATAACATCTGAGTTCCTTCCTCCTTGTGCTCTCTTGTTGCTTGCTCTAATGCCCAGCCGATCATCGAACCCATCATCGAACCCACTTGTGAGTCAAGCTCTTAAGCATCCAGAGTGCGCAAAGCTATGTCTGAAAAATGCACTCATGCGAAATGGGACTTGGGATTTAGTTCCCTCTAATTTTAGTTAGAATATTATCGGTTGCAAATAGATTTTTCAAATCAAAAGAAAATTTGACGGAAGTATTGATAGATACAAGACTCGCATAGTTACCAAGGGCCATCAACGATTCAGGAGACTTTCAATTCAGTGTTAAAACTGGCAACCATTTGCATCATTCTAAGTCTTGCTCTATCTTGCGGTTGGTCCCTACGACAACTTGATGTGAACAACGCCTTCCTCCATGGTCATTTGAGTGAAACAGTATACACCTCACAAGCCAGTAGTTTGTTGATAAGGAAAATCCGCACTATGTATGTAAGTTGAAAAAGGATTTCTACGGACTTAAACAAGCCCTTTAAGTCCCAAGGGCCTGGCATCTTGAGTTCAAACACTTCCTAGAATCTATATGCTTTTTCAACTCCAAGCCTAACACATCATTATTCATCTACACTCATTCTGGGGTAACAGTGTACTTGTTTTCTCATACTTACAAGCAACATTTTTGTTTTTCTTGCCACTATTGTCGAGGACATACTATTCTATATTAAAGATTTGGGCAGATTATCTTTTTTCCTTGGTATTGAAGTCTTTTCAAATGATTCTGATTTATTTTTTTCTCAATTGAAATATATTTCAAAATTATTAATCGGGCTAAGATGAATGATGCTAAAGAGGTTGGGACTCCAATAACACCGAATTAGGTTCATCTTCTAACTAGTCGTACTACTTTCGATGATGCTACTGAATTTCGTTCTTCAGAAGGTCTTCAACACCTATCCATTACTCGTCCTGACATTGCTTACTATGTCAATAAACTATCACAATTCATGCATTGTCCTAGTACAACACATTGGTCTTCCATCACAGGGCTACTACGTTATCTTCTAGAAACTATAGATCTTGGTCTTTTCTTAAGGCATGAGCAACCTTTAATCCTACATGACGCCAATTGTGCAGAAATTCATGATGACCGGAACTCTATCATGTTATTTTCTTAGGTCACAACCTCATATCTTGGAGCTCCTAGAAGCAAAAGTCAGTCGCAGCTGAGGTCGAATATCGTGTCGTTAGCTCCACTTCAGCTAAAGTTATATGGATAAGCGCTCTTCTTAATAAACTACATGTCCCGCTCCAGGCCAAGCCAGTCATCTATTGTGACAACATTGGGGGTATATATTTATGTGCAAACCCAGTTTTCCACTCTCCCATGAAAAATATTGCAATTAATTTTCATTACATTTTTGATAATGTTTAGGAAAGGGATCTCCATGTTTCTCATGTGTCCTCTTCGGATCAACTAGCAATGCTTTAGCTAAACCTCTGAGGATAATGAGTCGGAAGATCAACATATCACACAATGAATCTTTAAATCATTATTCCTGTGTATTAACTTGATTAGTTTTCCTATTTATAAGATTTGATTAGGATTAGAGTAGATCATATCGAGATTTATTTATATTACTATAATACTCTATATGTAAATCGACCCCCTGTATATATGTAACACAATACTGTGAATATAACTTAATCCATTCCAACAAAGTTCAATCTTCACTTTATTCCTTTATTCCTTTACTTTAGATCACCAACCAGAAAATGAAAGTTTATATATATATATATATATAATCAGCTATTGATTTCGTTATTAATTGGTTCTATTACAATATGATATCTTTGACAACAGCTTTCTACATCCATTTTCGTGCTATAAAAACTAAAAACTGAGTATAAGAAATAAAGGAATAAGTATAAGGTAAGAAAAAGTAAAAAGAATAAAAAAATTATCAAGACACAAATATATGACAATATTTGTACTTAAAAATATGATAACCCATACGTATAAAATAAGAGAAAACATTTTCATGCATTTTTTCTTGTGTACTTTCATATTCCCCTTAATCTTGGAAATTGTAAATACACATGGAGCATCCATTTTAGACCCTTGACCAAATTACGTGAAGCTTTTGAAAAAAAAAATCACGACAATAAAGCTTTACTGATACTAACAAACATAGTTTATCTTTTCACTTGAATGTATATTCCAGTCTAAAATTTTTTCTGATTCTACAAATGGGTTTAAGTTATGAATATCACTACTGGATTTACAACAAAATGAAAAAGAGAAATTTGTAATACACTAAAAAATATATAATAAACCCACGAATTAATTCATTCAAACCACCACTCATAAAGTCATAAGCTGACACTTGTTCTAAAATAAACAAAGTAAAAAGTTATGACACAATTTGACACCCGTGACATTTTGTTACAAAAGAAAAAAGAAAAAAGAAAAAAAAAATAGGATAAGGGCGAATATGTGATACTCTATTTGATACACTGTATACAATGATAGAATTTTGTTACACCACTACACCTTCCCACACTATGTGATACTCTATTAGATACACTGTATACACATAATTGCATCACACAAACGATAGATAGATATATGCTTACATATAATTTCTTGAACAACACACAATATACATATCATTCAACAAACAATTTATCATCTACACACACTCTATACCTAAATTCTCACACACTTTTTCTCTCCATCCAAAATACCTATTCTTCTATATTTCTTCACACACTACACCTAGAACATGTACACCCATTACCCATTCACTAAGGAGCTTGAGATTTGAAGACAAGAAAAAGAGGAGCTTCATTGGGTATTGAAGATTTTGAAAGAGAAGTGAAGAATAACTCAGTGGTTATAATCTTAAACTTTAATTCCTTTTTTCATTTTGTTTAGTTTTGAAAAATTTGTAAAATCATGATGTTAGAAAACACTCAGTGCTTGCTTAATTTCAATATAAACTAAATCACTTTTGTCAAGGTTTGAAAATCTATTTCTATAAAGTTATGAGTTGATGTTTATATTATGATTGGAATGTTGCTTTTATTGTGATGAGCATATGCTATGTTCTTGATGCTTCTTGAGACTTGGTCAATTTCAAGTTGATTTTAGTTGTTGTAATTAAGACCAAGAGGTGAGATTGTAACAATGGATCGGGTAGTATATACCATGGACGGACTCCTATAGAGACATAGGAATAGGTACATGAGGTAGTCAAAAGTGTTAAAATAAAAAGCTAGTGGAATTCACAAAACTCAATGTAGTTTTAGTAAGATGGCCCGTAGCTAGACATGGCATCGGTGGCCTCCTAGGAGTAGATTTGGTCGGACTCGAGATAGAACACCATTTACATTAGAAAGACCAACCATCACACAACCCACATCTTTTCTAATTACAATTAAGCTAGGTTCATAACAATATAGGATGACTAACCAATATCTTGACTCCCCTTAGTATTGAATTCAATCCCCTAATCTCCTTGGGTGTTAGTTAATTTTGTCAATTTAGTAGTTATTGCATTTTAATTCAATCACCACAACATCATTAGGTCAAATATAGTATAGGTAATCTATATTTGGTACTCACACACGCATTCTCTAGGGATACACTACTCTACTCACTCTTTATTATTTATTGGTACCGTGCACTTGCGGTTTGTACCACTTATTTGGGGTCACCAAATTTTTGGTATCGTTGTCGATGAGTGTGTTTTTGTGTGATATCAAGGTTGATTGTCTAGTTGTAGTTTAACTATTTTTCTTGCTTTATTTTTATTTCCTTTGTTTCCTTTATGTTATTTTGTTCTAGTTTATTTTTGTTGTTTTGTTTGTTTCTTTCTTTTAGATGCATTTTATTGGATGCGATGGCAATCTATATACATTATTGGCCAACTGAATGTACCATGTCAATGGGGACTTTTAGAAGTCATGAAGTAGACCCCCTTGTTGTATTGACCACCCATATATTCTTTGCAATGCAAGAGCCATATAGTAGTTTCCATCCAAGAACAAAATACCAAATGAGCAGTTCATAGGCAGCACCATAGATAGATCATGCTCAATATATATGGGATTACAATGACCGACATAACACTCTTTTCTACAACACGTACAGTCAAGTATGGCAAGTTCACTGAATTTTTCATGGGAAAATGATCACAATATGACATTGTGTGAACCCACTTGTCCACCTCAAGAGAAGGAGTCAAATTTAGAAGAATTACTGACTCAATTCATTGAAAACTCCGAATCCACTTATGTATACAAGAAAATCAGTCAAATATAGAAGAATTACTGACTTAATTCATGATCAATACTGAGGCTAGTCTCCAAAATGATTCAATATCACGTCAGAGATTGAAAGCTAAACTTAGTGAGCTCAGTGCACTAGTTGATGAGTAACTAAAAAATTCGTATTGAACATTTGAGGTAAATGAAGTGGGGGAAGAGCATGGTAATGTTAATATTTTGTCAAGTGATGAAGAGTTAGAACCCCCCTTGAGAGTTGATGAATTGGGCAAGAGTGGACTAGAGAAAATAACAAAAATGCCTATTGTAGAAAAGGAAGAGGGACTAGTTATGATTCAATCAAGCCCTTCCCAAGAGCTATCATTGAAAGCCTCTTGTCCTAAACTCTTAGAGAAGAGAAAGGTAGTGTCAAACTCTATGGCGGATAAGGAGGACATCCTCTCACAACAACAATAATTGGAGGAGAGCGAGACCATTGAAAAGTGCAATGCTATCTTGCAAGAGAAGCCACCTCAAGTGCTTACCAATTCAGGGAGTTCTATTATCCCTTATTCAATTAGAGACTATACTTGTGAAATGGCATTATGTGATATAGATGCAAGCACTAATTTAATTTTAGGAAGCATGCACTGGATGAAATAAATCCTACTAGGGTAACTTAAGATATGCTTAGGAATGGTGACCAATTCTTGTGCTCTATATATTTTTTCATCTATAATATGGAAAAAGATAGGTATATCTTTTCTATGTTTGGCAAACCATTCATAGTAATAGGGGATACACTTGTTGATGTCCAAAAAGCCCTTGATGCAATTCTGAATTATCCTCGCCTTACCTATCCTGAAGGATCACCTACATTCTTAGAGCATATAAAGACGTGGCATGATAAACATTATTTTTAGATTTGAGATGAGTAAAGAAGATAGTCAGGCTGACGACTATAAACCAAGTGCTTCTGGGGATGCAACCCAAGCCACTTGTTTACTTTGCTTTTGAGTGATTTCTTAGTTAGTTTTTGAAGCATGTTTCATTTCTAGATTTAGATATGTCAAGCTTTATTTTGTTTAACTATTGCATTGCTTCATTTATGTTTGTGTTCTCATTTGTGTATATAGCCCATGTGCTTTCATGTCTCATTTTTTTTTTGTATGGATGGACATCTCATTGGTGATACTTGTGGATCTCACACGGACTCAAAGGGCATCTATTGGAAATGGGAGTTTTCTATTCCCTATTTCTCTTATATGCTTTATTTTTTTAAACATTGAGGATAATGTTAATTTTAAAGTTGGGGATGGAATTCGTATTTTGTGTGTTTAAACTTTATGTATGTGAAAAATTGAGCCAATTTCTTTTCAATTTTTATTGAAGCTTTATATGTGAATTACCCATGTTGTATGATGAGAGTCCAAGAGCAACTATACTTTGTTGACAAACATAGTTGAGTTCATGTTTTGTGGTTGACTGAATGACTTAATTAGTGATTACCTATGATGAAACCAAATTGATTTTGTATAGAGTCTAGACGAAAGAAAAATTATTAGTCTTTTGACATGGTGATTTTTGTATGTATTTGATCCTTGTCATAAATGATAAATTTTTATTGAGCATGTTGTGTCGAAATCTTTTGAATTGCGTGCAACTTGCTATTAGATTTTGCTTCCAATGAGTTGTCTTGGTAATTTTGTGGTGTTCTAAAACTTACTTGATTACTCTTTGAGGTGAAATCCTGGATAACTAGCAAATTTGAAAATAATTTAGGCTATCTTTGGCTCATTTGTACCTTTCAAGCCTACCATGATCACATTTTAATTCACTAGTTATGCTTTGAGTATTTTTCAAATAATGGCATGTGCAATATATATGAATAACTACTATTCAAGTTTGTTTCTTGAAACTCACTATATCTATCCTTTACAACCCAAAAAACTAATGATTGTCCCTAAAAAAGCTTAAGGTGTGACATTTTGTGCACAATCTTATCAATAGGTCATATAAAGACATGTTGAGGGCATGGATGAATGCATTTAGGGGTATGAGCAAGGAAAATGAGCAAGAAAACCATCACAACTCATGTTGATGAAAAGAAATAAGTTTGGGGGTTGTGAAAGCAAAAGAACAAGAAATGAAGTCCTGTGATTTATGAAAAAAAGAAGAAAAGAGAAGGAAAAAAAAAGAAGAGTATGAATCCCAAAGGAAAAAGGAAGAGAATTGGGAAAGAGAAAAGAAAGGAAGAGAGTGAGATTCTTTGTCCAATGTTTTATGCTCTCTTACTTTGTTTATCCTTACCCTTTCTTTATAAGCCAATACCTAGGTCATATATTACAACCTTTTTGAAGTCCTTTTAATTTAAGTTTGCAAGTGTCTACATTAGTGGTGAAGTTTTATGAAAAGCAAGCTTATAGATTACCTAGAAATTCTTTGCTTAGATTATGAGAGTCATTGGTTGTGAAATTCATACCTAAAATGCATGCATAAAACTAGAGGTTGGCAATTGACGCATATACATTTTGAATTCATGACTAGATTGATGAAGCACAAGTTTTGTAGTATCATATGACTAGATTTGTTATTAATCTTCAGACTTATATAAAGTAAACATTGATGAGGCATTTGAATTGATTGATCTAACTTAGTAATTTATAATCAAAGTATGAGCCTATAATTGTTTGATTTTAAGTTTTGCTCGAGGATGAGCAAAAGGTAATTTTGGGGATAGTTGGTAGGCTTATAAAGTGTAATATTTTTTACACCTTCACGAGCACAATTGCACATGTTTTTATCTTACAATCGATACAATTGTGCCTTATTTTGTGATAATTGTGTGTAGGAATTAAGAATTGAAGAAATAGAGTGAAAGATGAAAAATTGATTAAAAAGTCAGCATAAACTTTTAGATGTGCAATCTTCGTATTTCTTGAATAACTCTTTCGAAAAAAGTGATATTGAACTGATTCATGAAGATATAGAAATTTAAAACATAGATACAATTCTTATGAAGACACCAAAAGTCAATTCGGCCTAAAAAGAGGTGAAAATTAGGTTGAAAGAGGCTGAACAGTGTAGTCCGAAATAGTCACATGCCACGACACCCCTAATCTCGCACCGAGGCACGAGGGGTTAAAATTGGGCAGTAGCTAGAGGATTTGGGGGTGCTGTGAACCCTCTATTTAGCACCGTGGCACCAGTGGTCCAATGATGAAAAAAATATATGCGGAATTTTGAAGGACAAGTGGTAAGCTAATCCATGCATTGAATCTTTTTTGTTATATACAACTATACCCTCACATACCATGTGACACTCTATTAGATACATTGTATACACATAATTACATCACACAAATGATAGATACACACATGCTTATATATAATTTCTGAACAACATACATACACATCATTCAATACAAAATTCATCACCTATAAACACTCTACACCTAAATTCTCATACACTTTTTCTCTCCATCTAAAACACCCATTCTTTTATATTTCTCCACGCACTACACCTAGAACACATACACTTATTACCTATTCACCAAGGAGCTTGAGATTTGAAGATAAGAAGATGAGCAGCTTCAATGAGCATTGAAGATTTTAAAGGAAAAGTGAAGGATCACTTAGTAGTTGTAGTCTTCTACTCTAATTCCTCTTTTCATTTTATTTAGTTTTATGAAAATTGTAAGAATCGTGATGTTGGGAATGTTAAAGTAGGATGCCCAGCACCCTAATTAGATTGGATGTATTGTACTCTTTTCTTTTGTAAAGATAATTTTATTGAAAATTATATTAATAAAAAGGCATTTTATTTATCTTATGTCTTGCATTTTTTCTTTATGCGCGTTAGATAAAGTCCTTAGACCAAATTTAGCTATGGGGCATGGTCGCGCATACGATAACGATCATAGGACATGTCTTTAAGACTTTGGTCTTAAATACGTTTCGAGTCAAGGGATTTTTGAAATGGGACATGAAATGACCCAATAAGACTTACGCATACAATGCATGCTTGTAAGACGAGGATGTCGCATTCCATCGGCATTAGTATAAAGACACAAGTGTATGTATATAAGTGCATATTAGAAAATAAGTACACCGAACATGATCCACAAGAAATTCTTAGCTAGAGGTTTTGCTTGTCAAAATAAGAATTTATGTGTTGCAATAGTACACGGCTAGTCTTCAGACTAGAGGCACAATGGTAACCTTGTGTGCATCCAACAACACTTTGATATATCTTTTGGTTGTTTGATAATCACAAATGGGGTATGTTAGGTGTTGCTTTAGTGTACATGGAGGTTTGTCAGTAGCCAACATAAAATTCAACACTTGTCTTTTTTAACTAGGGAATTTTCTATATTTTCATAGTTTGTGGCTCAAAGACCTTAGCCAAGGTAGGATGAATTTTGATTCATCAGGAATCATTGAAACTTGAAATGAAATCACAGTTATTGAAACATTTAGAGTTTCAACTTATAATTCATGCCTTAGAATGTACTCGTAACTAAAATAGGTTTACTTTCTATTTCACCTAACACTAGTTTTTCATGATTACTTGCTATGTATTTTCATGGATAGTGAAGTTCATGAAATTAAGAAGTTAATTCCAAGCAAATTAATTAATTAAATAATTATTATTTATAAGTTATAAAAGTTGTAAGCCCACCATTAGTTTAGTAGTGAACCTAAGAGGGTCACATATTTTTATGGAAAGTAACATTTCTATTTTGGAATTTTTCCAATAGTTGAAAACTAATTAATTAATATTGATTAATTAATTAATTAAGGGTTTAATTTAATTTAATGATTAAATTAAATTATTTAATTAAGTAATTAGATTATTTAATTGAACCTAATTTGATTAGAAAGCCCAATTGGAGTAAATTATAATTAATCAATTGGATTGATTTATGAACCTTTTATGTCCAAGTCCAAAAATTAAAAGTGGATCACTTAATAAGCACACTAGAATATGAAAAGAATAATTAAAATAAATATAATTTATTTATATAATATATTTATATATAAATAATTAAATAGTGATCGAATTTTATGAGATAAAAATCGGCCACTTAGTTATTTATTATGTATATATATATTTATGATGTATATATTTGATATATATCTATCTTGATATTATTTAAATAGTACAAATTAATATCAAGAATGTATGTAAATATTTTTTTATGACTAATGTAGTTTCAAATAAGTCCACATACATTGGAGAGAGAAAATATAAGATTTGTTTGAAGATTTAGAATTCTTCCAAGATCAAACTTTGAAGTGGTTCAAAAATTAACAAACTCTCCAAGTGTTAGAGAGAAGTGAATTTTTGGTCCCTATTAATAGGGAAGGGCTAAAAATTGCACGGAGATTTTTAGGAAAAATTATTTTGTTTGTCTTTTTTTTTTCTCTCCAAGAAAAAGAAAAGAAAAGAAAGAAAAAGAAAAGTGTTACTTGAAAATCTTGATTTTCTTGTTTTTTAAAGAAAATTAGTTTCTTGATATTCTCTTTACATTTAAATTTCAAGAACTTAAATAATCAATCTTTATTGTTCTTGAAAACTTGTTATTGATCCATTAATTAGGTTAAAGGGTAAATATTACTCTAGATCTAGATAAAAAAATGATTTAAGGATACTAGCGAATCCTTTTAATCGGTGTTACTTTTCATATTGTGGACCTAATATAAAGAAGACACGTCGATCCTTGTGAGTTTGATAAGCTAGGAATATAACAATTGATTACTTCATTCCCTACATCATTCGAAGTGCTCGTAGGTATAATCTAAATTTAATATATCTATTTATATATTCACTTCAATGAGAGTGATCGTTAGAATCAATTTTGAATTGAGGGGATATATTTATGTGATAAATCTATGTCTTTATAATTTTTTTTATTTTTTGTTGCGTATGCCCCTCCGATTATAACAAACCCAACAACAGTATCAGAACCACGGTTTCACTTATTCAAGTAAATTTTGGATTTGTGTGCATGATTTAAATTGTTTAAATTCATGTTGATTGAGATTTTATTTAATTATTTATTTAAATTGTTTAAATATTTAAAAATAAGAAAAAGGGGCCACAAAAAATGGGTTGCGTGTGCCCACAGGCACCCTGCCAATGTATTGGTTGTGCTAGCGCAACAAACAACCATCGTGTTGCTCACCACACCATATTTTTGAGTCTATTTTGTTTTGATTTTTTGGAATTTTAAAGTTAAATGTTAATTTTAGTAAATTCTGAAAAATTATTTTTCAAGCAATTAAAAATTATCAAGCCAATGACAAGTGTCATTACTGCGGCAGACTAGGGCATTGAAAGAGGAACTGCAAGGAGTATCTTGTATGCCTGAAGAGTTCAGGTATATAATTTGTTGAAGTTAACTTATCTATTAATGATGCTTCTTGGGTATTGGATACCGGTTGTAGCTCACATATCTGTAATGATTTGCAGATGAAGACAAAAGTAGAAAGCTGGATAGAGGAGTGATGGTCCTAAGGATGGGAAATGGAGCAAGAGTTGTTGCATTAGCTATAGGCACTGTTAATCTAGCTTTTGAAAATATTTCTGTAATAGTTTTAAATAATTATTTTTTCATTCCATATATTATTAAGAACATTGTCTCTATTCCAATTTTGGATATAAAAGGTTTTAGATTTACCATTGAGAATGGAAATTGTTCTATTTTAAACATTCTGATTTTATCTATTCTGGTTCTTTGATGAATTGTTTATATACTGTTACTCCCCATAACCCTTTTTTCACAATTCAACAAAGTAAAAGAAAATTACATAATCATATTTCCATGAGCCTATGGCATGCAAGATTAGGGCATATTTATGAGAAAATAATTAACAAGTTGGCACAATTGCTTGATCTAAAGAACAAGCAAGAACTATCAACATGTGAATCTTACCTCAAAGAAAATCAAATCTTCATCTGTTAGACAAGTGAAGCAAGCCAAACATATATTGGATTTGATCCATACAGATATATATGGGCCACTAAGTATTAGTGTCAGAGAGAATTATAACTACTTCTTAACCTTTACGATTGATTTCTCTCTATTTGGGTATGCTTACATTTTAAGGTATAAGTTAAAGTATTTGAAAAGCTCAAAAAATTTGGAACTGAAGTAGAGAAACAAACTGGCTTAAGTATAAAATCTCTTTGATCTGATCAAGGAGGTGAATACTTAAGCATAGAGTTTTTGGATTATCTAAAAGAGAATGGGATTCTCTCATAGTGGACTCCTCCTGCTACTCCATAACTTAATGGGGTTGCGGAGCATAGGAATTGAATCTTGTTGGACATAGTTCAATCCATGATGAGCTTCACTACATTGCCTTTTTCATTCTGGGGCTATGCCCATCTAAAGTCGTGCCCAAACACCATATAAAATGTGGTGTGATAAGATACCTTCCTATAAATACCTTAGGGTATAGGGGTGCTACTTATGTGAAGTAGCTAATGGGAGATAAGTTGGATATGAGATCCAGCTTATGCAAATTCGTAAGGTATCCAAAGTATCCAACGGAGTCTATTGGATACTATTTCTACGACACCTCGGAACAAAAGGTGTTTGTTTCGAAGAATGCCGCCTTCCTTGAAAAAGAATTTCTATTAGATAGAAATGGCAAAGTCGTGGAACTTGAAAAAGTTTAAGAACTACAAAATATCCAAATATTGCAGTAGATGATACACCAGCTAATACTGGGCCCTCTGAGGCACAACCTTTTCAAAGATACGAAAGGGTCTCAAAGGTACCTAAGAGGTACAACGTTTTGTTAGAGAACAAAGAAGATGACTCCTATTGGATAATGATCTAAGAAACTATGGAGAGGCGATATTTGATATCGACTCAGAGAAGTGGTAAGAAGCCATGTAATTCGAGATGGACTCCATGTACTCCAACAAGGTATGGACCTTGGTGGACCCACACAGGGAATTATTTCCATTAGCTGCAAATGGGTCTATAAGCAGAAGGTTGGAGTAGATGGAGAGGTAGCGACCTATAAAGCACATCTGGTTGCAAAAGGTTAGACTCAGAAGCAAGAAATTGATTATGATGAAACTTTTTCACCAGTGGCAATGCTTAAATCCATATGGAATTTGCTAGCTATATCTGCATATTATGACTATGAGATGTGGAAAATGGATGTGAAAACTGCTTTCATTAATGGAAACAATAAGGAAGAGATCTATATGAGGCAACTAGAAGTCTTCATATCTAGTGGGAGCGAGCAAAGGTTTGAAAGTTCTAGAGATACATTTATGGACTTAAACAAGCTTCGAGAAATTGGAACATCCGATTTGATGATATAATCAAAACGTTTGATGTTCATAAGAACTTGAATGAACCATGTGTCTACAAGAAATTTAGTGGGAGTGCAGTTGCATTTGCTGTGCTCTACGTTGATGACATCTTACTCATTGGTAATGATGTAGGGGTATTGCAATCAACGAGGACTTAGTTGTCTAATCACTTTTCCATGAAGTACTTAGGAGATGCATTTTTTATCCTAGGGATAAAGATCTATAGAGATAGATCCATAAGGATGATCGGACTATCCCAGTCCATGTACATAGACAAAGTGATAAAAAGGTTTAGCATGGAGAAATCCAAATGAAGATTTCTGCCAATGAGTCATGGGGTTGCACTCTTTAAGGCTATGTCTCCCAAGACACTTAAAGAGAGGGAAATGATGACTCCCATACCTTATACTTCCGTAATAGAGAGCATAATGTATATAATGTTGTGTACAAGTCTGATACTGCACATACTCTGAGTGTCACGAGCAGATATCAGTCCAATCTAAAAAAAGAACACTAGAAAGCTGTTAAGATGATTCTTAAGTACTTGAGAAGGACTAAGGATATATTTTTGATATACGGTAATGGAGAACTAAAATTGGAAGGATATACAGACTCTAGTTTTCAGTCCAATGTAGACGACTCGAACTCCATATCTAGATATATATTCACCTTGAATGGTTGTGCAGTCAATTGGAAGAGTTCCAAGTAAGAGACGACTGTAAAATCTACCACTGAAGTTGAATATATTAATGCATCAGATGCAGCAAAAGAAGCTGTTTGGATAAGAATCTTCATTAAAGGGTTGTGTGTAGTTCCATCAATTGTTGATCCAGTTATGATTTACTGTGACACAATGCAAGCAAAGGAGTCAAGATCTCATCAAATATCCAAGCACATTTTGAGATGATATCACTGAATCAGATAGATCATTGGTAGAGGCGACGTTATTGTGGATCGAGTTGCCTCTGGAGAAAATATAGCAGACCCACTCACTAAACCTTTAGCACAAAAGGTATCCGACGGACATCTCGAGAAGATAGGCCTTAGATACATAAGCAATTGGAGCTAGGGCAAGTGGGAGATTATTAGAGTAGGATGCCGAGTGCCCTAATTAGATTGAGTGTATTATACTTTTTTCTTTTGTAAAGACAATTTTATTAGGAATCATATTAATAAAAATGCACTTTCTTTATCTTATGTCTTGCATTTTTTCTTTTTTGCACAATGATAAAGTCCTTAGATAAAATTTAGCTACGGAGCATGGTCGCGCATTTGATGGCGATCATGGAATATGCCTCTAAGGCTTTGGTTTTAAATAAATTTCGAGTAGGGGACTTTTTGAGATGGGACATCAAATAGCCCTCGTAAGACGAGAATGTCACATTCCATTGGCATTAGCATAGAGATGCAAGTGCATGTATGTGGGTGCTTGTTAGAGTACAAGTACACCGAACATGGCCCACTAGAAATTTTTAGTTCGAGGCTTTGCCTATCGAAATAAGAATTTCTGTATTGCAATAATATACGACTAGTCCTCAGACTTAAGGCACGATGGTAGCCTCGTGTCATTTTGATATATCTTTTAATTGCTTAACAATCACAAAGGGGGTATGTTGGGTGGCCAACATTGAATTCGACACTTATTTTTTTAACAAGAGAATCTCATGTATTTTCATAGTTCGTGATTTAAAGACTTGGTCAAGACAGAATGAATTTTGATTCATGAGGAATCATTAGAACTTGAAATGAAATCACAATTATTGAATCATTTAGGGTTTCGACTTATAATTTATGCCTTAGATTCAATTAGGAGATTAGTTGTCGAAAGGACCGTACGTGTATGATACTCGCAACTGAAATAGGTTTACTCACTATTTCACCTATAACTAGTTTGCCATGATTACTTGCTAGGTGTTTTTATGGATAGTGAGATTTTTGGAATTAAAGAGTTAATTCCATGCGGATTAATTTATTAGATTAATTAATTAGAATAATTATTATTCATAAGTTACAAATGTTTTAAGTCCACCACTAGCTTAGTAGTGAACTTAAATGGGTCACACATCTTTATGAAAAATAACATTTTTATTTTGGGATTTTTTCAATTGTTGGAAATTAATTAATTAATATTGTTCAATTAATTAAGTAAGGATTTTATTTAATTTAATAATTAAATTAAAGTATTCAATTAAGTAATTAAATTATTTAATTGGACCTAATTTGATTAGAAAACCCAATTGGAGTAAATTATAATTAATAGTGGATTCATTAATATGGGATTAAATGAATTGGATTGATTCATGGACCTTTTAAGTCCAAGCCCAAAAATTAAAAGTGGATCAGTTAAGAAGCTCACTAGAATATGAAAAGAATAATTAAAATAAATATGATTTACTTAATTAATATATTTATATATAAATAAATAAATAGTGATCGGTTTTTATGAGATAAAAATCGATAAAAATCGACCACTTAGGTATTTATTATATATATATATATATATGATATATCTCTCTCTCTTGATATTATTTAAAGAGTTCAAATTAATATAAAAAATATGGGTAGATAATTTTTGATGACTAATATAGTCTCAAATAAGTCCACATATATTGGAGAGAAAAAAGATAAGATTTGTTGTAAGATTTAGAATTCTTCCAAGATCAAACTTTGAAGTGGTTAAAAAATTGACAAACTCTCCAAGAGTTGGAGAGAATTGAGTTTTCGGCCCCTATTAATAGGAAAGGGCCAAAAATTGCATGGAGATTTTTAGAAAAAACTATTTTGTTTGTCTTCTATTTTTCTCTCCAAGAAAAAGAAAAAACGAATAAAGAAAAAGAAAAGTTTCTTGAAAATCTTTATTTTCTTGTTGTTTAAAGAAAATTAGTTTCTTCATATTCTTTTCACATCTAAATTTCAAGAACTTAAAGAATCAATCTTTATTGTCTTGAGAACTATTCTTGATCCATTAATTGAGTTAATGGACAAATATTATTTCTGTGATACCCGAGCCTCTTACTACTCACATGGCCAAATATAATTCATGCATTACGTGTTAATTTTATATGCTATTTGCATTTCTATTGACATTGCATAATTTATTTCATTTTATACGACATTCTTGAATATTAAACTTAATTCTGAAGCTCTTGCACGGTATTAGTTATTGAATTTCCTAATCTAAGTAGTTGGTTTTATATTGAAATAAGAAGAAAATGAGGTGGATCAATATTAGATATAGATGGATATATAGGTTATAATTTTGGAAGTGTTAAAAGTGTTACTAGTAAGCTTATACGGTTTAATTTAATTTGATCAAGTTATTTCAAAAGTATATATTTGTAAATTAGCATACTTGGGATATTGGACATGATATAATGTGATTAAGTGTCATATTACAAGGCTCATATGTGCATATGATTTTAGAAAT
Source organism: Paulownia fortunei (assembly GCA_019321725.1). Lineage (NCBI taxonomy): Eukaryota > Viridiplantae > Streptophyta > Magnoliopsida > Lamiales > Paulowniaceae > Paulownia > Paulownia fortunei. Next base: position 6,184,699 of record CM033110.1, read on the forward strand.
GCAAACTAGATAATTCTTTAAGAATCAGATGCGAATCGGTTTGGAGATCGAATGAACGGACATAGGAATTACCTATGGGAATGAATGGTGATTAAGATAGGTTACAACCAAATAAAAATAGGTGAGACACACAAGATTAGGGCTGCAAGATAAGGGACAAAATCAGATTTTGCCATTTACTTGCCACCTCATGCTTTCTTATTAAGCTTAAGCTAACATCTCAAGCTAACACTCAAACCCTTCACCCTTAAGCAACGACCAGACCCTCATTTCAGCCATTTTCATCTTCCAAACACACACCTTAAGGTCTCCAAGTGATCCAAATTGATTCCAAGTTGAAATAAAAGCAAGAAAAGCAAAGGAGAAGTGATTACCATCAAGTTAGCCTCAAAATCTGCATAGGTAACACTTATCTACGGTTTTGCCTTTGGTTTTCAGATTATTATGAATGGTTTTATTGTTTATTAAGCTTTCAATATCTCTTATAAAAGTGTTAGGAAGTTTTTAGTTAGACTTTGGTGCACAAAGAAAGGGTTTTTGATGACAAACACTTAATAGGAAATACTTGTGGCAGAAACTGTCATCTTACTGTTTTCTTGTGTTTTAGGCTTCAAAAGTGTATGGTATGTTGAATAAAACCTATAATTATTACTATTTACATGACCATATATGAGTTAATAGTATTGGAATGAAGTTTTATCAGTTGGCAATTGAAATAGAGAATGATATTGGAGAACACTCAAACTGCCAAAATAGCAAAATCTGTTTTGGTGTGCTGTGAAGGAAACTGAATTAAGGGAGCTAAATCCATTATTTTTGGTAATAACATGACCTGGTTGTCTCCTTATATATGTTATCTAAGTATGTTGAAAATGTTGGAGTGATTGAATATACTTAAGGCTGCCAAAACCAATAATGTCATGAAGTGTGCAAAATTGTCATGGTAGGAAACAATCTGTTTCAGTATGTCGTGAAGCGAGCTGAACTTGGGAAGCTATATCCGTGATTTTTAGCAATTATATGATATGGTTACATTTATATACATGTTATCTAAGTGTGGTAAAAATTTGGGAGTGATTGGATATGCTTAGGGATGTTAAAATTATCATACAACTAAACTTGATAGCAAGAAAATATGAAAATGTGAATCTGCCACATTTGATCACTTAGCATGTTTCAACCTAGACATGTGGCTATTGAGTGTTAACAATTAGGTACATGCTATTAGAGTTATAATACTTCAATTACATGATGTTTGCATGTACTTAAGATGAGAAATTGAGGTATTTGAGGGGCTATATTGGGTTCTAGTTTGTGAAAGCTTGATTGTTAGCTTATAGCTTGGTGTTTAAGGTCTAGTATGAGATTTTGTGCTTTCAACTTGCCAAATTGGGAATGGTGCTTGATGTTGGGTAATATTACAGGCTATTTTATATCTAAGGTTGGAGAGGAATACTAAACAAATTTAGATTAAGCCACCAACCAAGTGAAAGGTAAGTAAAGATTCATTTGCAACCAAAATGCATAGACATAGTAGATGTGTGAATTATATGTGATATCATAAATCATATGTGCATAGTAGAGGGCTCTCCATTGAGCATACATACATGGGCATTGTCATTAGCACGTGCATGCATCATATACGAGCATTGTGATAAATCTTGCATTGCACGGCATGATTCAGAGAAAGGAAAATGTTTTGCTGACCACTACTAGTGCATCGAAGCATACATGGATTTGCATGGTTTTATGCATGAATTTTCTAGTTCGCATGCATGGATTTTCATGTGTATGAGTATGCATGGATTTGCATGATTATATGAATATTGGCCATTGGATTATGGCGGTGTACAGAGCTCTTTTTCGGTGCATGGGATAGTAGCATTGGTCAGGGCCCAAGAAAGAAATGATTTTGAGAGAAATATTTTGATGCATAAAATTGCATTGTGAGCATAGCATTTTGAGTTGCATGACTTGATGTTGTGGATTATTCTTTGACATGCATAATCTTTACTTGGTGAGCATTAGCTCATATAGTTTATGTATTGTAGGTGAGTACGACGATGCTTGAAGCATCTTTGGTTGGTTGGTCGGCTGTTGGAGCTCCTGCAGGTGTTTGAGGGAGTGTGTACATGGATGACGACCTGTTGGGCTATTTTGTTGGCTTGTTATATTTTGAGTCTGGTGTATTATGTTTTTAGATTGATACTATATTTCTCTTTTAAAACATTACTGTAAATAAGTATGTAAATATTGTGGTCGTTATGGGTGTTGTGTTTTTATATAAATACTGATCCTTCTATTTTAAACAGGGTTGTGTATGTAAGAAGTGATTTAGCTTTTCTTAAAATGTTAAAAAATAAATAAATAAATATTCCATGCATGCACACAGGTTGTATCATGTCAAATTATACAATATATATGGTTGTGTAGGAATGGGGGTGTTACAACTTCGAATCTAGATTATAAAATAATTTTAAGGATACTAACGAATCCTTTTAATCAGTGTTGCTTTTCATATCGTGGATTGATAAACGGGAGACACGTAGATCCTTACGAGTTTGATAAGCCAGGAATATGGCAATTGATTATTTACTTCCCTAAATCAATCGGAGTGCTTGAAGGTATAATCTAAATTTAATATATTTATTGATATATTCACTTGAATGAGCGTGATCGTTAGAATCATTTTCGAATTGAGGAAATGTATTTGTGTGACAAATTTATTTTCCACTGCGCATGCCCCTTCGATTATCGCGAACCCAATAGAGAAACACTTGGTGCTTGCTTAATTTCAATATGAACTAAATTACTTTTTTAAGGTTTGGAAAGTTATTTTTATGGAGTTTATATTGTGATTGGAATGTTGTTTTTATTGTAATAAGTATATGCTATATTCTTAATGCTTCTTGAGACTTGGTCAATTTCAAGTCAATTTTAATTGTTGCAATTAAGACCGAGATATGAGGTTGTAATAATGGGTCGGGTAGTATATGTCACGGACCAACCCCTTTAGAGATATAGGCATAGGTACGTGCGCTAGTCATAGATGTGAAAATCAAAAGTTAGTGGAATTCACAAAGCTCAATGCACTCTTAGTAGGATAGCTAGTAGCTAGAGATGGTGTTGGTGGCCTACTAGGGGTAGATTTGATTCGACTCGAGATAGAGCACCATTTACATTAGGAAGACTCGTCATCACACAATCCACATCTTTTCTAATTACAATTAAGCTAGATTCATAACAACATAGGATGACTAATCAATACCTTGACTCTCCTTAGTATGAAATTCAATCCCCTAATCTCGTTGGGTGTTAGTTAATTTTATCAATTTAATAGTTATTACATTTTAATTCAATCACCACAACATCGTTAAATCAAATATAGCACAGGTAATCTATATTTGGTAGTTACACACGCACTCTCTAGGGATGTGATACTATACTTACTCTTTATTACTTGTTGACATCGTGCAATTGTGATTTGTACCACTTATTTTGGGGTCACCACTTATCATAGTAGGGCTAATAATGGAGTGAGTTCAAATTTGGACCTGCCTCATTTGGGACGAGTTTTAACTTTATAAACTTAGATATCAAATTTTGGTTTTTTATTCCAAACCCTACCTAATCCTATTAATTTTTTTAAAAAAAATATTTTATATTTATATAATATTTTTTAAAAAGTAGATTTTTTTTAAAAATTTAATAGTATTATTTTTTAAAAGTATAATTTTTAATATTTTTAAATTATAAAATAGGTCTAGTAGGTCTACCATCGAATTTGAATTTGGGATCAATTTAGGTCAGAATCCTTTAAAACCTTTGTGGGTTGGATTTGGGTTACAGATAGACCTGATCTAAATCCAACCCATTGTCATTTTTATATCAAAATCTCTGTAAATAGTAACCTAAAACCAAAATATTTGTCCATATGTAATCATGCACAAAGATAAACTGTAAAACCAATTTTGGAGTGTTCTATTTAAGCAAAATGAAACAAAAAAAGGGGATTAATTATAAAAATCATTCGTGAGATTTGGTTTATTTATAAAAATTAGTCCTCTAAGCTTTGAAATTACAAATAGTCCATTGATGTTTGTCTTTGCCCCGCAAATTGCACCTTTGTCTACATTATTATGAAAATTACTGACACCGGCCAAAATAAGTTAGAGAAATCCTATTTTGCCCCTTTAGTACTATTCACAAACTACGTTGAGACAAAAACGTCTTTGGGGCTATTTGTAATATTTTGTAATACTCAATGGACTTAATTGTTACATTTTCAAAGTGAGTCTATATAAAGGGGTTAACTTTAATTTGATTATAAATTTATTATTTTACAAATAATGTTTCAACTTTTCTTAAATTTAAACAAAAATTTAAAGATTTTAAATAACAACTCCTTTTATACATATTCTTCTTCTCTTTGTAAAATTTCAAAAAGAATAAAATTAAAAATTCAAATATATTTGAAAATCATTACACAAAAAAGGCAAACTCATTATATTTTAAACTAATATAATTTTACTATAGTAATCACTTAAAATAAAATTAAATAAATATTTAAATATTAATGAAATCTCAAATTTAAAGACTACAAAACATATTTTGATTCAAAATTCTAAGAAATAGAAAACAATTTAGATAATAAAATTAAAAAGGTAAATATTTTAAAATTATTACACATAAAACAAATTTATATATTAAAATAGTAGAATTCTACAATATTTTTAATTCCACTATATTTTAATTATACTTTATTCTGTAAAATTAAAACTATTATACAAAAATACCAATTTATATATTTTAAATTAGTACGATTCAATTACACTTTAATTACTTATCATAAAATTGGAAATTTATTATATCTTAAAATTATTATCTAAAAAACAAATTTATTATGTTCTAAATTAAAATAAATTTAATATCTATTAAATTATTTATAATTTCTTACTTATTATATTTTTAGATATTTAAAGTTTTACTTAGAGTTGCATATTTGAGAATAGCCAATCACATAAGACAACTTAAATCTTGAAAAAATAAATGAACAAGATTAGCGGTGTTATTGGGTGACAATGGACGAGGTGGGAGGTAGGTGGATGAAGGTGAGGGATTTTTGTTTCTTAAGATACATAATTTTGGATTATTTGATGGATGAGATCAATGGTTAGAATTTATTTTGATTTAGTAGACATGTTTTATATTAAAAAATAAAATTAATTATAATAATCACTCCTAAAATTTGATATATTCATAGAAACAGCAATTTTTTTCATCCTGTAAGTTGGCCTACTTATAGATTTGATCCTTGTCATTTTAAAAATTTAAATTTTATCCTTTAAGTGGAATAAATTCAGATATTTAGTTCTCTTACCTCTTATAGCAGGTAAAAATAACTGGTTAAGCTCACTTGGTTGGAAATTTGAAAAAAAATTAATTTTAAAAAGAAAATTATTGAGTTGACCACCTAAGTGAAGCTTGGTGGGGAAAACGAAAAAAAAAATAACTTAGACATTTAAGGCATATACGTTACATTCAAGTATTAATTTTTTGCTTCTCCAATTCTTATTTTCTCTTTTAACAATTTACTTTTTTTTTTCATTTTTCATTTTTTTTCCTTCATCTTCTTCACCCACTTCCACCCATTCACCCACCCACCCACGCACTGCCAGACAACACCGCCGGCCCCAGCCACCACCTCCTCCTCCTTCTCCTTCTGCGTCTTCTTCTTCTTCTTCCACCACCCACCACCTATCTACCGCCGACCGTCGCCCGCTCTTTCTTCTTCTTCTTCTTCCTCCTTTCTTCTTCTTCCTAACTTCTTTTTCTCCTTCTTCTTCCTTTCCTTTTCTTCTCCTTCCACCCACCACCTACCCAAGCATCATCGTCACCTGAACCACCGCCCCACCTAAGCTTATGTATATATGTATATATATAAATTGATAGATGTATATTTGTATATATATATATATATGTGTGTGTGTGTGTGTGCATGTATATATGTGTGTGTGCATATAGATGTATATATATGATAAATACTGAAGTATAATATTTGAAAGTGGGAAAAACAAAAGAAAAATAGAAGAGAAAAGAAATTGAAGAAAAAAATATGGCCATTTTTCATTATATTCTAAATAAGAGAAAAACTATTTAAATTAAGATATTTTGTTCTAAGGAATTAATTATTTTCTATTTTATTTTTTGAAGTTGAATTTTAAGTATTTTTTATTTTAAAATGTGAAAGTTATTAACATTTAATAATTTATTTAAATTTATGATAAGTAATTAAAAATATTAAATTTAGACTAATTTTTCTTGCCAATCAATAATGATCTACTATTTTATTTTTCAAAGTTGAGTTTTAAGTATTTTTTATTTTTAAATATGCAATTCATTAATATTTAATAATTTATTTAAATTCATGATAAGTAATACTAGTTTTTTCTTGACAATTTAAATTATTTTTATGTATTTAAAGTTTGAGTTTAATAAATAATTTCTTTTCTCAAGTATTAAAATTTGTTAATATTTAAATTTTTATCGCGTTTTTGTTATAAGTTGTTTGAAATATAATATAAATCTATATTTTATGCAATGATTATTAAATTTATTTATATTCTAATTATATTAAATTTTTTAAAATTTAATCAATGAAAGAGGAATAAATCTATTATGCCAAAATAGCAAGTTGGCTTTGTTTTTTTTACCCCCTCCAAACCTATCCACCTACGCGGTCAACTGAGCAATTTTTCCTCCAAAGTTAATTTTTTCCCAAATCTCCGTCTTAGTCAGATTAACCAGTCACTTTTACCTGTAGGAGATCAAATAACTAAATATTTGAATTTTTTTCACTTAAATGATAAAATTTAAAATTTTAAAATAAAAATGATCAAATCTCTAAGTAGGCTAATTTACAGGACGAAAAAAATAATTTTTCCTCATTGAAACTATCCCAATGATATTTTAGATAATTACTAACTTTTGTCGGCTGGCTGTTAGTTATAGTGGGCATTTATAATTTTGGAATTTAAAGGATAGCTTCTATAAATAGATCAATTTTTTTAATTAATAGGAAAAAATAAATGAAGAAAAAACTCACACACACGGGGTAGATGGGAAGCAAATTACTTAAGCTTATAGTCGAAGCATCTGTAAGCAATTACATTATTAGTTATTAACATTTACGTGGCCCATAAATGTTAACGTCATTTTTTCTAAGCACCTTTGATGCTTTAATGCCCTCAGTTATGAAATAACTCATAGATGACATCATGACTATCATTATAGGAATATTATTTAAATAATTACAACCACCCTAAATCACGTAATTGCAATATAATGCCAATGGCACCAAATTAACCAATTCATATGCTCATTCCTTAACCACTTTGTTTTGTGAATCCGATTTAACAATCTATCTTAGGCACACTTATTTTATGAAAAATGTTAATGATAGCCAGATCAAACACGGTTAAATCATTTTAAATTAAGTGTATGTTAGAATTCAAATCTATAAGCAGAGTTAAAGACCCTCCAGTTGAGTTCTGCAGTGCAGCAGCCAACCAAGACCATTTTCAATAATGTTTCCTCCACAAAGATCAAAGTATAACAGATTTTTGTCGCATGTAATCTAAGCAACTTGTTGGGATTATTTAATTTTTTAATTTGGGCTTATATATAATTAATCATAATTATATTATAAACTATCTAATTTAATAGAGACAATAAATAATCTATTGACTGGGCTCTGGAATACCTGTTAGGTATGGATTTTATAATATGTAGAGATATAATACGAGTCTAATTAGGATTGATGAAACTTTAATTGACCTAATATATAAGGAACATTATAGGGTTATGATTCCCAAATCAAATTAAAAAATTTGCTCTTTTCTTCTTTCCCCATCTTAGACAGAGAATTTATGAAGCACCTAAAGAGATTTAGATATAGAAGACACTAACCCTCATCACTATGTATTCATGTATGCGTTATTATGGATTAAGGTATGCTTCTGATTTGATTCAGTTCATTTTTTGATAAATCTACATGATGATCTTAAGTTATATAATTATTACTTATATTTATGTTAAAGTCTAACAAGTGGTATCAGAGCAGTTCATATTAGATTATCAAGAAAATTACAATTATTATTTTCTTGATTATTTTTGGTGATGTAATTCTGTTAAAATAAAAAAATTAGAAGCAACACTTTTGAATTTATGGTTCTTTCTTTGATAATTAATTTTGGAATATAGTATTTTTTCTTGAGGATTCAAAAAAAATTCTGTTGTTATATCAATTTTTTTGAAGACTTGTTGTTGCTGAACCAAAAAAAAAAAAGGAAAATTCTGATTCAGACATGGTGGTGGACAACAAGGAGAGGCGGTGTGCCCATCACAAGTCATCCTATAAGAAAGAAATAAATAAAAAAACACAAAAACAATAAGACCAAAAAAATGGTAAAATGTGTATGATACAACCAAAGCATCTAATCCTAAAAATAAAATAAACAAGTGAACCAAATTTTGCAAAAATCAAACATCAAAGCACATTAAATGTGTAATGCCCAATTCTCAATTCTCTCCTACATAACTAATAATAAGCATTTTGCATGAATATGCATCTAATCAATGTGCATTATCGAATTATAGCATACAAATAGAATGATTGCACGAACATGAATAATTGTTATTATATGCTTCAGTTATAATTTAACATGCATTAGTACATGAAATATGAGATCAAACTTTCATTTCTTGATTTAACATATTCCTTAAGTGCCCTTTTTGTAGTGAAAAACTCGGTATCTCGGTTAAGGAAGATTGATGTGTTGAATGACCATGAAATGAATTATTTGTATTACTCCATACTAGTTATATGCTAAAGTGATTAATTGCCTAAATATTTACTTGAAATATGTTACATTTGGCTAAGAACTAAAAGTATGCAAAATGGTGCAATTTGATTGGTTGGTTGACTAGGTTGCATAAAACCATTCTAAACCACATTGCACTTGATTATAACACCAAAGCATCAATTTTTGTCATCTCCTTATCCCATGAATGTGGCTTTTGGCATGAGAAGACACCAAACATGATGCAACCAATCATCACCCTCCACTTACCTATCTTTGAAAGGTCAAAGAAATTATTTTCATCTATATTTCTTGTGGAAGCACCTCAAAAACGATCAGCCCTTATTCTCCTAAGTTTATCCCAAATTTCTACACTCTCATACTCACAAAAATTGAATTCAATCTATAGGAATCCATAGAACACAAGCTAGAACAAGTTTCCATCCTTTTAAGCTTGAAAACCGTTGATTTTGAAGCTTAAATCCAACTTAATCAAGGTATATTCTTTTTCAATGTTTCTTATGATGAATTTGTAGTATCTTGGATGGTTACATGTTTTAGTATGCTTTTTTATGATTGAAAACGTAAGTAAGTTACACTTGAAGCCAAAACCAAGCTAGTTAAGCTAATTTTTAGCAAAATTGATAGTCTTGTGAAATTGTTTAATTTACTTGTTTCTATTGATTTTGTAATGCTTATATTATGATTGGAAGTTTCTTTGAATGATTGAAAATAATAGCAATTAGTTTGCTTAATTGAAGGGTACAATCAATTTAAGTTAGACCGAATTTACATCATGTTACTTTGGATTGTGTGCATGTTTTAGGGGCTGCCCTAATAATTATATTTGAATTATTAGTTATTTAATGGCTGTCCTAATGTTTAATATCTTGAATTAGTAGTAAAATATGGAGTATGCATTGTTTTTAAGGTTATGTAATTAATATGAAGTTGTTTACAAAAGATTGAAAAGTGTATATGAACTTTAACTAGAATAGACTAAATGATTTATAAAAAAGATATTAAATGGTACATGATTTGATTATGTTAGGCCTTTAACACATCCTATCTTCCAAAGAGATTGGTCTTTTCACTTGCCACAAAGTGAACTTGAGGTAAGTTGAAGCTTTCATTTGCTGTATCACAAGAATCATATAATGTTGTTCATATTTTAATGTGATTGTTATTATTTGTCAAATGATGTAATGTTTGATACATTTATGGTTCATGAAGCATGACACTATTAAGATATAATGAAGTTTTTAAAAAGGAAGTATGGTACTTGATTGATGGTCAGGTAGACAAGGGACGCGGGAGGGACCGGCGGACCCAACAAATGGTGGCAAATACTTGAGGTTGAAAAACCGGTATAGGAAAGCCACAATGAATGAAATAGAATACGGCTAATACCTGAGGTTGAAAGATCAAGTATGGAAACCCCGTATTAGTTCTCTTATTGGCCAATCATTATGGACAGGTTCCGAAAACCACGGTCTATCGCTATTAGTTAGGTACCACACTTCAAAGGCCCTAAAGAATGATTTATGAATGAAAGTTATTAAATAGAATATTGCATTTAATGATTTATGAGATGTGCATATATGTTATTTGTTATTGCATCAGTTTCATCTTACTGAGCTTTTAGCTCATTAGATTCATGTGATGCAGGTGGAAATGTATAGGTTTAGAGGTTGACTGAGTCTCTAGAGCGGCCGGACAGAGATTTGTTCATATGCCATGCTTCGACCTGTTTTGTAGTTTATTTTAAAAACTCTATTTTGTTTTTAAATAAGCCGCTCTGTTATGGTTTTGTAAACATATGTACTCAGTTTTGATATATGTATATGGTGTGTTTAAAACGATTCAAGTTCTTTCTCTTATAGCTAAAAATGAGAACTTTTATTAAAAACCATAACTCTAGTAATGATGAAAAATTAACATTTCTTGACTTAACTGTATCAGCTTGTTTAGGCTCTGCAGTTAGGTTAAGGGCTCTTACAAAATGGCTTGGGTTGCCTCCCAAGAAGTGTTAAGTTTATAGTCTTCAGCTAGACTTCAACCGGATGCGTTAACTAGGTTCTCCAAGAGAAATATTGGTGCCCTTCCTCGCGTCATTGCCAAAATAATGTCTTAATCACTAATCGGCATGGCGACATGTCAATAGGTGTCTTATAGGTTGTATGATAGGCCCAAAGTGCATTGTAAAGCTTGTGCCCTCAATCCTTACGGTTTGTGCTAACCATGTTTTCAAGTATCTACTTGACCTCATAATTGTATATTTCTACTTGTCCATTAGATTGCCGGTATATCCCAATGCTACCCTATGCTTCACACCATACTTAGCAAGAAGGTTATTAAATAATTTATTACAAAAGTGCGGGCCTTCATCACTAATAATTGCTCTAGGAGTGCTAAAACATGTGAATATGTGTTTGTGTAAAAATTTCAACACTACCTTACCATTATTGGTTGGTGTGGAAATGGTTTCCATCCACTTTGAGACATAGTTGAAAACAAGTAGGATGTAGAGATGCCAAAAAGAGGAAGTAAAGGGTCCTATAACACCACTCCTGAGCTCGAATGGTTAAGTCCAGTCGGGTACCACCATGATAGGGGCTGATATGATTGCCTTCTTTATTTGCTGAAAATTAAAAGGCACATTGTTTTCTAAGAGATTACAAAAAAGGTTTTAACAATTTTTGAAAAAACTTTAATAAATCTCCTATGGAACCTAACATGCCCAAGAAAGCTTTGAATTGCTTTCATATTGATTGGTGGTGGTAGTCTTTCAATGGTCACTATTTTGGCACGATCTACTTCTAGCTCTGCAGATGATACTCGGTGACTAAGAACTATACCTATCATTACCATGAAATGGCATTTCTCCCAATTGGGGACTAAGTTGGTTTTGTCATACCTCTACAAAATAAGAGAAGATTATGTAGACAGTGATCAAAGAAAGACCAGAAATAGAAAAATCATCTACAAAAAACTCTATGATTTCTTTCACCATGTCATGGAAGATGGTCATTGTACATCTCTGAAATATGGCAGGAGCATTACACAGCCCAAAGAGTATCCTACGGAAAGCAAAGGTACCATAGGGACCTGTAAACGTTGTTTTCTCTCAGTCTTCAAGGGCAATGACAATTTGATTATATCCCGAATAACCATCAAGAAAATAATAGTATTAGTACCTTGCTAGATGATCTAACATCTGGTCAATAAAGGGATAGGAAAAGTGATCCTTGCTAGTAGCTTTATTTAGTTTTCTATAATCAATAAACACTCACCACCCAATTACAGTCCTAGTAGAAATAAGCCACTATTCTCATTCCTCACTACAATCATACCCCCTTTTTCCGAACAACTTAGACTAGACTAAACTAAGAACTATTTGAAATAGCATAAATAATCATTGCTTTAAGCCATTTTAAAACTTCAACTCGTACAACTTCCTTCATAGTAGGATTTAGACGTCTTTCATATTCAATTAAAGGTTTGTATAAGACTTCCATTAAAAAAAACTTATGCATGACTATAGAGGGACTAATGCCTTTCAAAATTGAAATAGAACTTCCTAAAGAAAATTTATGTTTCCTCAAAACTCGTACTAATTTATCTAATTCTTCAGGAGATAAAGAGGTATAAACTATTATAGGATATGTGTTATTCTCACTCAAAAATATATACCAGAGGTGTTTTGGAAACTCCTTCAATTCCCATGATGCTTTTATTGTCTCCTTAGTGACAGTCTCTTTCAGTCTCTCCAGAGAATATTCATTCTTCATTTGAACTTGCATTGCGTCAAGAGAAAGAACATAATGTTCCAAATCCTGATCATCAATCAAATAATTATTTTTTTATGTCATTGAGTGAGCAAGGCATCTTCCAAGGGGTCTTTGGCTCTATGTTTGATGAGGTGGGAATTCATGCACTACTCCACAATGTCTATCCCTTTACAAGTGTTGGGCTCTTACTAAAATTGCATAACCTGGTAGATATTGAACAACACTTAATTTTCATTGATTCTCAAAGTCAACTCCCTACATTGCACATCTATCAATGCTATACTAGTGGCAAGGAATGGTCGTCTAAGGATCAAAGAAATCTCTTGATCTTCTTCCATGCCAAGCACCAAAAAACTGCTGGAAATATGAACTTGTCCATCTTCATTAAGATATCTTCATTCACTTCTCTTAGATAGGTAAGTGACCTATCTACTAACTGTAAGGTGATGGTGGATGACTTCACTTCCCCTAGACCTAATTTCTTGAAAACAGATAATGACATCAAATTAATACTTGCTCCAAGATCATAAAGTGCTTCATTAAAGAAAGAACTGCCTATTGCGCAAGAAACAGTAAAACTCATTGGATCTTTAAATTTTTGAGGTAGTTTTTTTTAATAATAGCACTGCACTCCTCTGTAAGTTTTTACTATTTCAAAGTCCACCAATCTTCTCTTTGTTGACATACACCTTTCATGAATTTTGTATGACTTGGCATTTGCTCCAATGCATCTGTAAAACGGATGTTAATGTGAATTTTCTTAACAATTTCCAAAAATATAGCAAATTGAGCATGTAATTTTTTCTTTTGGAATCTCTGAGAAAAGAGGAGGCGAACATTAACTTTAGAAGGGCTTTCAGAGTTAGAAATAGATTTTGGCTTCTCAGCCCCTATTTGCTCATCATACTGATTCTCCTCTTTTTTTTTAATGGTTCCACCTCTAGACTCTGAATGGGCAAGTGAGTGTGAGGCCTATCGGTAGTGGACTGCTTCAGCTCAGGACCTTTATACTTAGTTCCACTACTAAGCAGTATCGCCTTGCAGTGCTCTCTGTGGTTGACCTCAGTATCACTTGGAAAATTCCCATTTTGTTGTTGGGCATTCACTATTGTAGCCAATTACTCGATTTAGGTCTCTAAAGACTTAATTTGTGCCCCCACACTAGTCATATGAGCTTCTACACTTGATGCCAAATGTCCCATCTAGTTCACAATGTTGTCAAGCTTAACTTCTGTTAGAGTAGTGCATGTCAAGCCAATTAATTTGGTTGTTATCATTAAAATGACAATCTTCATCTTATATTCTTTATAAGAATTATAGTCCTTAGATCACATATAGCTATGTGGCGTGGTCGAGCATATGACGACGATCATGGAATATACCTCCAAGACTGTGATCTTAAAATTTTCAAAGTCAATGATCAATGAGATGAGATATCATTGATCCCACTGAGACTTGCATATATGACGCACGCTCGAAAGGATGATGTATCATTCTATGGCCATTAGTGTGGTGACACTAGTACATGTATCCCGCTTAAAAATTCTAAATTGAAAATATTCTATTGTCGAATGAGAATTTTCTCATTACGATAGTCCAAGAATTGGTTCTTAGGCTTGAGGTACCATGGTAACCTTATGCATAACATATTGCGCCTTGATGTATTTCTCGATCGCATGATAAATCACAAAGGGTTTATGTTGGAGTTAACATCTTCATGTATAGAGGTTAATGAGTGGCCAACAAATGATTCGTTACCTATCTAGATGAATAGGTGAATCTTCTACGTATTCCACAGTACTTAACTCTAAAATCCTTGGCCAAGGTTGGATGAAAATTGGATGTGGGATTTTTTAATTGTTCATTATCGAGTTAAGCAACTAAGAATGGATGCATTTTTATTGAGCTATTGGCATTTAACTAATCGTTCATGCCCTATGCTCAATCGAGAGATTAGATAACGGAATGACCGTACTTGCATGGTATTCGTAATTGGAATAGATTCGCACCTTCACCTAAGATTAAGAATCATGATGCATTGCTAGGTACTTCCATAACTTATGGGTTCTTGGAATTGGGTTAATTCCAAGAGAATTAATTAATTTGATTAATTAATTAGAATAATTAATTGCTTAACTAAGTCATAAGAGTTATGAGCCCACGCACTTATTGTGAACTAAAGAGGTCACAAACTAAGTTAGAAAGATTACACTTCTAGCTAGAACATATCCAAAGATTCCATCAAATTAATGAATGGAGATTAATTAATTTGGGGCTCAAAATTGATTTAAGGAGTTAAATTAATTTATTCAATTAAATAATTTAATTATTTAATTGAACCTAATAAGATTAGGGAACCCATGAGGAGCTAATTAATTAATTGATATGATTAACTAATTAAGTAGGTATAAATTAATTTAAGGAGTTGAATTAATTTATCTGATTAAATAATGTGGTTATTTAATTAGACCTAATATAATTAAGAGTCTTATATATGATAAAGTTAAGTTAATTGATATGATCAATTAATTAAATTGGGCATATTAAATAATGGGATTATTTAATATATTCTAATATGATTAGAAATCCCAAGTGGAACTAATTAATTAATTAATTGGATCAATTAATTAAATTAAGCTTATTTAAATGATTGGAATTAATTAATTGGACTTAATTAATTTAATTGAAGTCCAAGCCCAAGCTAGTGGGCTTGTAGGAGTCTCATTAGGATGTTTAATTATAAGAATTAAACTTGTCTTAGAGTTTGATGGAAAGAAGGAACTAAATGAGGAAAGAAGCATGATGAAACATAGTGGGACTAGGATTGGAGGAGTCCTATAAGAGGACTCTCCCTTGTGGCTGAAATTAAGAGCTTCATAGAAGCCAAAACTCTGCTATCACAAGAAAAAGAAAAATCGCCTCTCTTCTTCCTTCTTCTTGATTCTTTTCTTCCATCAAAAGTTTTATTTTTGCTCAAGGTTCAATTCATCTATTCACTAGTTGAATAAGAATTGAATGCCACATATTCTAGAGTAGAATAAGCCTGTTGAATCCACTAGCATGGATTCAATTGGTGAAGAAATTTCCCACATGTTAATACACTTATAGAGATAACACTTGGGACTCTAAAGAAAACGTCTCTAACATGAGAGGTTTGAAATCAAGATTCTCGAAAGAAGTCTGTGGATAGCAT
Source organism: Paulownia fortunei (assembly GCA_019321725.1). Taxonomy (NCBI): domain Eukaryota; kingdom Viridiplantae; phylum Streptophyta; class Magnoliopsida; order Lamiales; family Paulowniaceae; genus Paulownia; species Paulownia fortunei. The sequence goes on from CM033110.1 coordinate 6,200,544, forward strand.
TTACAAAGAGTTCATGGAAAGAAAATGATTTAAATCATTTCTTGCATCCTTATCAGTCGAAGCGCAAATTAAGGTAATGATTTTTGAAACCTTCTTGATATAAGTATCAGAAAAATATACAACTGAGTAACCACGAAAGGATTGTAGGATTTATTTTTAATTACATGTGATGTAATATTTGTTTTGTTTTTGAAAATTTGTAAATTTCACTACGTATACATTTTCCATGATCGTACGAATCCAACAGTGGTATCAGGGTCAAAGTTTATTTATTTCTGATACTTATTGATTACATTTATTTAATATATGAGATAAATTAAATATTTATATGTGTGATTGATATTGAATCAATTAATTTCTTTATTTGGGATTAATTTTATTAATTATTTTAAATGTTAAAATATTTTAAGAAACAAGACGAATTAAGAAATTAAATTTCTTGATTCAACAATTTCAAGATTTGTGAAATCTTGAATTTCTTGAAACATGGTAAGAAATAAAAAATCTAAAAGGTTGATTTCTTGATTAAGAAAATTACTTTTTTGATCAAGTTTTTAATATTTCTTAATAAGATCAAGAAATTAAGAATTTTTTATGAGATCAAGAAACTAAGAAATTAAGATTTTGTGAAAACCTTAAATTATTGGACAACAAAAAAAGGGGTTGTTGACCACCCAATGTGTGATGTTGGGTGGGCTGTCAGTTGATCGGTGTCAGGTCACCAGCTGGCACTCAATATGCAGGCGCCCAGCTAGCCGATAGGTACCTCAGGCAGCTCGTTGTGTGCACAGCCTGCCACCTGATGGATAGCAGCCTTGGACTGATGTCCTGACCCATCTCGTTACGGAATTATTGCATGAAGTTTATGGTTTTTGTTTTAAAACTAAATGTTGATTTTAATTTTTGAAAAACTAGTTTTCTTGAAAACCCTAGAATCTTGATCCAAATTTGAAAGAAATTGCACATAACGTAATCGATAAATTTATATATTTTCATTATCCTATGCTAATTTATGTTAAGCATGCTAGTTGGATGATCGTGGATCTTTGGAGTTTGTGCACTTACTGGTTATTTTATAGGTTTTAATTAAAATAAGGCATGTGAGTCTCACCTTTCTCTATTTTATTTTGACGTACTTTTATCTCCCTCCTATGTACCTCTCCTTGGAATTATTCCAAGGTTTCTTGCAGTTTTGGCTAATGTCAAGTAGAATTAGGTGGTGAAGTGTATCTTGTGGTAATTTGGCAGACATTATAAGAAGATGGAGGAAAAATGAGGAATCAAGGCCTATATATTTATGGGATAATTTATGTAATAAATAGGTATATTTATATTTTAATTATTACTCTTAGATTGACCTTGATCCACTTTGGCTCGAGTAGATCGCATAAGATTAAAGGCTCATGATCATCCATTTATTTTAGTATATATGTGATGCATGCTGCATTTATTTAATGCTTTCTTATGATGTTTGATTGCCATCGTTAGGATAGTGAACATTAAATAAACAAGATAAGAAAATGATGAGATCTTACATAATAAATCTAGTATGACCCTCACTTGAAAATATTTCAAGTTGAGAACTTTGATTGGTTTGATATCAAGCATAAATGAACAATATTGGGTGGGACCCAATCATCCATACTTTCCATCAAAAGTAGTGGCATGTCGATACGCCACCACATTTAATCTATTGGCTATGAGTTGTGGGATATGCTAAGTGTTGGCAAGCTGTAACCACTACTGAGCATATGTCCATGCGGTGGACTCGTCTTTATCGTTAACCATGAGTTGTGGGATGTTTAGATGCTCCATCTATATGGATGTTTGATGGGTAATGTTTGACACTTTGTACCATATGAACTCATAAAATTAGGTTGTATGGGAGGAGGTGAGGCAAAATAGCTTGAGGGTTGTATGGGGATGCAATTGCTAATGTTGTTAGCAACCTTTTAGTTTTATCATATGAACTCATAAAATTGGGGTGTATGACAAAGCTAGTTAGACCTCAAGCCTACTAGAAAATTAGATTTCCCAAATTTTCATCTAGAGGGTGATGGGATTTTAATAAAATAGTGGGAGACATTTATGATTAAAGACTATATTATAAATGGATATTAATTGAATAAATGCTTAAATTTTTACCTGGCATAGGATAATTGCTATCACTAGTAATTCCACATAGGATAATCTAGACAAACAAACAAACTTACTAACTTAATCTATCTGAAAAGAGATGTGAACTGGACTCTATGTTCTCCAACTAGGTTTAACCTTGGTGGGAATGGTTCTCATTGGTTGCAAATGGGTCTGCAAATATAAAATTGGAGAACATGGGGAGGTGGTGACATATAAAGGCATGATTAGTAGTGAAGTGTTATGTACAAAGTCATGGTGTTAACTATTGAGGATACCTTTTACCAGATGTGATGATAAAGTCCATTCGAATTATGCTGGTTATATCTATATATTATGACTACTAGATATGGTAAAAAGATATGAAAACTGCCTTTCTCTATTATGATATTGAGAATGAGATATAAGTTAAGCGACCTAAGGTCTTCATATCATACAGAAGCAAACAAAAGGTTTGCAAGCTTTAGAGTTCTGTAAGGACTCAAAATAACTTTCTCGAATGTAGAACATTCGATTCGCTAAGGTAATCAAATGATTTGATTTCCTTAGGAATGCAAATGAACCATGTATGTATAAGAGGGTTAGTAGGAGCATGTGATGAGTGGATTTTACACCTATTAATTGAGTATCATTTACTTAAATTTTTTATTAATTTTCGAGTGTTTATATTACTTTTTATGCATTTAGTTTGAAATCATACAAGTAATATCAAAATTAGAAGAAAATGGAAAGAAACAAAAACTTGGTTGAAATTTTGAGAAAACCCACATTGTGCTGCTACTGATGGCAAATGTTACAATCATAAGTTTTTGGTCCAATATCATTTTGACTTGATTCTTAATCTATTCAAAAGAGATATATATCTACAACTTTTATGTTTACCACAAAATCCAGTTCCTTTGATTTCAATGAGGAAAATTAGGTTCAAAATTCAACACTGGATTGAAACTTTATAGAATGACACATCTTGGTATTTTAGGTATAACTCTCTCCACAGATATCATATTGAGCTGATTAATGAAGATATAGAAAGATAAAAAATATGACTATAATTTTTATGCAAGACACTACGAGCAGTTTTGTAACACCCCCAACACTAAATATAAATATTGGTATAACAATAATTTTGACAAGGTAGCACATGTGTGTGTATATATATATATATACTTTTGTCAGATATAGTACTTTGAGAAACAGTAAAGTATTTTCTCACATATAACCCTATATATAGAAAAATCACTATTTATATATAGTCATCACTTTACATAATAATAATGAATGTAAAAATTAGAATATGCCAACAACACAACCCAATAGGTCATCATCTATGTACATTGATCCTCAGAACTTGTAGGAACCCCAACAGCTTGCCCAATAAGTCCATGGTATCAAGTATCACCAGACTCACTTACAATGTATAAACTATATGAGCTAACGCTCAGCAAGTAAAGATTATGCATGTAAAGAATAATCCGGTTGGTCCTAGAAACGGCGGCAGTGGCGTGAGGAGTTAACGACCGGACGAATATCAAGTCATGCATCTCAAAATGCTATGCCCACAATACAATTTCATGCATCAAAATATTTCTCTCAAAATCATTTCTTTCTTGGCCCCCTGACCAATGCTACTATCCCATGCACCGAAAAAGAGCTCTGCACAATGCCATAATCCAATAGCCCATAATCATAAAAGTATGCAAATCCAAGCACACTCGTACGCATAAAAATCCATGGTCGCAACCCTACAAATTTATGCATACAACCATGCGAATTCATTCATGTTTCGGTGCACTAGTAGTGGTCAGTAAAATATTTTCCTTTCTCAGAATCATGCCGTGTAATGCAAGATTTATCACAATGCTTGTATATGATGCATGCACGTGGCAATGATAATGCCCATGTATGTATGCTCAATGGAGACCCATCTACTATGCACATACAATTTATGATATTACATATAATTCACACATCTACTATATCTATGCATTGTAGCTGCAAATGAATCTTTACTTACCTTTGATCGGTTGTGTATTACTTCTAGGTTTCTTAAGTATTACTTCTCAACCCTAGATATGAAATAATTTGTTAAAATACAAGATATCAATCACCATCCTCAATTAACAAGTTCATTATATCTAATGTAGTATAAAGATCTTGAATCTCAATTTAACTAAACAACCTTACCACTTAGAAACTATAACCGAATACAACCTTCTATGCACCTTTGTTCCACATCTTAAATATATACTAACCTCACTTAATTGATGTATTATAACTCTTACAATATTTCTCTAAATGTTAGGGATCAAATACACCACATCCATGCTGGAAGATGTTAATGAACCAAATGGGACAGATTCACTACTTCACATTTTCTTGCTGCCACATTAATTTGCATGATGATTTTGACACCCTTAGACATATTCATTCACTCCACAATTTTTATTACACTTATCTAACATAAAAAAAATATAACCATATCATAGAATGACTAAAAATCATGGATATAGCTTCCCAAGTGCAGCTCCTTTCATAGCATACTGAAACAGATTTTTCCTACCGTGATAGTTTGACGCACTTCATGACATTAATGGTTTTGACACCCTTAAGTATATTAAATCACTCCCAAATTTTCTCCAAACTTATATAACATATAAAAAGAGACAACCAGTTCATATCCTTTCCAAAACTAATGGATTTAATACTGTAAAACGAGTCCACTTCACATAGGAGAGAATCTGAAATTCAATGGTGACAGTTTTGAGCATCTCTTCAATATCATGCCCTATTTCAATTTCTAACCAATGAAAATTTATTCCAATACTCTTAACCCATATATAAACATGTATATGATGATAATTACAGGTTTTATTCAACATACCATACATGTTTGAAGCCTAAAACACAAGAAAACAGTAAGGTGACAGTTTCTACCACAAGTATTTCCTATTAAGTGTTTGTCATCAAAAACCCTTTCTTTGTGCACCAAAGTCTAACTAAAAACTTCCTAACACTTTTATAAGAGATATTTAAATCTTAGTAAACAATAAAACCATTTAGAATAATCTGAAAACCAAAGGCAAAACCATACATAAGTGTTACCTATGCAGATTTTGAGGTTAAACTTGATGGTAATCACTTCTCCTTTGCTTTTCTTGCTTTTATTTCAACTTGGAATCAATTTGGAGCCTTTGGATACCTTAAGTTTTGTGTTTGGAAGATGAAAATGGTTGAAATGAGGTTCTGGTCATGGCTTAAGGGTGAAGGGTTTGAGGTGTTAGCTTGAGATGTTAGCTTGAGATGTTAGCTTGAGCTTAATAAGAAAGCATGAGGTGGCATGTAATGGTATAATCTGATTTTCTCCCTTATCTTGCAGCCCTAATCTTGTGTGTCTTATATATTCTTATTTGGTTGCAACCTATTTTAGTCACCATTTATTCCCATAGGTAATTCTTATATTCGTTCATTTGATCTCCAAATCGATTGACATCCGATTCTTAAATGATTGTCTAGTTTGCATTTTTAAAATCATATGCACATATGGACATTGTATTATGACACTTAAATCACATTATATCATGTCCAATATCCCAAGTATGTTAATCCATGGACATACACTTTTAAAACACCTCGATCTAATTAAACTTACTAGTAACACCTTTAATATTTCCAAAATTATGACATATAACCTATAAATATCTAATATATTGACCAATCTATTATTTTTCTTATTTAAATATAGAATTTCTTAATTAGGTTATAAGATCTCAACCACTTATATTATGTGATAGCACTAGAGGTCTAATGATTAAGAATACTATATAAGATGACATGTAAATGTTAATTCAAATTAGCATATAAGTAGCATGTAATGCATGAATTACATTGGTCAAGTGAGTTGTGAGAGGTTCGGGTATCACAAGTTTGGCCAAGAAAGTGGTGAAAAATCAGTTGAAAGAGACTATAGGTGTTGTACAAACTAATCTTAGATAACAAGTGTAGTGCCTAGGCGCTGCCCTACAATGCTTAGGTGCTACAGAGACTGTTTTGGACATAATGTACAGTGTCTAGGCACTGCCAATCAGCACTTACGCATTGCTAGATGGACAAATAAGGCTCAAATAGACCTTTTGGCCTCTTTAGGGCATCTCTCATTTGATTTTTAACATCCCAAAAGCCTCTAATGTAGTTTTTTAGGGAGGAGAGAAGAGAAAACAAGCCAAGAAAGAAGAAGGAATAATAGAAGAAGAGAAGAAAAAGATGAGAGATTTCTTCTAAGATTGAGATAGAATATATCACCAGGGAAGAAACTCATCCCCTTCCAAGTTCTATTTTATTTTTCCACTTTCTCTATTTGAATATGTGTTTGAATATCGTTAATTTTACTTTTATTTTCAACATAAACTAATTTCTTTTTCTAGGGTTGTGATGTAATCTAATTATTGATGTTTTGAATATTTTTATCAATTCAATTCTTGATTTATTTTTCAAGTTGAGTTTTCTACATGGTTCTTAATGCTTTCAATTACTTAGCTACTAATTGAATGATTTGCTTATCATATTGACTTGTGAGGTGATGTATATGTCTAGTTCTATATATAGAAAATCATAAATTACATGTGAGATAGGAATATACTTGCATGGTTTGTGTAGTCTTGTTTGAGATCCATAGAACCTAATAAATTGTTGATTATTGTAATTTATATAGGAACATGGTGGGTTAGCAATTGATGATAGTTTAGTTAGACCTCGAGAGAGGCTAGTAGATAATTTAGAGATTCTTAACTATCACTTGGGAAATAAATTGAGATTGATGAGACGAATTTTTCAATTCAAACTAATTATGCTGAAATCATAATCTCAGGCTTTTAAGTTATTGAATTTCTTCATTAATTAATTTTTATTATTTATTTAGTTTAGTTAGATTTAGTTTATAATTATCAACATATTCTTGCATTTATTTAAATAAAATTAGAGTTACCATAATTTTGGTATTTAATAATTCAATAGTCATCGTAGAAACGATACTTACTCATCATTTTATAACTTGTTAATAATAACATGCATTTATCAAAAATATTCACAAAATTTTTTTAGCACCGTCGCTAGGGACTATTTGTTTTTATTAATATCGATTTCAAGTAACTCTGATTTTAATTTGAATTTTTCTTGTATTTTTTTTCTTTTTTTTATTTTTCTTTATTGTTTAAGTGTGTCATGTTTATCATTGAAGTGTTTTCTTATGTGTGTGTGATGAGCAGAAAGTGGAAGACAAGATCACATATAATGCATACTATTAGCTTACTAAATATGACATGACAAATCAAGCTTCAACTTAGACCTTTGAGATTAATCGAGTAGATGCTATTAATGCATTGACTGCTCAAGTAGAAACCCTTTTTCAATAGATAGAGATTTTTTTTGCAGCAAATGCTATTCATTCACCATTCAAAGTACGTGAGTCACATGGTGGTTTTTATACAAGAACACAATACTAAAAGAGCAATCAATTTGCACCACCATATGTCGAGCATGGTAAATATGAGTGGAATTACAACCAGTTGAAAAATTATCCTTTCTCCAAACAGTTATCAAGGATGACCAAATCATTCTAATATTTCATGGAGAAATGATGAGAATATGATATGGCATGCACCTAGTTACCCACCATTAGAGAAAAAACTAAGCCTTGAAAAATCATTAGCTCAATTCCAATGAACTACTGATCAAATCTTATTACGAACTAAACCTAGTAATCCATCACAAGACAAGAAGTTTAGTTTTGAAGAAGCAATGACTCAACTAGCTAACGCTTAGACCCAATTCATGTTAGAAGCTACAACTATTGTCTAAAATCTATCATCACAATTTCAAAACTTTGAGATCCAAATTAGTGAGATGGATAACATGTTTCCAACAAGACAACACAAAAATTTACTTTACACACTTGAGGCAAATGGAATGGGGAAAGAACATTGTGATGTTATTTTGAGAAGCGGTGAAGAGTTTGAAAATCTCTTATGGGTTGAAAAATTGATCAAGAATGAATAAGAGGTATCAACACAAATACCTCTGGAGGAGAATGGAGATGACCAAGAAAATGTTCAACAAAACCCATCTCAAGAGCCATCACTGGGAGTTTCTTATCCTCATATTCAGCAAAATAACAAGCCTATATCAAATGTTGTGGATGATAATAGATGCATCTCATCACACACGCATGAATTAGAGGATCATGAGTGGGTAGATTGCTTACTAAAGAATTCCATGGGGTAAAATAAAGGTGTACTTGAGGATATTGACAATTCTATTATCCATATAGATTTTCATCATCCTTGATATTGAAAAGGATAGAGACATCCCTTTCACACATGGATAACTATTTTTGGTCATCGGGTACGCACTCATCAATATACAAAAGACACATGTTGGATTATGCTCACTATGCTTATCTTTGGGGATCACCTACACTTTTGGAGTATATAAAGGCATGGCAAGAGAAACACTTATTTTTGGAACCCGATTGAGCAAAGAAGAAGTCCGACTGAAGACTATAAATTAAGCATTTCTTGGGAGGCAACCCAAGTGTTTTATATTTTCTTTTATTTTTATTTTGTAGGTTTATTTAGTTGTTTAATATTCATTTTTCATTTTAGTTTGATGAAATTTTTTGTTTTCATTTCAGGATCTAACTCAAGTTTGGGGAGGATTTGTAAAATAAGGAGTGATATGTCACCAACTAATGAATGCACGTTCATTAGTATTCATGAAGAGGATGGTGATGAAGTTGATGAAACTAACACTACCCTCATTCAGGGAAGTCTTTTATGCCTTATCTTATTTTATTTAACATTGAGGACAATGTTAGTTCTAAGTTTGGGGGTGGATGTATGTGTTTCATTTGATCTTATTTGTTTATAGCTTTTGGAAATTGATTGATGTTGTGTTTATATATGTGCTTGATTCTTGTGATATTTTTTAACCTTTCTTGTCATTATTTGATATATTGAGCACATAGCCTTGACCATTTAATTTTTTTGCTTGCTTAGAGAAAGATTATGTGAACTTGATACTTTTTTTTGCGATCTCATATAATTCTATAACTTGTTTGATTGTCACTCGAGGCAAAATCCTAGGCAACATAACATTAGAGAAGTGATTTAGGCCATTTTTAAACTGTTTGATCATTTCAAACCATCCTATTTATGATGTATAATCCCTAGTACCCTCGTTGAGCTTGTTAAGCCATTTTGTTTGTCACCCTACAAATCAACCTCAGTCAAAGAATTGAAAAAAAAATTCTTACATGTTACCCCACATCAGCTCATGACTATTTTAATAACATCATTTTGAGTATTGAAAGTGTTAAAAACAAAAAAAAAAAGAGAATATGGTAAAAGAGAGGTGGTGATTTGTACAAAACTCCTAAAAAATATAAAGAAAAATGTGAAAAAAGTGCAACACCCATTGTTAATAAAAATAAATAAGTTTAGGAGTGTAGCATTTCAAAATATAGATATATATATATATGTGTGTGTGTGTGTGTGTGCGCGCGAAAAAAATAGGAGTTTAATGAATAAAGTGATGTGACAAATCAAAAGATGAAAGGTTCGTGACTGTGTGAGATAAAGATGTAGTGGTGCTCATCAACAAGATTCTATAATAGTTATGTTGTATGAGTAATTTGATCCACTATATTATCTTTTATTCTACCATTACCCTAGCCACACATTATAAACTTTTTAAGTCCTAATAATTGTTAATGTTGTGTTAGTCTACATTAGTGGAGAGTGACATGAAAACCAAGCCTATGAAATTCTAAAATACATAAATAAGAGATCAATAACTTTGTTGTGAGTTTGCATAAATCAATCCGAGTAGCGAAAAATTAAGTGTAAGAGGCTAGACCTACACATACGAACTCAAAGGATTTAAAGATGGGTGAATTTTGGCACTTGAGTCGAAATCATGCATTTTGATGATATTTTGAGATTTCCTTAAGTTATAAACTCACAATGATTTTCGAGGCTCATTTAGTTAGTAGGTTTGATTATCACTTGTTATTTTACTTGTTTAATATCAAGGACGAGCAAAATGTTAAGTTGGGGGTATTTGATGAGTGGATTTTACACTCATTAAATGAGTACCATTTGCTTAACTTTTTTGATTAGTTTTCGAGTGCTTATATTACTTTTTATACATTTAATTTGAAATCTTGTAGGTAATGGCAAAATGATAAAAAAATGGAGAGAAATAAAAACTTGGTTGAAATTTTAAAAGAGCCCACATTATGTTGCTACTGCTAGCAATGTTTATATTTCAATCATATATTATTGCTCCAATATCATTTTGGATAGAACGTGCAGCGTCTAGGCACTGCCAGTCAGCACCTAGGCACTGCCAGATGGACAAATAAGGCTAAAATAGATATTTTAACCTCTTTAGGGCATGTCTCATTTGATTTTTAACATCCCAAAAGTCTTCAAGGTAGTTTTTTGGGGATGAGAGAAGAGAAAACAAGCTAAGAAAGAAGAAGGAATAATAGAAGAAGAGAAGGAAAAGAGGAGAGATGTCTTCCAAGATTGAGAAAGAATACATCACAAGGGAAGAAACTCATTCTCTTCCAAGTTCTATTTTATTTTTCCACTTTCTCTCTTTGATATGTATTTGTGTTTGAATATTGTTAATTTGTCTTTCATTTTCAACATAAACTAATTTTTTTTTCTAGGATTGTGATGTAATCTAATTAATGATGTTTTGAATATTTTATTAATTCAATTCTTGATTTATTTTTCAAGTTGAGTTTTTTACATAGTTCTTAATGCTTTCAATTACTTGGCCACTAATTGAATGATTTGCTAATCATGTTGACCCATGAGGTGATATATATGTCTAGTTCTATATGTAAAAAATCATAAATTACATGTGAGATAGGAATATACATGCATGGTTTGTGTAGTCTTGTTTAAGATCTATAGAACCTAATAAATTGTTGATTGTTGTAATTCACATAAGAATATAATGGGTTAGTAATTGATGATATTTTTGTTAGACCTCGAGAGAGGCTAGTAGATAATTTAGGGATTCTTAACTCTCACTTGGGAAATAAATTGAGATTGATGAGATGAATTTTTCAATTCAAACTAATTATGGTGAAATCATAATTCCAGGCTTTTAAGTTATTGAATTTCCTCATTAATTGATTTTGATTATTTGTTTAGTTTAGTTAGATTTGGTTTATAATCATCAACATATTCTTGCGTTTATTCAAATAAAATTAGAGTTACCATAATTTTGGTACTTAATAATTCAACAGTCATCGGAGGAATGATACTTACTCATCATTTTATAACTTGTTAATGATAACGTCCATTTTCCACAAATATTCGCAACAATTTTTTGGTGCCGTTGCCAGGGACTGTTTATTTTTGTTAATATCAATTTCAAGTAACTCTGATTTTAATTTGAATTTTTCTTGTAATTTTTTTTCTTATTTTTATATTTTCTTTTGTTGTTTAAGTGTGTCCATGTTTATCATCCAACCATTTCTTGTGTGTGTGAGATGAGCAGAAAGTGGAAGACGAGATGGCATATAATGCATAATATTGATCAATTGAATATGACATGACAAATCAACCTTCAACTCAAACCATTGGTATTAATCGAGTAGATGCCATTAATGCGTTGACTGCTCAAGTAGAAATCCTTTCTAAATAGATAAAGATTTTTCTTGCAGCAAGTGCTATTCATTCACCATTCAAGATACGTGAGTCATATGGTGATTTTCATGCAAGAACACAATACCAAAAGAGCAATCAATTTGCACCACCATATGTCGAGCATGGTAAATATGAGTGGAATTACAACCAGCTGGAAAATTATCATTTTTCCAACACTTATTAGGGATGACCAAATCACTCTAATATTTCATGGAGAAATGATGAGAATATATTATGGCATGCACCTAGTTACCCACCGTTAGAGAAAAAACTAAGCCTTGAAGAAGCATTAGCTCAATTCCAAAGAACTACTGACCAAATCTTATTACGAACTAAACCTAGTAATCCATCACAAGACAAGAAGTTTAGTCTTGAAGAAGCAATGACTCAACTAGCTAACACTCAGACCCAATTCATGTTAGAAACTACAACTATTATCTAAAATCCATCATCACAACTTCAAAACTTGGAGATCCAAATTAGTGAGATATATAACATATTTCCAACAAGACAATTTACCTTACACACCCGAGGTAAATGGAATAGGGAAAGAATATTGTGATGTTATTTTGAGAAAATGTGAAAAGTTTGAAACTCTCTTGTGGGTTGAAAAATTGATCAAGGATGAACAAAAGGTATCAACATAAATACCTCTAGAGGAGAATGGAAATGACCAACAAAATGTTCAACTAAGCCCATCTCAAGAGCTATCACTAGGAGTTTCTTATCCTCATATTCAGCAAAATAACAAGCCTATGTCAAATGTTGTGGATGATAATAGATGCATCTCATCGCATAAGCATGAATTAGAGGATCATGAGTGGGTTGATTGCTCATTAAAGCATTTTATGGTGTAAATAAACATGTACTTGAGGATATTGACAATTCTATTATCCATATAGATTTTCATCATCCCTGATATTGAAAAGGATAGGGACATCCCTTTCATACATGGACAACTATTTTTGGTCATCGGGTACACACTCATTGATATACCAAAGGCACATGTTGGATTATGCTCACTATGCATATATTTGGGGATCATCTACACTTTTGAAGCATACAAAGGCATGGCAAGAGAAACACTTATTTTTGGAACCTAGTTGAGCAAAGAAGAAGTCTGACTAAAGACTATAAATCAAGCGTTTCTTGAGAGGCAACCCAAGTGTTTTATATTTTCTTTTATTTTTATTTTGTGGGTTTATTTAGTTGTTTAATATTCATTTTTCATTTTAGTTTGATGAAATTTTTTGTTTTCATTTCAGAATCCAACTCAAGTTTGGGGGAGGATTTGAAAAATAAAGAGTGATATGTCACCAACTAATGAACGCACATTCATCAGGGTTCATGAAGAGGATGATGATGAAGTTGATGAGAACTGACACTTCCCTCATTCAGAGAAGTCTTCTATGCCTTATCTTGTTTTATTTAACTTTGAGGACAATATTAGTTCTAAGTTTGGGGTGTATGTATGTGCTTAATTTGATCTTGTTTTATTTATAGCTTTTGGAAATTAATTAATGTTGTCTTTATGTATGTGCTTGATTCTTGTGATATTTTTTAACCTTTCTTGTAATTATTTGACATATTGAGCATAACCTTGAGGATTTAGTTTTTTTGCTTGCTTAGAGAAAGTTTATGTGAACTCGATACTTTTTTTGTGATCTCATATAATTCTAGAACTTGTTTGATTGTCACTCGAGGTGAAATCCTAGGCTACATAACATTAAGAAAGTGATTTAGGCCATTTTTGAACCATTTGAGCCTTTCAAGCCACCCTATTTATGATGTATAATCCTTAGTGTCCCTCGTTGAGCCTTTTGAGCCATTTTATTTATCACCCTACAAATCAACCTCAGCCAAAGAATTGAATTTTTTTTATCTTACATGTTACCCTATACTCAGCTCATGACTATTTTAGTAACATCGTTTTGAGCATTGAAAGTGTTAAAAAAAAAAGATGGCAAAAGAGAGGTGGTGATTTGTACAAAACTCCCAAAAGAATGTAAAGACACTTTTTGATTAATTTTTGAGTGCTTATGTTACTTTTTATGCATTTAGTTTGAAATCTTGTAGGTAATGGAAAAATGAGAAGAAAATGGAAAAAAATAAACACTTGGTTGAAATTTTGAAAGAACCCGCATTATGCTGCTACTGATAGCAATGTTTGTATTTCTATCATATATTTTTTCTCCAATATCATTTTGACTTGATTATTGATCCATTGGAAGGACAATAAATATATCTACAACTTTTATGTTTACCACAAAATGTAGTTCTTTCGATTTCAATGAGAAAAATTGGGTTCAATATTCAACACGAGACTGAAACTTTCTAGTATGATACATCTTGGTATTTTAGGCATAACTCTTTCTACATATGTCATATTAAACTGATTAATGAAGGTATAGAAATATAAGAGATAGTACTACAATTTGTATAAAGACACTGAAAGTTTCGCCTAGAAAGTGGTGAAAATTGATTGAAAGGGGCTATAGGCATTGCAGAAACTAATCTTCGACAACAAGTGTAGCCTAGGCGTTACAGGTCCAAAGACTATTTTGGACAAAATGTGCAGCACCTATGCACTGCTAGGTGGACAAATAAGGCTAAAATGGATATTCTATCCTCTTTAGGGCATCTCCCATCAAAGTTTTAACACCCCAAAAGCCTCCAAGGTAGTATTTTTTGGGGATGAGAGAAGAGAAAACAAACCAAGAAAGAAGAAGGAAGAAGAGAAGAAGAGAAGGAGAAGATGAGATATTTCTTCCAAGATTGAGGAAGAAGACAACGCAAGGGAAGAAACTCATCCTCTTCCAAGTTCTATTTTATTTTTTCATTTTATCTCTTTGATTATGTGTATGAATATTGTTAATTTTTATTTCATTTTTACCATGAACTAATTTCTTTTTCTAGGGTTGTGATGCAATCTAATTAAGATGTTTTGAATATTTTTATCAATTCAATAATTTATTTTTCAAGTTGAGTTTTCTACATGGTTCTTAATACTTTGAATTACTTGGCCACTAATTGAATGATTTACCAATCATATTGACCCGAGAGATGATATATGTGTTTAGTTCTATATGTAGAAAATTATAAATTGCATGTGAGATAGGAATATACTTGCATGGTTTGTGTAGTCTTATTTGAGATCCATAGAACCTAATGAATTGTTGATTATTGTAATTCATATAGGAATATAGTAGATTAGCAATTGATGATATTTTCGTTAGACCATAGGAGATGCTAGTGGATAATTTAGGGATTCTCGATTATCACTTGAGAAATAAATTAAGATTGATGAGATGAATTATTCAATTCGAACTAATTATGGTGAAATCATAATCCTAGACTTTTAAATTATTGAATTTCATCATTAATTAATTTTGATTATTTGTTTAGTTGAGTTAGATTTATTTTATAATCATCAACATATTCTTATGTTTATTCAAATAAAATTAGAGTTAACGTAATTTTAGTACTTAATAATTCAACAGTTCTCATGGGAACGATACTTACTCATCATTTTATTACTTGTTAATGATAACGTGCACTTGCGTTCACAAATATTCGCAATAACATGGTAATGATTGTTGTGTTTTACATTGATAACATTCTAATGACATGATGTAGGAATGTTGTAGTCAACTAAGACTTGTCATCTACTAAGTTCTCCATGAGGGATTTGGTAGAAGTATCCTAAGGATTGGGGAATGAGATCTATAGAGATAGATCTGAAAGGATGCTTGGACTATCCTAAATCCAAGTACATAGATTAGATACTAAAAGGGTTAAGCATGGAAGAATCCTATGAGAGATTCTTGTTTTTTGAGTCATTGGATTTCTCTTTCGAAGTTCTCGTCCCCGAAGACTTTTGAAAGAAAAAGAAATAATGGCTCACATACTTTATATATCTTTGATAAAAAACATAAAATACGAAAATTTATGTACATGATTTGATATTAGAAATACACTAAGTGTCGAGTAGATATTCATCATTTTAATGGAAAAAGCATTGGAAGCCGTAAAGACAATCTCTTAGTACTTATAAGCACTAAGGATCTTTTCTTGGAGTACGGTTATGGAGAACTAAAACTACGATGCTTCATCTAGTTTTTAATCTAAAGTATATGATTTGAAGTCTATATCTAGATTTGTGTTCATCTTCATGTGGGACTATTGTGCAAGCAAAGAAGTTAAGGTCTCATCAAAGGATCCAAGTAAAAATAAATTAGTGATACCATGATTCTGAAAATCGATAATAGAGGCAACATCTGCGTGGAAAGAGTTGTCTCGATAGAAAATATAGCAGACCCAATAATTTAACCCTGAGATAAGTATTTGAAGGACATCTTGGAAATGATGGGCCTTAATACGAGGGCAATTATCTCTAAGACAAGTGGGAGATTGTTAAAGTAGTGCCCAATGAGCTAATTAATTTGGCCGTTATCACTAAAATGGCAATCTTCATCTTAGATTCTTTATAAGAATTAGATGAAGTTCTTAGATCACATATAGCTATGGGGCATGGTTGCGCATATGATGACGATCGTAGAATATGCCTCCAAGGTCGTGGTCTTAAAATGTTCCAAGTTAAGGATCAATGGTATGGGACATCATTGATCCTACTGAGACTTGTGCATACGATGCAGGCTCGAAAGGAGGATGTCTTATTCTATGGGCATTACTGTAGTGACACTAGTACATGTATGTGGGTGTTTGTTAGGGAACAAGTACACTGAACTATGGAAATTCTCAATTGAAAATATTCTATTGTCGAATAAGAATTTCCTCATTACGGTAGTGCAAGAATTAGAACTTAGACTTGAAGCACCATGATAAACTTGTGTATAACATATTACACCTTGATGTATTTTTTGATTGCATGATAATCAGAAAGGGTTTACATTGGATGTAACATCTTCATGTGTGGAGGTTAATAAGTGGCCAACAAAGGATCTATCACCTATTTAGATGAATAGGTGAATCTCTTATATGTTACACTATACTTGACTCTAAAATCCTTAGCTAAGGTTGGATGAAAATTAGACGTGGGGTTTTCTAATTATTCATCATCAAGTAAAGCTACTAGGAATGGATATATAGTTATTCAACAATTAGGGTTTTGACTAATCATCCACGTCATAGGCTCAATTAAGAAATTAGATGATGGAAGGACCGTACTTGCATGGTATTTGTAATTAGAATAGGTTCGCACCTTCACTTAATACTATGAGTCATAATGCATTGTTAGATTCTTCCCAAGACTTGTGGGTTATTGGAATTAATGGGTTAATTTTAATAGAATTAATTAATTAGATTAATTAATTGGAATAATTAATTGTTCAATTAAGTCATAAGAGTTATGGGCCCATGACTAGCTTAGAGTGAACCTAAGAGGTCACACACTAAGTTCGAAAGAGTACACTTCTAACTAGAACATATCTAAGGGTTTGATCAAATTAATTAATGGAGATTAATTAATTTGGAGCTCAAAATTAATTTAAGAAGTTAAATCAATTTATTCAATTAAATAATTTAATTTTTTAATTGGACCTAATAAAATTAAGGAACCTATGTGGAGCTAATTAATTAATTGATATGATCAATTAATTAAATAGGTATAAATTAATTTAAGGAGTTGAATTAATTTATTTGATTAAATAATATGGTTATTTAATTGGACCTAATAAGATTAGGAGCCCTATATATGATCAAGTTAATTAATTGATATAATCAATTAATTAAATTGGGCATATTAAATAATGAGATTATTTAATAGGTTTTAATATCATGAAAAAGCCCAAGTAGAACTAATTAATTAAGTTGGGCTTATTTAATTGATGAAGATCAATTAATTGGACTTAATTAATTTAATTGAAGTCCAAACCCAAGTTAATGGGCTTGTATGAGGCCCATTAGGAAGTTTAATTACAAGATTAAACTTGTCTTAGAATTTGATGGAAAGAAAGAACTAAATGAGGAAAGAAGCATGAGGAAACCTAGTGGGATTAGGATTGGAGGAGTCCTATAAGAGGACTCCACCTTATGGCCGAAATTAAGAGCTTCATGGAAGCCAAAATCGGCCATCCCAAGAAAAAGAAAAGTCGCCTCCTTTCTCCCTCATTCTTGATTCTTTTCTTCCATCATAAGGCTCCACCTTTTGATCATGGTTCAATTCTTCTATTCACTAGGTGAATTAAGAACTGAACTCCATATATTATAGAGTAGAATAAGCCTTTTGAATCTACTAGCATGGATTCAATTGGTGTAGATATTTCTAATGTAGGGATATGCTTAGAGGGGTAACACTTGCGACTCTAAACAAATTGCCTCCAACATGAGAGGTTTGAAATCAAGATTTATGAAAGCAGATCGTGGATGTATTCAAGATTCGCTAAGAGTTCATGGAAAGAAAATGAATTGAATTGTTTTTTTGCATCTTTATCAATCGAATTGCAAATCAAGGTAATGGTTTTTGAAACCTTCTTAGTGTAAGCATAAAAGAAAAGAACAACTAAGTAATCACGAAAGGATTTTGGGATTCATTTGTAATTACATGTGATGTAATGTTTGTTTTATTTTTGAAAACTTTTAAATTTTGCTACGTATACATTTCTCGGGATCGCACAAACCCAACAACTTCATCATGATTAAATCTGGCTCTTGTCTCACCAATGAAAGTGCTAAACATATCCTCTAAGTATGACTTTTTCTCACCTTCTTGGTTGTTAGAGTTGGATGGATTATTGTAGCGCAGATGAGGTTGGAGCACATTCTTGTTGTTTCTATAAGATAAGTTTCATGGATGTGAATGCCCCGGATGGTAGTGAGTTGGCAACTGATTGCTCCTATAATTAAAGTTTCAGTTATTCCTAAAGTTTACTTGCTCATTGGTCTCTTGTAGATTGAAAGAAGATGCAGTAGTATCCACCTTGCAGTAAACAAATTTAGGTCATATCTCTTAAGCCCTAATTAATTTTGGGCTCAAATTTGGATATGTTATACCCAAGAGGTAAATAAACGAGTTTGGTATAGACAAGATAGTGAGAAAATGTGTTAAAATTATAAAAACATAGGCTGCAATGTGCTGTTGTTGTTAAAGGATGACTCTTGGACATGATTCAGTAATTTGACCATATCTTCCTCATCCGATAGCTAAATTTGACAAATGATATATGAAATTATATCAACACCAAAAGAACTTTTTCTCTTTATGCATCATCACAATCTGGCTGTATTCGACCTAAAAATGCAATTCAATCTGGTAGGTGAAAATTTTAAGGACTTGGTGTAACAACTTACCAACTCTTCGCAACTAGCATACCACTTGATTAACTCCTCCATTATTTGTTTAGCCTCTAGCATACTCCAAGTACTATAAATAGGCCATGTATTAAGCTTGTAAGAGGGGGGGTAGAGGGTTTCTTTAGGTTAAGTTTTCTAGTATGTATGTTTTCTAGTAATGTAAGTTTTTTAGTAGTAATAGAAATTCATTCTCTAGTTTCTCTTCTATTTTTAGTCTTTCCTACTTTTATTATATCTTTCTAAATTTTATTTTGTTGAGAAAAATGGGTGAACCTCTTGATGGAGGAAGAGGAACGATTATATTGGTAGAAAATGTTTAAGTATATTGTATTATTATTTTGAGTTTTGATCTAAACCCTACTTATTTTGTAGTGATTCTTGATTTATGTATCTCCAATAGTACAACAAATACTTGAGTTCATTTAGCTTATTTTTCGATTTTATCCCATCGACTACTAATGTGAAACGTTGATTTGTTGTTGATAAAGGTGTGCATAAATGCTTGATCCCATAAATAAGTGTTGGCGTTAAGAGATAATTTGTAAATAGTAAGATAATGTCATGATTACCTTATTGCATAAGCTATTTGATAATATCTTTCCATTAGAACCTTCATTATGTATAGATTCCAATTGGAGAAATTAAAAGAGGTAAAAAGAATAATTAACCATTTCTCTATCCAAAACTCAAGAGTGGATCCCTAATCCTCAGTACTTTTATTACTTTGATTTTTTTGTAGTCATACATACATTAATTGTTCATATATTCTGATTCACATAAATCCCATTTTTTCAAGAATTATAATCCTGAATTCTTCAAGCAACTTTCCTATGGATCGACCTCGAACTCACGATAAATTTATTATTTAATACAATTTACACTTGAGTTTGCAACCTTAAAGTTGTAGCAAATTTTTGGCGCCGTTGTCGGGGAAGGCAAGGTAAAGTATTCAAGTTTGTTAATATTATTTTTTCTTTGTAAATATAGTTTATTTATTTTCTTTATGGATATATGGTTATATGGTATCACAGTCATAATTATCAGTGTTTAGTTAGAAATAATTCTGAAACTTTGTTTGGAAATCAGTTTGAATCATCTCTACACAATTCCACCGTGGCTGAAAAAGAAAGTGTCTAGGATGAAAATGAGAATCAACAGGTGTGTACCATGCGTTATTACTTGTAACCTCCTCGAAATTCTTCTCATTCATGTTTCATTTTTCCTCTCAATACAATCAACTTTCTATTCAAGCCAGGTATGATCCCTTTACTTCCTAATTTCTATAGTTTAGACTCTAAAAGCCCTTACTTCCATTTGAAAGAATTTGATGAAGTATATGCCACTTTTAATGATCAAACTTGCACAAATGAGATTGTTAAGCTCAAATTATTTCCTTTTTCTTTAAAAGATAAAGAAAAAAATTGGCTTAATTCTTTAAAACCTAGGTGAATTGGCACTTGGCAAGAAATGCAAGCTGAATTTTTAAAAAATTATTTCCAACTCATAAAACTAATGCTTTGAAAAGACAAATTCAATTTTTTTCTCAAAATTCTAATGAAACTTTCTTTCAATGTTAGGAAAGATTTAAAGATTTGTTGAATTCATACCCCGCTTAATTAGTTTCTTTTATGAAGGTTTAACTCCTGAAATAAAATAATTTGTTGAAACAATGTGTAATGGTGAGTTTCTTAATAAAGAACATGTTGAAGCCCTAGAATATCTAAATCATTTGGTAGAAAACTTTCAATCATGGCACAGTGTTAATTCTTTCGAATGTTCTATTAGATCTAATCTTGCTAATAGTAATAAAGAAAAATATTACCCTAGCCAAAAGATGATCTAAATGCTAGGCTTGCTAGTTTAACAAGAAAAGTTGAAGCCATGGAACTTAAAAAAGTAAAGAAAATCAAATTTGTGCAAGAAGAAGAAGTTTGTAGCAATTGTGAACTTTTGGGGTACTCCACCAATGAATGTCCAAACATTCCAGTACAAGTAAATTTCATGAACACATTCAAAAAACCTTTCATTCTTTATATTCTAAAACTTACAATCCATAATGGAGAAATCATCCCAATTTTAGTTGGCGAGATGATAATTGTGCCCAACCTCTGCATTCACAAAAACCACCAAACTTTCATTCTTATCCAGCTCCACATACAAAATCCCTTGAGGAGACTTTGCAAGCATTTATGCATGAACAAACAAACATCAATAAGATCAAAAGCACACTTTCAACACTGACAGCTTCTTTGCGTACTCATGAAAAAGGTAAATTTCCTGCTCAACCTCAACCTAATCCTTCCACTCAGTGTTATATTTCTTCTTTAGGTGAAAATTCAGTCAAGTGGCTAATTCAGTCACAACTCTTTAGAATGGAAAAGTTATTGATAAGACTATTCATCCCAAGGAGAAATATTCTAATCTACCTCCAGAAATGAAGAATGAAAATAGTCTTGACGATGAAGGTAAGTGTGAAAATGATGAAAAAGAAAAACATTTACCTCCAGCAACCTTTCCTCAAAGATTGCAAGCAACTCAGGAAATTGAACTCAAATGCTGAAATCTTTGATTTTTAAACAAGTCAAGATTAATATTCCATTATTGGATGCAATCAAGCAAGTTCCACCTTAAGCCAAATTTTTGAAAGATTTGTGTACAATCAAAAGAAAACATCATGTACAAAAGAAGGTATTTTTAACTAAAAGTGTTAGTTTAATCATTCAATAATTCACTCCACCCAAATACAAAGATCCAGGTTGTCCAACAATTTCATGTATCAAAGGAAACACTAGAATAAAGCGTGTTTTGCTTGATCTTGGTGCTAGTGTAAATCTTCTACCTTTCTCAGTTTATGAACAGTTAGGTTTGGGAGAACTTAAAATAACTTCTGTTGTACTCCAACTAGTTGACCATTCGATTAAAATTCTAAAGGGAGTAGTAGAAGATGTGTTGGTACAAATTGATAAGTTTTACTTTCAAATTGATTTCTTTGTTTTGGGCACAAAGCCTGTTGTACAAACACATACACAAATTCCTATCATTTTGGATCGTCCTTTTCTTGCAACTTCAAATACTTTGATCAATTGTAGGAATAGTATTTGAAGTTATCATTTGGAAATATGACTTTGGAACTAAATGTATTTAATATTTGTAAGCAACCTGTAGAAGATGTCGAAGTACAGGAAGTTGATTCAATCAAGGAACTTGTTCATGAATATTTAACTACCACTAACTCTTCCGATTATTTGGAGACTTGTTTTAAAAGTGAAAGTATTTGTAAAAAGGCACACGCTAACACTCTCTTTGAATTTTCGCAGGTACAAGAAAATCATTTTTGAAAGCCAATGTTTGAAAAACTTTCATCATCAACAGTAAAATCTATTCCATCAAGTATTAAAGCTCCCACGGTTGATTTGAAACATTTGCCAGTTGATTTGAAATACTCTTTCTTGGGTGAGAATGAGACTTTTTCAGTAATAATTTCTTCCAAACTTGATGCATCTCAAGAAGGTAAGTTGATCAAAACTCTAAAAATGCATAAGAATATTTTAGGATGGACCATTGCTGATATTAAAGGTATTAGTCCTCTAATTTGCACACATAACATCTATCTAGAGGAAAATGCTAAATCTTCTAGAGAAATGCAACGAAGGCTAAATCCTAATATGAAAGAAGTAGTGAGAAATGAAGTCATTAAACTCTTAGATAATAGAATCATTTATCCTATTTATGATAACAAATGGGTAAGTCCTACTCAAGTTATACCTAAGAAATCTGGAGTTACTGTAGTCAACAATAAGAATGATGAAATAATTCCAACTAGGACTGTTACTGGTTGGCGAATGTGCATTGACTATAGGAAACTCAACTCAATTACTAGAAAAGATCATTTTCCATTATCTTTCATGGATCAAATTTTAGAAAGAGTTGCGGGACATGAATTTTATTGCTTTTTAGATGGATATTCTAGGTATAATCAAATTGTAATTGCACTTGAAGATCAAGAGAAAACAACTTTTACATGTCCTTTTAGTATTTTTGCATATCGAAGAATGCCTTTTAGATTATGTAATGTACTAGCTACATTCCAACGATGCATGCTTAGTATTTTTAGTGGGATGGTTGAACATTTTCTTGAAGTTTTCATGGATGATTTTTCTATTTTTGGTGATTCATTCGATGATTGCCTATCTAATTTATAAAATGTTTGATCAGGGTTGAAGAAAAGAATCTTGCGCTCAATTAGGAGAAATGTCATTTCATGGTAACAACTGGTATTGATCTTGGACACATTATTTCATCAAAAGGTATTGAGGTTGATAAATCTAAAATTGAGTTAATTACCAATTTGCCAGCACCAAAGACTGTGAAGGAGGTAAGATTATTTTTAGGACATGCTAATTTTTATAGAAGATTTATTAAAGATTTTAGTATAATATCTAATCCTTTGTGTAATCTTTTAACAAAAGACACTATTTTTGAATGGACTAGAAATTGTGAAAATGCTTTTGTTAAACTTAAAAGTATGCTTATATCTGCTCCAATCATGCAGCCTCTAGATTGGACTTTACCTTTTGAAATAATGTGTGATGCTAGTGACTATGTTGTTGGAGTTGTCTTGGGACAAAGAAAAGATAAGAAACCATATGTTATTTACTATGCAAGTAAAACTTTAAATAGTGCTCAATTGTATTATTCAACAACTGAAAAAGAATTATTTGTTGTAGTTTTTGCATTGGACTAATTTAGATCTTATCTTATTGGCTCACCAGTTGTTGTTTTCATTGATCATGCAATTTTGAAATGTCTTTTGTCAAAAAAAGATGCCAAATCGAGACTGATTAGGTGCATTCTCTTACTCCAAGAATTTATTATTACGATTTGAGATAAGAAGGGAGTAGAGAATGTGGTGGCTGGTCATTTGTCGAGACTTGTTTGTAATGACTCATTTCAAACCACATCCATTAATGACACTGTAACACCCCTTAACCTAACTGCAGAACCTTAACAAGCTAATACAGTTAAATCAAGAATTGATAACTTTTCATCAACACTAGAGTTATGGTTTTGATAAAAGTTCTCATTTTTGGCTATAAGAGAAAGAACTTGAATTCATTTGTTGTTTCATTTCATTTTAAACACACCATATACATAAAACAAAAATTGAGTATATCTGTTACAAAACCATAACAGAACGGCTTATTTAAAAACAAAACAGAGTTTTCAAAATATGCTACAAAACAGCTCGAAGCATGGCATATGAACAAATCTCTGTCCGGCCACTATAGAGACTCAGTCAACTTCTAAACCTGTACATTTCCACCTGCATCACATGAATCTAATAAGCTAAAAGCTCAGTAAGGTGAAACTGATGCAATAACAAATAGCGTACATGCAAATCACATAAATGATTAAATACATTATTTAATTTAATAACTTTCTTTTATAAATCATTCTTTAGGGCCCTTGAAGTGTGGTACCTAACTAATAGTGATAGACCGTAATTTTTGGAGCCTGTTCATAATGATTGGCTAATAAGAGAACTAATATGGGGTTTCCATACTTGGTCTTTCAACCTTAGGTATTAGCCGTATTCTATCTTATTCATTATGGCTTTCCTATACCAATTTTTCAACCTCAAGTATTCGCCACCATTTGTTGGGTCCACCGATCCCTCCCGCGTCCCTTGTCTACCCGACCATCAATCAAGTACCATACTTACTTTTCAAAAACCTCATTATATTCTTAATAGTGTCATGCTTCATGAACCATGAATGCATTAAACATTACATCATTTGATAAACAATAACAATCACATTAAAACATGAACAAACATTATATGATTATTGTGATACAGCAAATGAAAGCTTCAACTTACCTCAAGTCCACTTTGTGGCAAGTGAAAAGATCAATCTCTTTGGAAGATAGGATGTGTTAAAGGCCTAACATAATCAAATCATGTACCATTTAATATCCTTTTTATAAATTATTTAGTCTATTATAGTTAAAGTTCATATACACTTTTTAATCTTTTGTAAATAATTCCATATCAATTACATAACCTTAAAAAACAATGCATATTCCCTATTTTACTACTAATTCAAGACATTAAATATTAGGGCAGCCACTAAATAACTAATAATTCAAATAGAATTCAAATTAACATGACGTAAATTCGGTTCTAACTTAAATTGATTGTACCCTCCAATTAAGCAAACTAATTGCTATTGTTTTCAATCATTCAAAGGAACTTCCAAACACAATATAATCATTACAAGATTAATAGCAATAAGTAAATTAAGCATATTTCACAAGGCTATCAATTTTGCTAGAAACTAGATTAACTAGCTTGGTTTTGGCTTCAAGTCTATCCCACTTGAGTTTTCATTCATACAAAAACATACTAAAATATGTAACCATCCAAGATACTATAAATTCATCATAAGAAACATTGAAAAAGAATATACCTTGATTAAGTTGGAATTAAGCTTCAAAACCAACAGTTTTCAAGTTTAAAAGGGTAGAAACTTGTTCTAGTTTGTGTTCTATGCATTCCTATGACTTGGAGTATGAGAGTGTAGAAATTTGGGAGAAACTTGGAGAAGGTCTGGTCATTTTTTAGGTGATTCCACAAGAAAACAAGGCTAAAAATGACTTGTTTGACATTTCAAAGAAAGATAAGTGAAGGGTGATGATTGGTTGACTCATGCTTGGTGTCTTCTCATGCAAAGAACCACGTTTATGGGCTAGGGAGATGAAAAAAATGATGCTTTGGTGTTATAATCAAGTGCAATGCGGTTAACAATGGTTTCATGCAACCTAGTCAACCAACCAATCAAATTACACCATTTTGCATACTTTTAGTTCTTAGCTAAATGTAACATATTTCAAGCAAATATTTAGGCAATTAATCACTTTAGAATGTAACAAGTATGGAGCAATACGAATAATTTATTTCATGGCCATTCAACACATCAATCTTCCTTAATCGAGATACCGAGCTTTTCACTACAAAAAGACACTTAAGGAATATGTTAAATCAAGAAACAAAAGTTTGATCTCATATTTCATGTACTAATGCATGTTATAGCATAACTGGAGCATATAGTAATAATTATTCATGTTCGTGCAATCATGCTATTTGTATGCCATAATCTAATAATGCGTATTGTTTAGATGAATATTCATGCAAGATGCTTATTATTGGCTATGTATGAGAGAATTGGGCATTATAATCCAAATAATTCTGTATACTTACTCTGGATTTCTTCTTCTCTTTCCCACATGGCCTCTTCTATAGAATGATTCCTCCATAATACTTTAACAAGTCGAATCTTTTTCGTTCTTAACTCTTTTTCCTACCGATCCAAAATTTGTACTGGTTTCTCTTAATAAGCTAAATCAGGAGTCAATTCCAACGGTTCATAACTCAACACATGAGAGGGGTTTGAAATGTACTTTCTCAACATAGACACATGGAAAACATTGTGAACACTAGATAATGACGGAGGTAAGGCCACTCTATAAGCTTTATCACCAACTCTCTCGAGAATCTCAAATGGGCCGACATACCTTGGGCTGAGTTTTCCTTTCTTTCAAAATCTCATGACACCTTTTATGGGAGCTACTTTTAAGAACACATGATCCCCAACGGTGAACTCTAGATCTTTACTTTGTTTATCTGCATAACTTTTATGTCTACTCTGTGCGATCTTTGTTTCTCTCTCGTATCTTCTCCACTACCTTAGCAGTATGTTGAACTATTTATGGACCAAGTAGGCTTCGTTCTCCAAATTCATCCCAATGAACTAGAGATCTATATTTTTTTCCATACAATACTTCATAAGGCGCCATTCTAAGTAAACTCCACTAATGGAAGTTTCGCATCCCAACTCCCTTGAAAATCTGGCACACAAGCTCTTAACATATCCTCTAATATCTGAATAACCATCTCTGATTGCCCATCACTTTGTGGATGAAATGATGTGCTAAATGCAAGTTTCGTTCCCATGGACTGTGTAAGCTCTTCCAAAATGTAGATGTAAACTTAGGATCTCTGTCGGACAATATTGAATCTGGCACCCCATGTAACCTGACTATCTCTTTAATATATTCTTGAGCATACTGGTCCATATTGTACGTGGATTTCATTGGAAGAAAATGGGTTGATTTAGCTAATCTATCAACAATCACCCACATGGAATTATACCCCTTTTGTGTTCTAGGTAATCCAAGCACAAAGTCCATTGTAATGTGCTCCCATTTCCACTCTGGAATCAATAAAGGCTTCAACAACCCTGATGGTCTTTGATGTTCAATCTTAACTTGTTGACAAGTTAGACATTCAACCACAAATTTTGCTATCTCTCTCTTCATTTTAGGCCACCAATAATGTTGTTGTAAGTCCTTATATATTTTTGTGCTACCTGGGTGTATCGAGTAAGGAGTAGTATGAGCTTCTTCTAATATATCTGCTTTCATGGCCTTGTCAAATGGCACACACAGTCTCCCTTTATATCGAATAATCCCATCATCAGTAATAGAGAAGTCTGGCCTCTTTCCTACCTCAATCATTATTTTCAATCTACACAAATGTATATCCACCTTTTGATCTTCTCTAATTCTATCCTGAAGTGCAGGTCTCAACACTAAGGTTGATAACGAACACTTTTTCCCTTTAGGTACAATTTCAAGCTTGACTTTTGTATAACAAAAAGAGAAGACGTGGATTTTTTGCTCAATGCATCTGCAACCACATTCGCTTTATCAGGATGATAGTTGATCACACAATCATAATACTTCACAAGTTCTAACCATCTTCTTTGTCTCACATTCAGCTTCTTTTGGGTAAAGAAGTACTTCAAACTCTTATGATATTTCAAAGCAAAAACCACATCAGCAAGTTCCAAATCATGGGTTGGGTAATTCTTTTCATACTCCTTCAATTGCCTTAAAGCATAGGTAATAACCTTCCCATTTTGCATCAAAACAACACCCAAATCATTTTTTGAAGCATCACTATACACCACGAATCCACCAATTCCTGTTGGAATGGTAAGAACAGGAGTTGTAGTTAATTTATGTTTCAGTTCTTGAAAACTTCTTTCACAAGCATCGATTCACAAGAACTTCACATTCTTTCTTGTCAACATTATCATTGGAGTTGCTATCTTTGAAAATCCCTGAACAAATCATTGATAGTACCCTACTAATCCAAGAAACTCCTTACTTCTGATATATTTGTTGGTGTTGGCCACTTAATGACAGCTTCTACCTTGCCTGGATCAACAAAAACACCATTCTTGGATACTACATAATCTAGGAATACCACTTGCTCAAGCTAAAATTCGCACTTCTTGAATTTAGCATACAACTGCTTTTCCTTAAGAACCTGCAGCACAATCTTCAAATGTTCCTTGTGTTTTTCTTTATCACGTGAATAAATTAGGATGTCATCAATAAACACAATCACAAATTTATCGAGATATTGCTTCAACACCCTATTCATTAGATCCATAAAAGCTGCAAGGGCATTGGTTAACCGAAAGGCATCACTAGAAATTCATAATGTCCATACTTTGTTCGGAATGCAGTCTTTTATATATTTTCTTCCTTGATCTTCAATTGATGATACCCAAAGCGCAAATCAATCTTAGAAAATACAGATGCTCCCTGTAATTGATCAAACAAATCATTTATTCTTGGAAGTGGATACTTATTCTTGATTGTTACTTTATTCAACTCTCTATAATCAATGCACAACCAAAATGTACCATCCTTCTTTTTCACGAACAACACAGGTGCTCCACAAGGAGAATAACTAGGGCGAATAGAACCCTTATCAAGCAATTCTTGCAATTGAACTTTTAACTCTCTCAATTTTGTTGGTGCCATTTGATATGGTGCTTTAGAAATAGAAGTAGTTCCTGGCATAACATCAATCACAAATTCAATCTTTCGATTTGGTGGCAGTATGTGTAAATCATCTGAAAATACCTCAAGAAATTCTCTAATCACATCCATATTTTTTGGCTTCAATTGTGCTTCAACTGAAGTGTCTAAAACATTTACCAAATATCCAACACAACCTTTATTCAACATCTTTTGAGCTTTCAAAGAAGTTATAACTGGTAAGGACCGTGATAATGAGGTACCACTAAACATAAACTGTTCTTCTTTGGGTGGCTGAAAAGTCATAATCTTCTTGTTACAATCAATTGTTGCATGATATTTGGTAAGCCAATCCATACCCAGAATAACCTCAAAATTTAGCATCGATAAAATAACGAGATCTGCATAGAGATTCCTATCACTAATTTGAATAGAACAAGCCCTCAACATTTGGTTGGAATCCATTTCTTCACCGAATGGAATAGTCACACTGTATCTTACTTTTAATAAATTTGGTGTAATGCCCAATTTTCTCACAAATGCATATGATGCAAATGAATGCGTAGATCCAGAATCTATCAATGCAATTGCAGGTATCCTAGAAATTAAAATAGTAGCTATGATTACGGAAGCATCTGCATTAGCTTGTTCTTGTGTCATTGCATATACTATCTCCTGAACTTTCCCCTGTACTGTTGGATAATCCTTTGCTATATGTTCAGGTTTTTTACACTTAAAGCAACGATTAGTACCACTATAGCATTCCCCAAAATGATTCTTCCATTAGTTAACATATTTAAGCCTTTCAACTGCAGTAGAAGTTTGCCCAACTCTAGGACATTTTTCATTCCCTTGGTTTGATTTTTTCTCTCCTTTCTTCCACTGATTCAGATTTCGGGGGATGAATACTTACTTCTTTTGTTGATGAAATTTGTCAATCTCTTTCTCATCTAAGTAAGTCATCAAAGCCTTGTACACAAGTTCCCTGAACTCTGTTGCTGAAGACATTCTCACATCTCTTCTAATTTCAGAATTAAGGCCCTTTAGGAAAGGATCCATCTTTTCTTTGTTGTCTCGAGCGATGTATAACACATACTTGCAACCCTCTTCAAATTTTCGCACATAATCACATACAGACATCCCTCCTTATTTTAACTTTAGGAATTCTTTTACTTTGAGGGGCCTAGCATCCCTGGTGAAATACTTATCATAAAAGATTGTTTTAAACCTCTCCCAAGTCAACTCTTCCATATTCACTACAAGTTTAGCTCCTTCCCACCAGGTTCTAGCATCCTTCTTCAACAAGAAGATTGCAAAGAGTACCTTCTCAGCATCATCAATTCGCATGTAGTCAAAGATAGTGTCCAAAGATTTCACCTTTGCTCTGCAACCATGGGATCATACCCACCATTAAAATCAATAGGTTCCATATTTCTAAATTTCTCATACACAGCTTGTGAAGTATCCTATCGAGCTTATAGTGGAGGAAGTCGTTGATTCTGTTCTTGGCTTCTTTATTGCATATCTAGCAATTGTTGTATCTGTTCACCATGCATTCTAGTCTGTTGTTGAATGAGATCAATCCAATTATTCACCACACTATGATTACCCTCATGATCATCCATTGCTTTCCTTTTTAGTATGATAACCTGATATGCATTGCCCAATCTCATTCCATTCATTAGCCAATAATAAATGCATAATCATGACAATAACATAAAATAAAATATAATCAAATAAACATAAAGGTAGATAAATAAATAGTTGACCGAGTTTCCAAGCCAAGATGTGTTCATATGCCTTCTACTGTCTACAGGAACGACTAAACCTCTGATTTGATACCACAAACTGTAACATATTTCAAGCAAATATTTAGGTAATTAATCACTTTAGAATGTAACAAGTATGGAGCAATACAAATAATTTATTTTATGGTCATTCAACACATCAATCTTTCTTAACCGAGATACTGAGCTTTTCACTACAAAAAGGCACTTAAGAATATGTTAAATCAAGAAACAAAAGTTTGATCTCATATTTCATGCACTAATGAATGTTAAAGCATAACTGGAGCATATAGTAACAATTATTCATGTTCGTGCAATCATGCTATTTGTATGCCATAATCCAATAATGCGTATTGATTAGATGAATATTCATGCAAGATGCTTATTATTGGCTATGTATGAGAGAATTGGGCATTACATACACTTTTTCTGATGAACAACTATTTAATATTTCTATTTTACCTTGGTTTGCTGATAGTGTTAATTTTCTTGTGACATGAAAGATGTCATCGCATTGGAACTCTCAAGACAAAAATAAGTTTTTGAATAAGGTGAAAAACTTTTATTGGGATAATCCATACCTATTCAAATACTGTTCGGATCAAATCTTTTGAAGATGTGTGCCTGACAATGAGATAGGTAATATTGTTAAATTTTGTCATTCAGAAGCATGTGGCGGTCACTTTTCAGCAAAAAAAGCCACTGCAAAAATCTTGTAATGTGGATTTTATTGGCTAACTCTTTTCAATGACACTTATACTTTCTGCAAAAGTTGTGAAAATTGTCAAAAGTTATGGTCCTTTTCAAAGCGAAATATGATGCTTCTACACCTTATCATAGTGATTGAAATCTTCGACTGTTGGGGTATTGATTTTATGGGACCATTTCTATTATTATTTGGTTTTCTTTACATATTGGTTGCTATAGATTATGTTTCAAAATGGATCAAAGTAATTTCTTGTCGAAATAATGATCACAAAATAGTGATAATTTTTTTGAAAGAAAATAGTTTAAGTCGATTTGGAATTCCTCGATCTATTATCAGTGATGTGGGAAAACATTTTTGTAACAAAGTTTTTGAAACTTTAATGAGGAAATATGGAATCATACATAAAGTTTCAACCCTCAGACAAATGGACAAGTTGAACTTGCAAATAGGGAGATAAAATAAATTTTGAAAAATATAGTTAACCCAAACCGTAAAGATTAGACTCTTAGACTTACAGATACACTTTGGGTATATAGAATTGCTTTCAAAACATCATTAGGCATGTCTTCTTATAGGATGGTTTATGGAAAACCTTGTCATTTACCTATTGAACTTGAACATAAAACTTATTGAGCAATCAAAATGTTTAACTTCAACCTTGATGAAGCTTCAAAATTGCGCAAATTACAAATCATTGAACTTCAAGAATTGAGAAATGATGCATATGAGAATTCTAAAATTTATAAATCAAGAATCAAAGATTTTCATAAAAATAAAAATTCAAGAAAAATATTTGAGGTTGGTCAAAAAAAATTGCTTTATAATTCTCGATTGCATTTGTTTCCTGAAAATTTGAGATCAAGGTGGAGTGGCCCTTTTGTTGTAAAAAAAGTATATCCTTATGGGGCAATTGACATTGAGAGTCCTAGATGAACAAAGAGTTAAACCATTTCTAGAAAATTAATTTTCACAAGAGGAAATTATTTTTCTTTCTAACCCTTGTTATGATTAGTGTTGTATATATATATACTTATTTTCTCTAACTTTATTTATTTTGAAGGTTTTTTTTTGTTTTCCTGGTTAAATGGCGGATAATGGTACTCAATGGCTATTAAAGTCAGATTTGTTAGTTTCCCAAACAACTGAAATCTTTGTACAAAGTTTTCTACTTTTCTCATTCTCTTTTCTTGTTCTTTTCAAAATGGGTAACATTCTTCGAACTCTAAAGAAGCAATTTCCTTTTCTTCCTAAAAATGCAATTTTGAAAATTTATAAAATCAAGATTGAAAGATTGAGGATGCTTATGCACAAGGGCATCCCGGAGGGTATAAGATGGATAATTGAAGCAAAGGTAAGAGTAGGTGAGTTTTCACATGAGTTTTCATATTTGCTTACTATATACATGCCTGGTTTTGGTAAAAGCACATACTCAAAAAAATGAAGGGCGAAAAAAATAAAAGTTTATCACAATTGTGTTGGATGGACTTGCAACACAAGGTATCATTCTTTAGGAATGGTTTCTAAAAATCGAGAAGATAAACTTAAATTCATTATGGATGGACTGAGTAAGGAGTCTTTAGATCACATTATATTGACTCTTGAGACGCATTCATATGGGTTGGTACAACGTGCAATTCTTGATTTATGGGATCATTTTCAAAATGAATATGAGTTTAATAGTCTTGGGAATCTAACATTAAAAGACCCTGTTTGCCAGTTTATAAGAAAACTAGATGGGAAGCATATTCTCAACCCACAGAGGGTGTTTAAGCCGTTACTAGATGTAAAACCAGAGGAAGATGTGAGCCACAATCACAACTACATGTACATTCACGTGTAAGTAGGTAATTTTAAATTTTATGTGTCCTTATTTTCAACCTTTTTGACAAAAAAAAGACATGCAATAAATGTATTCCCTGTTCACACCTCAATAAATAGCACTATACTCACTCTATTTCTGCACAACTTATTTTCAAAAAACAAATGAAAGTTTCTTCGACTCGCAAATTCAATTGTGTTTTTGTCTTAACAAAAATGAAAGTTTCTTGGACTCACAAATTCAACTGTATTTGTGTCTTTTGTGGATCCAATCTAGGAAAAAATGGTGAGTTTATAGGGGTAGCCAATAACCTTGGAAGAACTTTAGCAGAAAAAAAAATTCATTTAGTGTATGGGGAGGCAGTTTGGGGTTAATGGAGAGTTTTGTTATTTCTGCTTATATAGGAAGAGTCAAAGTTCT
The DNA here is from genome assembly GCA_019321725.1 of Paulownia fortunei. Lineage (NCBI taxonomy): Eukaryota > Viridiplantae > Streptophyta > Magnoliopsida > Lamiales > Paulowniaceae > Paulownia > Paulownia fortunei. The sequence goes on from CM033110.1 coordinate 6,234,336, forward strand.
GGAAGTTATCCCAAAATATTTAATAATACAGAATATCATAAGTATGACCATCGGAGATGAGCTAAAAGTGTCATATATTCAGGACAGAATGCCTAACATGTTAAATAATGCGGATGCATTCATCATTCTACCTGGTAGTTTCGGTACATTAGAGGAATTATTTCAAGTTAACTCTTAGGCACAACTCAACATTCTCCAAAAACCTATAGGTATTCTTAATATTAATGGTTTTTATGATGGTTTGCTATCTTTTGTAGATCATGCTGTGAAAAAAGATTTTATTTCACCGTCTGCGAGAATAATCCTAATTTCTGCTCCGACACCTGACCAGCTGATTGATCAACTTCTAGCATATGTGCCAGAACCTGACCCAGCCTTGGCCAATGTGGATTGGTCTAACAGGAACAATGGTTGAAAATGTAATTTGAATTTGACTCTCAGCTGTGATACTTATTGTTAATGGTTTCATCTAATAGTGTGTGTTTTGTGTTATTTTAGTTTTATTTTTTTATTTTTTTGGCCACACTTCAGGTGATATCTTTTAAACTCTACTTTTCTATCTATTTTTGACATTAGGGACAATGTCTCGATTAGGTTAGGGAAAGATAGTTGATATCAAGATTTGCGTGTTCAATGTGTGTTTTTCTAGTATTTTATTTCAAAAACAAAAAACAAATCGAGCATTTTTTTATAGGTCCATTGAAATTATGAAAAAACGGTGTAAAGGGTAATTGTAACACTCTTGAGACACATCCCTATTTGTGTTTTAATTTTTTTGAGTCATAGAGGTTCTTCCAACTTCAATGATTAAAATTAAGCATGAATAATGTGGTTTGATTGATGATGAGTGTTGTTTAGACTTTGATGTTGTTATTTGGTTAATATATTTTTGCGATAATTACACTATTTTTTTTTTGCACAAATAGTTGTGTTATTCAGTGTGAAGAGAATGATGTCAAAATAGGAAGTTCTTATATCCTCGCTCTAATCATCACTTGGATCTTCAACATGTAGGGGTTGAGTATTATAATTTTTTCTTTTGGTCTGTCGAGGCGAAAGACTGATAGTGCACCACTAGAAAAATGATTAAGGCATTAGGGTTTCTAGCACTATTGCCAAATCAGCTTGTTCCCCATGTGATGCTCCAAGAGAACATCCCCCTAGTGAGCCACTTTGAGCCTTTCAATAAATAAAAAAAAATAAAATTATAACCATATCTTTTTACCTAGCCTAAATATACTATTATCTAACCCTTGTTCTAAAAATGATTTGGAGTTTAAGAGACATTCCATTGACAGCGTGAACTTACAAAAGAAATTCAGGTTGGAATAGAAGATAAGTGTAGGGGAGTTTCTCTTCAAAAAAAAAAAATTAAAAAATTAAAACAGAAAAAAAGAAAAAAAAATTGTAAAGTGTTACAAGTTGCAACTAAAAATGAGATGTTGCAAGATGAATAAAAGGGGCCCAATTCAATAACAATAGACCCTAGTGTTGAAATTTGTGGAGTTTGAGAATTATTGATCGATAAACTCTACGTCTCTAATATCATGAAGTTTTTGGAACCTTTATTACATCCTATCCTTTTATTTCTTAGCCACATCACTACCCTTTGGCCCCATTACAACTTTTGTTGAAGACCTTTTGATTTCGTGTGGTGCATTTAGTGTAGTGGAGATTTGCACCAAAGTAGGAGCCTATGATGTTTAACTTTTCCATTAGAGATTGGGTGATGGTTTTTGTAAGGTTCTATGAGAATTCACTTTTTTAAAGTATGCATAGTTTCATCACTGTTGACATTAATTGTCCACACACACACTTGAGTATGCTTATTGTGGAAATATATTAACTTTTGAATGTCTAAGAGTTAAACTCAACACTTGTTTGATTTCATTTCCATATTATAGGTGTTTGTGGGTATCACTACTGAAAACCCTCACGAGACTATAACGCATCCTATATGGGCTACCTAGGGGTTTAAAGGCTTATTACATATACTAAATGCAATCGTGATTTCCTACAAAAGTGGATTAGTTTAGGTTTGTTTTAGGCTTGCTCGAGGACAAGCAATGGGTTAAGTGTGGGGAATTTGATAAGTGCATATTTTGACATATTTTTGTATCAAATCCTTTATACTTTTCTTGCTTTATTCTTGTTAATATTATTGTTTTATTAATGTTTTATGTTAGGGAATCAATGAATATAAAAAGATCAAAATACACATGTTTCCAATCTTGTGCAGTTTTTGTATTTTGAGCATAACTTCATGATCAAAAGCCCTATGGACCTGAATCTTGCTTTATTTGAAATCCAATAAAGAACTATAACTCTTTTATTGGAAGCTTAGCCCAATTCAGTCCTGATTATAGTAGAAAGTTAATCAAAGTGGTTGCATAAAATGAATCACCAAAATTCGAATTAGAGTTCAGCACAATATTGACTTATTTGACCAATTGGGTCATATCTGTTAAGCCCCAATTGATTTTTGGATAAAATTTTGATATGCTATACCTAAGAGGTAAATAAACAAGTTTGGTCAAGGCAAGATGATGATAAAATGTGTTAAAATGGTAAAAACATAGGCTGAAAAGTGTTGTTGATGTTAAATGACAGCTTTTGGACATGATTCGATAATTTGACCATATTTTCCTCATCCAACAGCCAAATTTAACAAATGATATATGAAAATATATCAGTACCAAAAGATATACAATATTTTTTCTTACTCATTATCAAAATCAAGTTGTATTAAACCTAAAAATGCAATTCATTCCTACAGGTGAGAATTTTGAGAACTTGGTGTAACAATTTACCAACTCTTAGCAACTAGCATACCACTTGATTAACTTCTCCATTATTTGTTTGGCCTCTAGCATGCTCCAAGTACTATAAATAGGTCATGTATTAAGCTTGTAAGAGAGGGGGGAGGGGTAGAGGGCTTCTTTAGGCTAAGTTTTCTAGTATGTATGTTTTCTAGTAATGTAAGTTTTCTAGTAGTAATAGAAATTCATTCTTTAGTTTCTCTTCTATTTTTAGTCTTTCCTACTTTTATTATGTCTTTCTAAATTTTATTTTACTGAGAAAAATAGGTGAACCTCTTGATGGAGGAAGAGGAACGATTATAATGGTAGAAAATATTTAAGTATATTGTATTATTATTTTGAGTTTTGATCTAAACCCTACTTATTTTGTAGTGATTCTTGATTTATGTATCTCCAATGGCACAACAAATACTCGGGTTCATTTAGCTTATTTTTTTAATTTTACCCTATCGACTGCTAATGTGAAATCTTGATTTGTAGTTGACAAAGGTTTATATAAATGCTTGATCCCATAAATAAGTATTGGCATTAAGAGATAATTTGTAAATAGTAAGACAATATCATGATTACCTTATTGCATGAGCTATTTGATAATATCTTTCCATTGGAACCTTCATTATGTATGGATTCCAATTATGGCAATTAAGCGAGGTAAAAAGAATAAATAACCGTTTCTCTATCCAAAATTCAAGAGTGGATCCCTAATCCTCAATACTTTTATTACTTTAGTTTTTCTTTAGTTACAGCATACATTAATTGTTCATATATTTTGATTCACATAAATCCTATTTTTTCAAGAATTATAATCCTGAATTCTTCAAGCAACTTTCCTATGGATCGACATCGGACTCACGAGAAATTTATTACTTAATACAACCTGCACTTAGGTTTGCAACCTTAAAGTTGTAGCAAAAGCAACTAGCATGAGATAAGTTAGATATGAAAGAAAAAGAAACAATGCTCTGAGTTTCACAAGCAGATATCAGTCAATTTGATGTGAAAAACATTGAAAGCCATATAGATAATCTTTAATTACTTGCAAAGCACTGAAGATATCTTCTTGGAGTATGGTTATAGGGAACTAAAATTGGGATGCTTCATCTAGGTTTAGTCTAATGTAGATGACTTTAAGTCTCTGTCTAGATTTTTATTTATTCTAAACAATGGGACGGTTAGCTAGAAAAAGTTTCAAGCTTGTAACAATCATAGATTCTACCCCATGGTTGAAAACATCATAGTATGGAATGCTATGAAAAGAGACTATTTAGATGGGGAACTTTATCCAAGTGTTGATAGTAGCTCCAACCATTGTTAATCAAGTACTGGAGTATTGCAATAACAACGAGGCTATTGCGCAAAAAAGCCAAGGTCTCATTAAAGGATTGATGTAGAAATAGATTAGTGATGTCATGATTCTAAAGTCAATGGTAAAGGCAAACTAAGCGTGCAAAGATTTATCTCATGAGAAATATAGCAGACCCAATGATTTAACCCCTGAGATAAGTATTTGAATAACATCTTGGGAAAGATGGGCCTTAATACTAAGGTAATTGTCTCTAGGGCAAGTGGGATATTGTTAAAGTAGTGCCATGCTAATTAATTTGGTCGTTCTTATGCTCTTGTGGAATCTATCTTATTCATATTATTATCATTAAAAGACAATATTCATCTTAAATTCATTATTATAAAAACTAGATAAAGTCCTTAGACTACAAATAGCTACGGGGCGTGGTCGCGCATATGATGAAAATCATGGAATATGCCTCCAGGAATATGGTCTTAAAATGTTCTAAGTTAAGGATCATTGAGATGGGACATCAATGATCTCACTAAGACTTGAGCATACGATGCAGGCTCAAAAGTAATATACCTCGTTCCACTAGCATTGGTGTGGAGACACAAGTACATGTATGCGGGTGTTTGTTGGAGAATAAGTACACTGAACTAGCCTACTTGGAAATTCCTAATTAGAAATATTCTATTATCGAATGAGAATTTTTTCATTAATATAGTGCAAGAATTAGTAACATTATGCATGCTATGTTATACTTTGATGTATTTTTTTTATTGTATGACAATCACAAAGATTTACATTGGGTGTATCATCTTTATATATGGAGGTTAATAAGTGATCAACAAAGGATTCATCACCTATCTAGATAAATAGGTGAATCTCCTATATGTTCCATTGTAGAATCCCTATAACACCCCCATTCCTACACAACCATATATATTGTATAATTTGACATGATAGAACCTGTGTGCATGCATGGAATATTTATTTATTTATTTTTTTAACATTTTAAGAAAAGCTAAATCACTTCTTACATACACAACCCTGTTTAAAATAGAAGGATCAGTATTTATATAAAAACACAACACCTATAACGACCACAATATTTACATACTTATTTACAGTAAAGTTTTAAAAGAGAAATATAGTACCAATCTAAAAACATAATACACCAGACTCAAAATATAACAAGCCAACAAAATAGCCCAACAGGTCGTCATCCATGTACACACTCCCTCAAACACCTGCAGGAGCTCCAACAGCCGACCAACCAGCCAAAGATGCTTCAAGTATCGTCGTACTCACCTACAATGCATAAACTATATGAGCTAACGCTCAACAAGTAAAGATTATGCATGTCAAAGAATAATCCACAATATCAAGTCATGCAACTCAAAATGCTATGCTCACAATGCAATTTTATGCATCAAAATATTTCTCTCAAAATCATTTCTTTCTTGGGCCCTGACCAACGCTACTATCCCATGCATCGGAAAAGAGCTCTGTACATCGCCATAATCCAATGACCAATAATCATATAAGCATGAAAATCCATGCATACTCATACGCATGCAAATCCATGCACGTGAACCTGCAAATCCATGCATAAAACCATGCAAATCCATGCATGCTTCGATGCACTAGTAGTGGTCAGCAAAACATTTTCCTTTCTCTGAATCATGCCGTGCAATGCAAGATTTATCACAATGCTCGTATATGATGCATGCACGTGCTAATGACAATGCCCATGTATGTATGCTCAATGGAGAGCCCTCTACTATGCACATATGATTTATGATATCACATATAATTCACACATCTACTATGTCTATGCATTGTGGTTGCAAATGAATCTTTACTTACCTTTCACTTGGTTGGTGGCTTAGTCTAAATTTGTTTAGTATTCCTCTCCAACCTTATATGTAAAATAGCCTGTAATATTACCCAACATCAAGCACCATTTCCAATTTGGTAAGTTGAAAGCACAAAATCTCATACTAGACCTTAAACACCAGGCTATAAGCTAACAATCAAGCTTTCACAAACTAGAACCCAATATAGCCCCTCAAATACCTCAATTTCTCATCTTAAATGTATGAAAACATCATGTAATTGAAGTATTATAACTCTAATAGCATGTACCTAATTTTTAACACTCAATAGCAACATATCAAGGTTGAAACATGCTAAGTGATCAAATGTGGCAGATTCACATTTTCATATTTTCTTGCTGTCAAGTTTAGTTGCATGATAATTTTAACATCCCTAAGCATATCCAATCACTCCCAAATTTTTACCACACTTATATAACATGTATATAAATGTAACCATATCATAGAATTGCTAAAAATCATGGATATAGCTTCCCAATTTCAGCTCTCTTCACGACATACTGAAACAGATTGTTTCCTACCGTGACAGTTTTGCACACTTCATGACATTAATGGTTTTGGCACCTTTAAGTATATTCAATCACTCCAACATTTTCACCATACTTAGATAACATATATAAGGAGACAAAAAGGTCATATTATTACCAAAAATAATGGATTTAGCTCCCTTAATTCAGTTTCCTTCACAGCACACCAAAACAGATTTTGCTATTTTGGCAGTTTGAGTGTTTCTCCAATATCATTCTCTATTTCAATTTACAACTGATAAAAATTCATTCCAATACTCTTAAATCATATATGGTCATGTAAATGGTAATAATTATAGGTTTTATTCAACATAACATACACTTTTGAAGCCTAAAACACAAGAAAACAGTAAGATGATAGTTTCTGCCACAAGTATTTCCTATTAAGTGTTTGTCATCAAAAACCCTTTCTTTGTGCACCAAAGTCTAACTAAAAACTTCCTAACACTTTTATAAGAGATATTGAAAGCTTAATAAACCATAAAACCATTCATAATAATCTGAAAACCAAAGGCAAAACCGTAGATAAGTGTTACCTATGCAGATTTTGAGGCTAACTTGATGGTAATCACTTCTTCTTTGCTTTTCTTGCTTTTATTTCAACTTGGAATCAATTTGGATCACTTGGAGACATTAAGGTGTGTGTTTGGAAGATGAAAATGGCTGAAATGAGGGTCTGGTCGTTGCTTAAGGGTGAAGGGTTTGAGGTGTTAGCTTGAGATGTTAGCTTAAGCTTAATAAGAAAGCATGAGGTGGCAAGTAAATGGCAAATCTGATTTTCTCCCTTATCTTGCAGCCCTAATCTTGTGTGTCTCATCTATTTTTATTTGGTTGCAACCTATCTTAATCACCATTCATTCCCATAGGTAATTCCTATGTCCGTTCATACGATCTCCAAACCGATTCGCATCCGATTCTTAAAGAATTATCTAGTTTGCATTTTTAAAATCATATGCACATAAGGGCCTTGTAATATGACACTTAAATCATATTATATCATGTCCAATATCCCAAGTATGCTAATTTACAAATATATACTTTTGAAATAACTTGATCAAATCAAATTAAACCGTATAAGGTTACTAGTAACACTTTTAGCACTTCCAAAATTATAACCTATATATCCCATCTATATCTAATATTGATCCACCTCATTTTCTTCTTATTTCAATATAAAATCAACTACTTAGATTAAGAAATTCAATAACTAATATCGTGCAAGAGCTTCAGAATTGAGTTTAATATTCAAGAATGTCGTATAAAATGAAATAAATTATGCAATGTCAATAGAAATGAAAATAGCATATAAAATTAACATGTAAAGCATGAATCATATTTGGCCATGTGAGTAGTAAGAGGCTCGGGTATCACAATCCCTGGCCAAGGTTGGATAGAAATTACATGAGAGGTTTTCTAATTATTCATAATTGAGTCAAGCTATAAGGAACAGATACATAGTTATTGAGTTATTGAGATTTTGACTAATAATTCATATCCTAGGCTCAATTAGGAGATTACTTGATGGAAGGACCGTACTTGCATGGTATTCATAATTGGAATAGATTCGCATTTCACCTAAGAGTATGAGTTATGATGCAGTGTTAGGGGCTTCCCATGACTTGTAGGTTCCTAAAATTACTGGGTTAATTTCGAGAGGATTAATTAATTAGATTAATTAATCATAATAAATAATTTTTTTAAACTAAGTCACAACAGTTGTAGGCCCACAAACAATATGGCTAAAAATGACTTGCTTGACATTTCAAAAAGAGGTAAGTTGAGGGTGATGATTGGTTGACTCGTGCTTGGTGTCTTCTTATGCAAAAAGCCATGTTTATGGGCTAGGGAGATGACAAAAATTGATGTTTTGGTGTTATAATCAAGTGCAATGTGATTTAGAATGATTTCATGCAACCTAATCAATCAACCAATCAAATTGCACCATTTTGCATACTTTTAGTTCTTAGCCAAATGTAACATATTTCAAGCAAATATTTAGGCAAATAATCCCTTTAGAATGTAACAAGTATGGAGCAATACAAATAATTCATTTCATGGCCGTTCAACACATCAATCTTTCTTGACCGAGATACTAGACTTTTCACTGCGAAAGGGCACTTAAAGAATATATTAAATCATGAACCAAAAGTTTGATCTCATATTTCATGTACTAATGAATGTTAAAGCATAATTGGAGCATATAGTAATAATTATTCATGTTCGTGCAATTATGCTATTTGTATGCCATAATCCGATAATGCATATTGATTAGATGCATATTCATACAAGATGCTTATTATTAGCTATGTAGGAGAGAATTGAGCATTACATTGATGTTAGAAGGAGGCCTGACTTCTTTGTTACTAATGATGGAGTTATTCAATATAAAGGAAGACTGTGCATGCTATTTGACAAGGCCATGAAAGGAGATATTTTAGAATAAGCTCATTCTACTCCTTACTCGGTATACCCAGGTAGCACAAAAATATATAAAGACTTACAACTACACTATTGGTTGCCTAAAATGAAGAGAGATAGAAAAATTTGTGGTTGAATATCTCACTTGTTAACAAGTTAAGATTGAACATCGAAGACCAACAGGGTTGTTGAAGCCTTTGTTGATTCCAGAGTGGAAATGGGAGCACATTACAATGGAATTTTTATTTGGATTACCTAGAACTCAAAAGGGTTATAATTCCATATGAGGGTGATTGTTGATAGATTAACTAAATCAGCCTATTTTTTTCAGTAAAATCCACATATAATATAGACCAGTATGCTCAACAATATATTAAAGAGATAGTTATGTTACATGGAGTGTCAGTTTCAATAGTGTCAGATAGAGATGCTAAGCTTACATTTATATTTTGAAAAAGCTTATATAATGCTATGGGAACGAAGCTTGCATTTAGTACAACATTTTATCCACAAGGTGATAGACAATCAGATAAGGTTATTTAGATATTAGAGGATATGTTAAGAGCTTGTGTGCTAGATTTTCAACGGAGTTGGGATGCGAAGCTTCCAATAGTGGAGTTTACTTATAACAAGAGTTACCAATCAACAATTGGAATGGTGCCTTATGAAGCATTGTATGGAAGGAAATGTAGATCTCCAGTTCATTGGGATGAAGTTAGAGAACGAAGCCTACTTGGTCCGAAAATAGTTCAACATTATGCTAAGATAGTGGAGAAGATACGATAGAGAATGAAAATCACACAAAGTAGACAAAAATGTTATGCAAATAAATAGAGAAAATATCTAGAGTTTGTCGTTGGGGATCATATGTTCTTAAAAGTAGTTCTCATGAAAGGTGTCATGAAAGATTTGGAAAGAAAGAAAAACTCAACCTAAGGTATGTTGGCCCATTCGAGATTCTTGAAAGAATTGGTGATAAAGCTTATAGAGTGGCCTTACCCCCATCATTATCTAGTGTTCACAATGTTTTTCATGTGTCTATGTTGAGGAAGTACATTTCAAACCCCTCTCATGTGTTGAGTTATGAACCGTTGGAATTGACTTTTGATTTAGCTTGCGAAGAAAAACCAGTGCAAATTCTGGATTGGAAGGAAAAAGAAGTGAGAACAAAAAAGATTCGACTTGTTAAAGTATTATAGAGGAATCATTTTCTAGAAGAGGCCACGTGGGAAAAAGAAGAAGAAATACATAGCAAGTATTCAAAATTATTTGGTACCTTAAATGAAATTTTTATAAGGAATGAAAGATTGTAATTCCTAATTATCTCTTACATAGTCAATAATAAGTGTATTGCATGAATATATATCTAATCAATACGCATTATCGGATTATGGCATACAAATAGCATGATTGCACGAACATGAATAATTGTTAATATATGCTCCAATTATGCTTTAATATGCATTAGTACATGAAATATGAGATCAAACTTTTGTTTCTTGATTTAACATATTCCTTAAGTGCCTTTTTGCAGTGAAAAGCTCGGTATCTTAGTGAAGAAAGATTGATGTATTGAATGGCCATGAAATAAATTATTTGTCTTCTCCATACTTGTTACATGCTACAGTGATTATTTTCCTAAATATTCGCTAGAAATATGTTACATTTGCTAAGAACTAAAAGTAGTAAAATGGTGCAATTTGGTTGGCAAGTTGACTAGGTTGCATGAAACCATTCTAGATCGTATTACACTTGATTATAACACCAAAGCATCAATTTTTGTCATCTTTCTAGCCCATAAACGTGGGTCTTTGCATGAGAAGACATCACGCATGAGTCAACTAATCATCACCTTCCACTTACCTCTCTTTGAAATGTCAAAGAAATCATTTTTATCCATATTTTATTGTGGAAGCTCCACAACAACGACTAGCACTTCTTCCCAAATTTCTACACTCTCATACTCACAAAAATTGAATTTAATCCATAGGAATCCATAGATCACAAACTAGAATAAGTTTTCACTCTTTTAAGTTTGAAAACTTTTGATTTTGAAGCTTAATTCCAATTTAATCAAGCTATATTCTTTTTCAATGCTTCTTACGATGAATTTGTAGTATCTTGGATGGTTACATGTTTTAGTATATTTTTGTATGAATAAAAACTCAAGTGGGATATACTTGAAGCCCAAACCAAGTTAGTTAAGCAAGTTTCTAGCAAAATTGATAGTCTTCTAAAATATGTTTAATTTACTTGTTTCTATTAATCTTGTAATGCTTATATTATATTTCGAAGTGCCTATTAATGATTGTGAACAATAACAATTAGTTTCCTTAATTGATTATTAGAATCAATTTAAGTTAGAATTGAGTTTGTGCCATGCTAACTTGGATATTTTGGATTGTGCTCAAGGTTTGGGGGTTGCCCTAATATTTTATGTTTGAATTATTAATGATTTAGTGGTTGTCCTAATGTTTAATATTTTGAATTAGTAGTAAATATGGAGTATGCATTGTTTATAAAAGATTAAAAAGTGTATATGATTTTAATTAGAATAGATTATGTGATTTATTAAAAGAATATTGAAAGGTACATGATTTGATTATGTTAGGCCTTTAGCACATCATGCATTCCAAATAGACTTACCTTTTCACTTAGCACAAAGCAGACTTGAGGTAAGTTGAAACTTTCATTTGTTCTATCATAAGAATCATATAATATTGTTCATGTTTTTATATTATTGTCATTATGTGTCAAATAATGTAATGTTTGATGCATTCATGGTTCATGAAGCATGATACTATTAGGAATATAATGATATTTTTGAAAATGAAGTATGGTACTTGATTGATAGTCGGGTAGGCAAGGGATGCGGAAGAGACCGCCGGACCCAACAAATGGTGGCAAATACTTGAGGTTGAAAAACTGGTATAGAAAAGCCACAGTGAATGAGTTAGAATATGGCTAATACCTGAGGTTGAAAGACCAAGTATAGAAACCCTATATTATTTCTCTTATTGGTCAATCATTATGAACAGGTTCTGAAAATTATGGTTTATTACTATTAGTTAGGTACCACACTTCAAGGGTCCGAAAGAATGATTTATGAAATAAAGTTATTGAATTGAATAATGCATTTAATCATTTATGAGATTTGCATGTACTATAATTGTTATTACATCGGTTTCACCTTACTGAGCCTTTAGCTCATTAGATTCATGTGATGGTGAAAATGTATAGATTTAGAAGTTGATTGAGTCTCCAGAACAGCCGGACATAGATTTGTTCATACCATGCTTCGAGCTATTTTTATAGCCTATTTTGAAAACTTTGTTTTTGTTTTTATATAAGCCGCTGTTATGGTTTTGTAAACAGATGTTGTAAACTATAGACGGGATAATAACATCATGTACTTAGTTTGATTTATGTAAATGGTGTGTTTAAAATAAAATGAAACAACAAATGAATTCAAGTTCTTTTCTCTTATAGTAAAAAATGGGAACTTTTATTAAAACCATAACTCTAGTACTAATAAAAAGTTAATATTTCTTGACTTACTGTATCAGATTGTTTAGGTTCTGCAGTTAGGTTAAAGGGTGTATCATAAATAGTCCATATACACTCTCCATCCCATGACTTTCCTAGTAGGTGTCAATTCATTATGCACATTTTGAATGACAATCATACCTCCCTTCTTAGGTATACTTTATACTGGACTCACCCACGTACTATTGGAGATAGGATAGATAATACCTACAACAAGTATCTTGATAGTTTCAGCTTTCACCACCTCTTGCATTATTAGATTCAACCTCCTTTGTGGTTGTACCAAGGGCTTATAGCTCTCCTCCATTAAGATTTTGTGCATGCAAATGAAGAGGCAAATTCCCTTTATGTCAGGTATCTTCCATCCAAAGGCTTTCTTATGTTCCCAAAGGACCTTTAGGAGATTCTCCTCCATCTCACCTATCAAGAAAGAAGAAATGATTATTGGTAAAGAATTTACATCATGAAGAGAAGCATACTTCAAATGAGAGGGAAGGGGTTTAAGTTCAAGGATAGGAGGCTTATCAATAGATGGCTTTCGTTGTGTGGTAGGGTCTCTCTCCAATACTCCAAACTGTGGTTGAGCACTCCTTTTGTAAGGAGGGTTGGCCTTCAAACTTGCCATAACCCTCATATCCTCATTTTCCTCCTCGTCTTCTTTAGCAAGAACCAAACATGCCTCTAACTCATCTTTGAACCTATTCTCATGCAAGAATTCAAGTGCCAAAGAGTCAAGTGCGTTAATTTTATAACAACTATGTTCATCATCCAGATGTTTTATAGCCTTGAAAACATTAAAAATCACTTGGTCATCTTCTACTCTTAGTGTTAATCTTTCTAATTGAACATCAATTAATGCCTTACCCGTATCAAGGAAAGGTCTATCTAGATAAGAAGCATGTCCACATCCTCTTCAGAATATGAATTTGTCTACCTTAACAGCACATCCTCAATGATGCCTCTAGAATACTTGATGGACTTGTCAGTAATTTGCAGAGATACCGTTGTAGGCTTTAGCTCCCCAAGTCTAAGTTTTCTAAAAATAGTCATAGGCATAAGATTAATGCTAGCACCAAAATCACATGAAAATTTAGAGAATGAAATTGGACCAATACTATAAGGGATAAATAAACTCACGAGTCCTTAAGCTTAGAAGGAAGTTTATTTTGTACAATCACCGAGCACACCTTAGTCAAGTTCACCATCTCATGCTCCTTTAACTTCATTTTATTTGACAAAATTTCTTTCAAGAATTTAGCATAACTAGGCATTTGAAGTAAGGTATCGACAATGAAATGTTAATATGAGACTTTTTGAAAACTTCAAAAAATCTAGCAAATTGCATATCAAAATTGTGTTTCTTTAATGCTAAAGAAAAAAGGGGAGGGATACTTATTGGTTTAAGTAGAATGATTGGAGTGGAGGAAGTGCTAGGCTCGGATGCTGATATGTGCTTTTTATCCTTCTCTTATTGAGACTCCACTTTCATACCCTTTGTGTTTGACTCCTCTTCTTGAGATTCTATATCTCTGACTTTCATGTCCTCTTCTTTCCCACTTCTCAATGTAATGGCTTTGACATGCTCCTTAGGATTTTTCTCCGTATCACTTGGAAAAGCACCTTGCACTCGCCCAAAGATCATACTTGCTAATTGAAACACTTAAGTTTCCAAGTTTCAAATTAATGCCTCTTGATTGTGAAATCTAGTTTCAGTGGTTGCTTTGAATTTTCTCACTATCTCCTCTAAACTTGGCTTTTTATCTTGAGGTGGGTATTTAGGTGGTGGAGGCCTTGCCATGCCTTGATATCCTTTAAATGTGGCTTGATTACCTTGATTTCCCCATGAAAAATTGGGGTTATTCCTCAATCCAAGATTGAATGTATTAAGGAATAGATTTTTTTCTTGCCTACTGAAATTCCCAACATAATTAGCTTGCTCGGATGAGGATGAAAATAAGTTCCCAACTTGGCACTTGATGCTATAATTTCCACCTTCATATAACTCACATGTGATGGTTTATACTTTCATCACTGAAGCACTCATGTTGTCTATCTTCTTGTTCAATATTTTGATTTAAGTCGAAAGGGTAGAGTATGTGTTGATGATGTGAACTCCCACTGCTTTCTTTCCCAAACTCCTATCCGTTTGCCACTGGTAACTATTTGATGTCATTTTCTCTAACAACTCGTATGCTTCCTTCAGGGTTTTCATCATGATTGTGCCTCCGGCCACTGCATCTATCATGGAATGGTTGACGCATAAAAAACTATTGTAAAACATTTGCACTTGCAACCATGTGGGCAAACCATGGTGTGGGCACCTCTTCAACAAATCTTTGAAACTCTACCATCCTTTATATAAGGATTCTAAATCGAATTATGCAAATTTGGTTATATCATTCCTTTTTTTTAGAGTTGTGGAAGGTGGAAAGTACTCGACAAGGAATGCTTGTACCATGGCCTCCCATGTAGTAATTAATATTGAGCCAACTCTTAGCTTTGTCCCTCAAGGAAATAGAAATAATCTCAATCTAATCGTATCATTAGTCACTCTATTATGCTTATCACATATCTCTAGGAAGTTGGCAATGCAAGAATTGTGGTCATCACTAGGCAAACCATCATATTGCACCAAAGTTTGAATCATTTGAATAATCGAGACTTGATTTCAAAGGTGTTCACTTGAATTGTCAGCCTCCTAATACTAGAATTAGTCCCATTGACCAAAGATTTGGCAATGTCTAATAATGATCTATTCTCCACATCTTGCTCGTTGTTGGCTATCCTTTCTTTTCTTGCTTTTTCCAATAAAATATGAAGAGTTCTTTGAATTTTAGGATCATGTGGCACAAGATCCCGAGTGGATGACCGGATCATATACCATCACCTACAATGCAAAACAAGAACTCTCAAAGTAACTTCAATAAAAAAAATAAAAGATATAAAGTTAAAAAGTAAAATGATTAAACTACAATTAGATAAATTAACTTCAATATTGCAAAGACATACTCCTCGACAACTATAGTAAGACCTAGATATGTGCTTCTTGTGAAAACACAACTATACCATAAGTGTACGGTGTCAAGTTTAAGTATAGTGGAATGAGATGGGTTGTCATGTGCTAAGGAAGTATGCGTGCAACTGCTGAATCTAGACTATCCAACTATATTTAACTGAATCGAAGAGTTGATTTGTTGGTTAAATAAAAACTTAAACATATATGAGCAAAAAACAGTAAACAATTACTACCAAGAAAGCATGGGATTAAAATCAAGGGTAAACGGGTCAAGGACAAGGATCACCATTCTATGTCATTATGAATCTCACATGCATGTGGTTAGGATCATGTTTAGTTGTGTGACAGGGGGAATTTTGATAGTATATGATATTCCTTCCCAAGACGTATCAAATCTATCACTAGAAAGTAATTGGTTATATCCCTATAACAGATTTAACTAGCTAATGATGCATTTAGCTTTATGACTTCCTCTAGTTTTTGACATTCATGTCTATGACTACTGCGTGTGCTAAATCCTAGATTCTTATAGCGACCTAGTCCATGGTATACACTGCACAAGCACGTGTTGTAATACTACCTTTCGATCTCAATCACAACAACAAAGATCATCTTAAAATTGGTCAAACTTCAAGAATCATTAAAAACATAGTGCATGCTCATCACAAATTCAATCATCATCCATATCACAACATGATATCAATTCATAACTCTTTAAAAATGACTTTCCAAGACTTTACTAAAGAAAATTTAGCTCATGTTGAAATCAAGCAAGCACCAAGTGTTTCTAGCATCATGATTCTTACAAATTTCTCAAAACTAAACAAAATAAAGAAGAAATTGAAAAAGAAAGTTATAACCTTAAAAGAATCTTCACTTCTTGTTCAAAATCTTTAATGCCAATAAATTTCCTCCTTTTGTTGGTTTTAATTCCAAGCTCTTTTCTAAACAGGTATGTGAATTGATGTAGCGTGTGTGTGTGTGTGAAAAAATGTAGAAATATGTGTTTAGATAGAGAGAAAAAATGTGTGAAAATTTAGGTGGAGTGTGTGTGGGTAATGAATTATGTGATGTAAAGTATGATGTGTGTATTCTATATATGTGTGAATTATATGTGTGTATAGTGTATATATTAATTCTATCACATAGATAATGACGTGTAGGTGTATCTAGTGTGTATATATCATAAAAAATACCAAAATTAACCTTTGGTTGCCAGTTATCGCAAGAATAAGGCTAAGAAATCTTTTCTATCTAGTAGTTGGTGCCACGACGCAAGTCCTCATCCAGGATAGGTGCTGCAGCGCTCTGCATGGTGCTGAGGCCCATAAGCCTCCATTTCACGATGCTGCGGTGCGCTTTTACTCACTGTAGTACGAGTTTCCTCCTATGGGTGCCACAGTGTGTAACACCCCCATCACTACACAATCATATATATTGTATAATTTGACATGATAGAGCTTGTGTACATGTGCGATTTTTTTTTGTAACACTTTAAGAAAAGATAAACCAATTCTTACATGCACAACCCTATTTAAAATACTTTCTCACATATGTCATGTATATAGCAGGATTAGTATTTATATAAAAGCACAACACCCACAACGACCACAATATTTACATACTTATTTACAGTAAAGTTTTAAAAGAAAAATATAGTACCAGTCTAAAAATATAATACAACAAACTAAAAATATAACAAGCCAACAAAATCGCCCAACAGGTCGTTATCCATGTACACACTCCCTCAAACACCTGCAGGAGCTCCAACAGCCGCCCAGCCAGTAAAAGATGCTTCAAGCATCGTCGTACTCACCTACAATACATAAACTATATGAGCTAACGCTCACCAAGTAAAGATTATGGATGTCAAAGAATAATCCACAATATCAAGTCATGCTTCTCAAAATGCTATGCCCACAATGCAATTTTATGCATCAAAATATTTCTCTCAAAATCATTTCTTTCTTGGGTTCCTGACCAATGCTACTATCCCATGCACCAAAAAGAGCTTTGTACACCGCTATAATCCAATGGTCAATAATCATATAAGCATGCAAATCCATGCACGCAAACCTGCAAAGCCATGCATAAAACCATGCAAATCCATGCATAAAACCATGCAAAACCATGCATAAAACCATGCAAAACCATGCATGCTTCTGTGCACTAGTAGTGGTCAGCAAAATATTTTCCTTTCTCAAAATCATGTCATGCAATGCAAGATTTATCACAATGCTCGTATATGATGCATGCACGTGCCAATGACAATGCCCATGTATGTATGCTCAATGGAGAGCCCTCTACTATGCACATATGATTTATGATATTACATATAATTCACACATCTACTTTATCTATGCATTGTAGTTGTAAATGAATTTTTACTTACCTTTGGTCGGTTGTGTATTACTTCTACGTTTCTTAAGTATTACTCCCCAACCCTAGATGTGAAACAATCTGTAAAAATATAAGATATCAATCACCATCCTCAATTAATAAGTTTATTATACCTAATGCAGTATAGAGATCTTGAATCTCAATTTAACTAAACAACCTTAACACTCAGAAACTATAACCGAATACAACCTTCTACGTACCTTTGTTCCACATCTTAAATGTATGCTAACCTCACTTAATTGGTGTATTATAACTGTTATAACCTTTCCCTAAATGTTAGGGATCAAATGTACCACATCTATGCTGGAACATGTTAATGAACCAAATGGGACAGATTCAACACTTCACATTTTCTTGTTGCCACATTAATTTGTATGACGATGTTGACACCCTTAGACATATTCATTCACTCCCCAATTTGTATCACACTTAGCTAACATAAAAAAATTTAACCATGTCATATAATGGCTAAAACTCACGGATATAGATTCCCAAGTTCAACTCCCTTCACAGCATACTGAAATAGATTGTTCCTAGAGTGACAGTTTTGCGCACTTCATGACATTAATGGTTTTGGCACCCTTACGTATATTCAATCTCTCCCAATGTTTTACCACACTTATACAACATATACACAGAGACACCTCTAGTACCTAGGCAAAATTTAGCAATATGTCCCGGCATTCCAGATCGAAAGCACATTCTGGTATCTATATAGCAGTCTCTAGTATATCGATTCCCACATTTTTGACACACAACTTCTGGCATCAGTATTTTTCCTTGTTCGACCCTTGGCCTCTTACTTTGACCTTCTTGTTGTTGGCCTCGTTCTCCTTGAAATTTAAATCCTGGCTTCTGTATTTGGATTGGCTTCTGCATTTGGACTAGCATCTTTTTCCCCACAGTCCATCTATGTCCCTGTTGTCTGAATTGCTGTCGAGCCTCCTATGCACGAGCGATTCTCGATTCAGCCTGTTCTGTCACTAGCGCCCTCTCAGCCACCTGTGAAAATGCCACCCTTTGAGTACCCGCCATATTCACATCCCGGTATAACTCTGGCCTCAAACCCTCCAGAAATTTGGGCTAACCATATGCGTAGCAAACTTGGATAGTTGTTCAAATTTACGAATATATTCCCCAATAGTCATCGCTCCTTGTTGCAGTAGTATAAACTCATTCATCTTCATTATGCGAACTGGGGCCGTGAAATATTTATTTCAGAATAACTCCTTGAATCTATCCCAGCTCATGGTAGTAATGTCCTATATACTACTGATCATGTTCCACCAATGGCCCGCACTACCGCGAAGCATGAAAGTGGCACACATTACCCTCTCCTCTACTGGCACCCTACTGTACTGGAACATGTTTTCCAGCGTCCTCAACCAGTCCTCTGCAGCGGTAGGATCAATAGCATTCTCAAATGTTGGGGGATCCAGCCTCCTAAATCATTCTCCTACCATATATATATAGTCCGCCCGCTGTTGGTTTACCTCCATCCGCGGTTGCTCACCATTATCCTTCTATCGAATCAATTATTGAATCTATTCGGACTGTCGTTCAATCAACTCTGTTAATTGATTATTCATGGTATCTCGATCATTAATTGGAGTGGGTGTCTCAATCCTCTACGCTCTGGCACCACCACTGCTCTCACCACGAGTTCTCATCATTTGCAGCACTATTTTACACAAGTCTGACAACATATGGCCAATATAATTCATGGAATATATAATGCAATATAAGATAATGTAAAATTTACTGGCATGGCAACGCTTCGCAAGTTCTAAGATCATGTACATGGACAGTCTATAAAATCAAGACCTGGGCTCTGATACCACTTTGTAACACCTCCATCACTACACAACCATATATATTGTATAATTTGACATGATAGAGCTTGTGTATACGTGCGATATTTTTTTTTTTTGTAACACTTTAAGAAAAGATAAATCACTTCTTACATGCACAACCCTGTTTAAAATACTTTCTCACATATGTCATGTATATAGCAAGATCACTATTTATATAAAAGCACAACACCCACAACGACCATAATATTTACATACTTATTCACAGTAAAGTTTTAAAAGCAAAATATAATACCAGTCTAAAAATATAATACAACAAACTTAAAGTATAACAAGCCAACAAAATAGCCCAACAGGTCGTCATCCATGTACACACTCCCTCAGACACCTGCAGGAGCTCCAACAGCCGCCCAACCAGTAAAAGATACTTCAAGCGTCGTCGTACTTACCTACAATGCATAAACTATATGAGCTAACGCTGAGCAAGTAAAGATTATGCATGTCAAAGAATAATCTATAATATCAAGTCATGCATCTCAAAATGCTATGCCCACAATGCAATTTTATGCATCAAAATATTTCTTTCTTGGGCCCCTGACTAATGCTACTATCCCATGCACCGAAAAAGAGCTCTGTACACCGCCATAATCCAATGGCCAATAATCATATAAGCATGCAAATCCATACACGCGAACCTGCAAATCCATGCATAAAACCATACAAATTCATGCATGCTTCGGTGCACTAGTAGTGGTCAGCAAAATATTTTCCTTTCTCAGAATCATGTCGTGCAATACAAGATTTATCACAATGCTCGTATAAGATGCATGCACGTGCCAATGACAATGCCCATGTATGTATGCTCAATGGAGAGCCCTCTACTATGCACATATGATTTATGATATTACATATAATTCACACATCTACTATGTCTATGCATTGTAGTTGCAAATGAATCTTTACTTACCTTTGATCGGTTGTGTGTTACTTCTAGGTTTCTTAAGTATTACTCCCCAACCCTAGATGTGAAACATTCGGTAAAAATACAAGATATCAATCACCATCCTCAATTAATAAGTTCATTATACCTAATGTAGTATAGAGGTCTTGAATCTCAATTTAACTAAACAACCTTACCACTTAAAAACTATAACCGAATACAACCATCTACGTACCTTTGTTCCACATCTGAAATGTATACTAACCTCACTTAATTGATGTATTATAAATGTTATAACATTTGCCTAAATGTTAGGGATCAAATGCACCACATCTATGCTGAAACATGTTAATGAACCAAATGAGACAGATTCACTACTTCACATTTTCTTGATGCCATATTAATTTGCATGACGATGTTGACACCCTTAGACATATTCATTCACTCTCCAATTTGTATCACACTTAGATAACATCAAAAAAAATGTAACCATGTTATATAATGGCTAAAACTCACGGATATAGCTTCCCAAGTTCAGCTCCCTTCACAACATACTGAAACAGATTGTTCCTACGGTGACAGTTTTGCGCACTTCATGGCATTAATGGTTTTGGTACCCTTATGTATATTCAGTCTCTCCTAACGTTTTACCACACTTATAAAACATATACCCATAGATAACCAGGTTATATTCTTCCAAAACTAATGGATTTAGCTCCCCTAATTCAGTCTCCTTCCCAGCACACTAAAACATATTTTGCTACTTTGGCAGTTTGAGTGATTCTCTAATATCATTCTCTATTTCAATTTCTAACCTATCAAAATTCATTACAATACTCTTAATTCATATATAAACATGTATATGATGATAATTATAGCTTTTATTTAACATACCATACACTTTTGAAGCCTAAAACACAAGAATACAGCAAGATGACAGTTTCTAGCACAAGTATTTTCTATTAAATATTTCCAACCACAAACCCTTTCTTTATGCATCAAAGCCTATTTAATAACATTATAACACATTTATAAATAATATTCAAAGCTTAATAAGCCAATAAACCTCAAAATAAATCTGAAAGTCATGCCAAACCCATAGGTTAAGCTCACCTTGCACAGTTTTCTACTTAAACTTGGTTATTTCTCCTTCCCTTTGCCTGTTTTGCCTCTTTTTTCGGTTGGAATCACTTAGGAACTATTTAGAGAGCTTTTTCCATATATTTAGAATCTGAAATGGTTCAGAAGAAGGTTCAAGGCGTGGCTGTTAGCTTAAGAGTGAAGAATAGGTTGAGGTGCTAGCTTGATTAGTCCAAGCATGAGGTGGCATAAGCTTGAGGTGACATGTAATGGTATATCTGATTTTCTCCCTTATCTTGCAGCCCTAATCTTGTGTGTCTCACATATTCTTATTTGGTTGCAACCTATCTTCATCACTATTCATTCCCGTAGCTAATTCCTATATCCGTTCATTAGGTTCTTCACCCGAAAAATCATCGATTATTACCCGATTGATAAGTTTGTGCACCGATAGTGTTACAAACCTATGAATCTAGTTATATAATATTTAAATTATAGTATTGTATGTCTAGTTGTCCCAAGTGTATGATTTAAATATATATATATAATATTAAAATTCGTGATCGAACCGACTCACTTTCTATGAACTTTTTGGTGACACCTTTTGAACTCCTAAGGTTACCACGTGTAACCTAACACTTTTTACTATATTGATACCTAAATTTATTCTTATCTCAATAAAAAATCAACCACTTAGGTTAGGGGATTCGATAATCAATACTGTGCTAGAGCTTCAAAATTAAGTTTAATAATTAAGAACGCCGTATAAAATAAAATAAATTATATGATGTCATATCAATGCAAATAGCATGCAATTAATATGTAATGCATGAATCATATTTGTTCATGTGAGTAGTAAGAGGCTCGGGTATCACATCCTCCCCTCCTTATAAAAATTTCGTCCTCAAAATTTCACTTACCGAAAAAGTTCAGGATACTTAGTTCTCATTTCGTCCTCCCTTTCCCAAGTGGCCTCTTCTACCAATTAGTTTCTCCATAACACTTTAACCAATGGAATCTGTTTATTTCTTAGCTGCTTCACTTCTTGTAACAAAATCTGTACAGGCTTTTCTTCGTAGCTCAAATCTGCCTTTAATTCCACTAGTTCATTCTTCAAAATGTGAGAGGGATTAGCAATATATTTCCTCAGCATAGACACATGAAATACATTGTGTATTTGGGACATAGATGTTGGCAGATCCAGTCTGTAAGAAACATCACCAATTCTTTCAATCACCGAGAATGGGCCAATGTATATGGGACTTTATTTTTCTTTCTTCCCAAACCACATGTTTCCCTTCATTGGTGCTACTTTCAAAAACACCTGATCTCCTATCGCAAAATCCAATGCCCTTCTTCATCGATCTGCATAACTTTTTTGCTAATTTTGGGCAGTTTGCATTCTTTGTCGAATCTGTAACACGGCTTCTGTCATCTCTCGAATTATATCTAGGCCTAAAAGTTTCTTCTCACCAACTTCATCCCAGTGTATCGGAGACCTACACTTTTTTCCATACAATGCTTCATAGGGAGCCATTCCAATAATATTCTGATAGTTTTTGTTGTATGCAAACTCCACCAAAGGTAGGAATTTACTCCACTGACCTTGGAAGTCTAATACACAGGCTCTAAGCATATCCTCCAATGTTTGTATTGTTCGTTCAGATTGCCCATCCATCTGAGGATGATATGTTGTACTTAATGATAACTGTGTTCCCAAAGCTTTGTGTAAACTCCTCCAAAAAGAAAATAAAAATCTTGAATCTCTATCAGAAACTATAGACAATGGCACACCATGAAGTCTGACAATCTCCTGAACGTATAATTGGGCATAGCGATCCATGGAATGGGTAGAACATATGGGAAGAAAATGAGCAGACTTGGTCAATCTGTTAGTGATAACCCAAATAGCATCATGACCCTTAGTAGTCTTTGGCAAACCAGTTACGAAATCCATGGTGATCGTTTCCCATTTCCATTTTGGAATAAGTAAAGGTTGCAAAGTCTATGCGGGTCTTTGATGTTCGGCCTTTATCTGCTGACATGTTAGACATTGCTCCATATGTTGGGCGATGTCCTTTTTCATACCCCGCCACCAATAATGTATTTTCAAGTCTCTATACATCTTGGTAGCCCCTAGATGTATTGAATAAGGGGTTGAATGTGCCTCTTTTAAAATGTCTTCCCAAATGTTATCAATATTTGGTACACAAAACCGCCCTCTAAATTGTAAAATATCATTCTAAGTCATCTTAAATTCAGGAGACTTCCCTGCAGCAACATATTTTCTTATATTGATAAGATATTCATCATCTCGCTGTCCTTGTTTGATCCTATCAATTAATGTAGGCTGAAGCATCTGGGCTGTCAACTTTGCCTCTATTACTCCTGTCTGTAAAATCTCTATATTCATTTTCTGCAACTCATTCAGTTCTGGTTTCTGAATTAAAGCCATAGCTATTGTACTTTGTGTGGATTTTCGGCTCAATACATCAGCTACAATATTGGTTTTACTGGGATGGTAATTGATCACACAATCATAATCTTTTACCAGTTCCAGCCATCTCCGTTGCCGCATATTCAACTCTTTTTGTGTGAAGAAATATTTAAGGCTCTTGTGATCAGTATAGATCTCGCACCGTTCACCATATAAATAGTGCCTCCATAGTTTAAACGCAAATACTACAGCAGCAAGTTCCAAGTCGTGCGTGGGGTAATTCTTTTCGTACTCTTTAAGTTGCCTAGACGCATACGTAATTACTTTGCCATTCTGCATCAGTACACATCCTAATCCATTCTTCGACGCGTCACTGTAAATTACGAATCCTCCAGTACCTGATGGAATTGAGAGAATAGGTGCTGAAGTCAACCTCTTTTTCAGCTCCTGGAAACTTCGCTCACACATATCCATCCATCTAAACGTCACCCCTTTTCTAGTTAATTGTGTTAATGGCATAGCAATAATTGGAGAACCCCTCCATAAATCTTCGGTAATATTCAGCTAAACCTAGAAAACTGTGCACCTCCGAAGGATTAGTAGGCTGCATCGAGTTGTTGATAGCTTCAACTTTACTTGGATCTACTGATACTCCCGCTCCTGATATAACATGTCCTAAGAATACCACGCGATCTAACCAGAACTCGCATTTCTTGAATTTGGCGTATAACTGCTTCACTTTCAGGACCTCTAGTACTTGTGTTAAATGTACGACATGCTCTTCTTTGGTTTGGAGTAAACTAGAATGTCATCGATGAACACAATAACAAATTTATCCAGAAACTCCTTAAACACTCTATTCATCAGATCCATGAATGCTGCTGGAGCGTTAGACAATCCAAACGGCATCACCAAAAATTCATAGTGCCCATATCTTATACTAAATGTTGTCTTGGGGATATTCTCTTCCTTTATTTTCAGTTGATGATACCCAAAGCGTAAGTCAATCTTTGAAAATATTGCGGCACCTTGAAGCTGGTTAAATAAATCATCAATTCTGGGTAATGGATATTTATTCTTAATTGTGATCTTGTTCAACTCTCGATAATCGATGCACAGTCTCATGGTGCCATCCTTCTTACGTACAAATAGAACTGGTGCTCCCCAAGTGAAAAGCTCGGTCTGATGAATCCCTTGTCCAACAAGTCCTGCAATTGTACTTTCAATTCTTTCAACTTCAAGGGAGCCATTTTGTAGGGAGTTTTAGAAATTGAAGACGTTCCTAGTTGTATGTCAATAATAAACTCTATTCCACGATCTGGTGGCAGTCCTGGGAGATCATCTGGGAATACTTCAGTATATTCCCGCACCACTGGTATTTCACTCAGAGTTGGTGGGTGTTGTTCCTCAATGTTCATGACACTCACCAAGTACCCTTCACAACTATCATCGAGTAATCGTTGTGCCTCACCGCTGAAATCAAAGGGAATCTAAAATTCTTCACAATGTTGGCAAATGTGAAAGACTCTTTCCCAGAAAGTTGAAATGTCGCTATCTTTTCCTTACAGTCGATAGTAGCTCGATACTTTGACAACCAATCCACGCCCAAAATAACATCGTAATCATTCATATCCAGTACAATCAGATCAACATGTAATTCTCTACCTTCAACAAGTATAGCACAGGCTCTCAAAATCCGATCGGTTTGTCTAGCATCTCCAGAGGGGACTGTTACACTATAACTGATTTCTGCTACATCTGGTATTCTACCCATCCTCTTCACGTACTCAGTGGATGCAAATGAATGCGTGGCTCCAAAATCAAATAACACAAGTGTTGGAACACTAGAAATATAAAGTTTACCTATCACCACCGATGGATTTACCTCTGCATCCGCCCTGGTTATGGTAAACACCTTGGCTGGTACATTCCTTTGGCCGGTCTGATTTTATATACCTGGGAAAAATTAAGCAATAGGTCCTGGCATTCCACATCAAAAGCACGTTCTGGTATCTATATAGCAGTCTCCAGTATATCGATTACCATAATTTTGACACACAACTTCTGGCATCAGTATTTTTCCATGTTCGACCTGTGGCCTCTTACTTTGACCTTCTTGTTGTTGGCCTCGTTCTCCTTGAAATTTAAATCCCAGCTTCTGTATTTGGATCAGCTTCTGCATTTGGACCGACCTCTTTTTCCCTACAGTCCATCTCTGTCCCTGCTGTCTGAATTGCTATCGAGCCTCCTATGCACGAGCGATTCTCGATTCAGTCTGTTTTGTCACTAGCGCCCTCTGAGCCACCTGTGAAAATGCCACCCCTTGAGTACCCGCCATATTCACATCCCGGTATAACTCTGGCCTCAAACCCTCCAGAAATTTGGGCTAACCATGTGCGTAGCAAACCTGGATAGTTGTTCAAATTTACGAATATATTCCCCAATAGTCATCGCTCCTTGTTGCAATTGTATAAACTCATTCATCTTCATCATGTGAACTGGGGCCGTGAAATATTTATTTCGGAATAACTCCTTGAATCTATCCCAACTCATGGTAGTAATGTCCTCTATGCTGCTAATCATGTCCCACCAATGGCCCGCACTACCGCGAAGCATGAAAGTGGCACACATTACCCTCTCCTCTACTGGCACCCTACTGTACTGGAACATGTTTTCCAGCGTCCTCAACCAGTCCTCTGCAGCGGTAGGATCAATAGCATTCTCAAATGTTGGGGGATCCAGCCTCCTAAATCATTCTCCTACCATATATATATAGTCCGCCCGCTGT
Source organism: Paulownia fortunei (assembly GCA_019321725.1). Taxonomy (NCBI): domain Eukaryota; kingdom Viridiplantae; phylum Streptophyta; class Magnoliopsida; order Lamiales; family Paulowniaceae; genus Paulownia; species Paulownia fortunei. Next base: position 6,261,304 of record CM033110.1, read on the forward strand.
TGGTTTACCTCCATCCGCGGTTGCTCACCATTATCCTTCTATCGAATCAATTGTTGAATCTATTCGGACTGTCGTTCAATCAACTCTGTTAATTGATTATTCATGGTATCTCGATCATTAATTGGAGTGGGTGTCTCAATCCTCTACGCTCTGGCACCACCACTGCTCTCACCACGAGTTCTCATCATTTGCAGCACTATTTTACACAAGTCTGACAACATATGGCCAATATAATTCATGGAATATAATGCAATATAAGATAATGTAAAATTTACTGGCATGGCAACGCTTCGCAAGTTCTAAGATCATGTACATGGACAGTCTATAAAATCAAGACCTGGGCTCTGATACCACTTTGTAACACCTCCATCACTACACAACCATATATATTGTATAATTTGACATGATAGAGCTTGTGTATACGTGCGATATTTTTTTTTTTTGTAACACTTTAAGAAAAGATAAATCACTTCTTACATGCACAACCCTGTTTAAAATACTTTCTCACATATGTCATGTATATAGCAAGATCACTATTTATATAAAAGCACAACACCCACAATGACCATAATATTTACATACTTATTCACAGTAAAGTTTTAAAAGCAAAATATAATACCAGTCTAAAAATATATAATACAACAGACTTAAAGTATAACAAGCCAACAAAATAGCCCAACAGGTCGTCATCCATGTACACACTCCCTCAGACACCTGCAGGAGCTCCAATAGCCGCCCAACCAGTAAAAGATTTCAAGCGTCGTCGTACTTACCTACAATGCATAAACTATATGAGCTAACGCTGAGCAAGTAAAGATTATGCATGTCAAAGAATAATCTATAATATCAAGTCATGCATCTCAAAATGCTATGCCCACAATGCAATTTTATGCATCAAAATATTTCTCTCAAAATCATTTCTTTCTTGGGCCCCTGACCAATGCTACTATCCCATGCACCGGAAAAGAGCTTTGTACACCACCATAATCCAATGGCCAATAATCATATAAGCATGCAAATCCATGCACGTGAACCTGCAAATCCATGCATAAAACCATGCAAATCCATGCATGCTTCGGTGCACTAGTAGTGGTCAGCAAAATATTTTCCTTTCTCAGAATCATGTCGTGCAATGCAAGATTTATCACAATGCTCGTATATGATGCATGCACGTGCCAATGACAATGCCCATGTATGTATGCTCAATGGAGAGCCCTCTACTATGCACATATGATTTATGATATTACATATAATTCACACATCTACTATGTCTATGCATTGTAGTTGCAAATGAATCTTTACTTACCTTTGATCGGTTGTGTGTTACTTCTAGGTTTCTTAAGTATTACTCCCCAACCTTAAATATGAAACAATCTATAAAAATACAAGATATCAATCACCATCCTCAGTTAATAAGTTCATTATACCTAATGTAGTATAGAGGTCTTGAATATCAATTTAACTAAACAACCTTACCACTTAGAAACTATAACCGAATACAACCTTGTACGTACCTTTGTTCCACATCTTAAATGTATACTAACCTTACTTAATTGATGTATAGACATATTCATTCACTCTCCAATTTGTATCACACTTAGATAACATCAAAAACAATGTAACCATGTCATATAATGGCTAAAACTCACGGATATAGCTTCCCAAGTTCAGCTCCCTTCACAGCATACTGAAACAGATTATTCCTACGGTGACAGTTTTGCGCACTTCATTGCATTAATAGTTTTGGCACCCTTACGTATATTCAATATCTCCAATGTTTTACCAGACTTATACAACATATAACCAGAGACAAACAGGATATATTCTTTCCAAAACTAATGGATTTAGCCCCCCTAAGTCAGTCTCCTTCACAGCACACTAAAACAGATTTTGCTACTTTGGCAGTTTGAGTGTTTCTCTAATATCATTCTCTATTTCAATTTCTAACCAATAAAAATTCATTTCAATACTATTAATTCATATATAAACATGTATATGATGATAATTACAGCTTTGATTCAACATACCATACACTTTTGAAGCATAAAACACAAGAATACAGCAAGGTGACAGTTTCTAGCACAAGTGTTTTCTATCAAATATTTCCAACCACAAACCCTTTCTTTATGCATCAAAGCCTATCTAATAATATCCTAACACATTTATAAATAATATTAAAATCTTAATAAGCCAATAAACCTCAAAATATATCTGAAAGTCATGCCAAACCCGTAGGTTAAGCTCACCTTGCACAGTTTTCTACTTGAACTTGGTTATTTCTCCTTCCCTTTGCTTGTTTTGCCTCCTTTTTCAGTTGGAATCACTTAGAAACTATTTAGAGAGATATTTCCATGTATTTAGAAGCTAAAATAGTTCAGAAGAAGGTTCAAGTTGTGGCTGTTAGCTTAAAAGTGAAGAATAGGTTGAGGTGCTACCTTGATAAGTCTAAGCATGAGGTAGCATAAGCTTGAGGTGGCATGTAATGGTCTATTTGATTTTATCCCTTATCTTGCAGCCCTAATCTTGTGTGTCTCACATATTCTTATTTGGTTGCAACCTATCTTCATCACCATTCATTCCCGTAGCTAATTCCTATGTCCGTTCATTAGGTTCTTCACCCGAAAATCATTGGTTCTTGCCCGATTAATAAGTTTGTGCACCGATAGTGTTACAAACCTATGAACCTAATTATATAATATTTAAATTATAGTATTGTATTTCTAGTTATCCCAAGTGTATGATTTAAATATATATATAATATTAAAATTTATGATCGAACCGACTCACTTTCTATAAACTTTTCGGTGACACCTTTCGAACTCCTAACTTTACCACGTGTAACCTAACACTATTTACTATATTGATACCTAAATTTCTTCTTATCTCAATACAAAATCAACCACTTAGGTTAGGGGATTCGATAATCAATACTGTACGAGAGTTTCAAAATTAAGTTTAATGATTAAGAACGCCGTATAAAATAAAATAAATTATATGATGTCATATCAATGCAAATAGCATGCAATTAATATGTAATTCATGAATCATATTTGTCCATATGAGTAGTAAGAGGCTCGGGTATCACACAGTGCGAGTCAAATGGCACTGTAGTGCGATTTCTTGCATGTTTTTCTTTCTTTTCTTTTTCTTTTGGCTCTTTTTCTCTATGTTGCATCTACACACACCTACACAAACATCAAATATAACTACACAAATCTATCTATAATATGAGAAAACATCCTATTTTGTGTTATTAAGAGTGTTGAAAAAATATGTTAAATTATATGCTTATCATTCAAACAAAAAAAAAAAGAGAGAAAATTCTGGGCAAATTCTATTGTATAATGAGGTGAGGAAGGACATTGCCAATTTGGGTTTCCAATTGCACCACAAGGTCCCCTCCACCATGCTTATCTCACCACCGCCATGACCAAAACCACAGGGTTAAGGCAACACAAAAGCTAGCGGAGTGCCCCATCCCACTATGTACTGGTCATAATTGTGTGAGGAGACAACAATCGAAAAAGGGCAATGGGAAAGAGGTGACGAGCAGGCCATCTAGATTAGTGGTTGCTTGCTCTCCCTTTTTCCCATCTTCCCGTCATCTATGACAGTTGTGGTAGCGGTGAGGCAGAGTTAGGTTCCTTTATGTTATAGAAGTGATGGCTGGTGACGGCATGGGGTAGCAGTGTTATTCAATAGTGGCTGGTTGACAAGGTCTTGCTTTGGAAAAAGATTATAATTCATTTGGGCCTAACTTCATATTTGAAGTCTAAAAAAGGTTGATTCTTGGACTTATTTTTTAGATAAACCAAAATAAAGTTATTTTTGGGTCTATAATAAATTTGGTTGTTAGGCTTAATTTGGTTTTAGGTTTAATTCAATTTTTTATTTTAAGTCCAAATAAAGGTGGAGTTTCAGGCCTAATTTATTTTTTGGCTTTAATTTCAAATTAAGTTAGTTTTAGGTCTTATTTGACTTTTGGGCTCATACAGTTGAATTTTAGGCTTATGATTTGAGCTCATTTTATTAGGTCATAAATTAAAAAATATTTAATCCAACTCATAAGGATTGGATTAGATTCGGATCCAGCAGGATGCGACCCAAATTCAGTTATAATCAAGTGAGCTAAATAATAATAAAATTATTATTATTTTATTTGGTTAGCAATTCTTGTCTTATATTTTGAGATAAATTGAAATAATATGTTACAAAAGTGGCCTTTATTATCTAAGTTTATTTTGAAATATTAGATATAAAGTAAAAGATTTGCACTACATCTGTATCTATGCAAATAAAAATCAGCGCAAGGAAAGTTATCATTTGACCAGATGATTAGATATGTGAAATAAAATTGAGATTATATTTTATTCCTACTTGTTTGATATTTCAAAATAAATTAGTTGAAATAATACATTCTCAAAATAATTTATTTATTTTAGGATATTAAGATACTTATATTTGTTATTTATGTGAATGATGATCAATCCAGAAGAAGGTTATTATTTGGCTGAATAATAGGCTTATTTGTAGTAATAAATATTTAATGATTATTAAGTTTTTTATGTGAGCAATAAGTCGGTCAAAAGAAATACTTACTATTAGATAGGATTTATTGTCGTATTTGATTACTACATGGAGCGTACCACTTCCATTTGATATTTTTGTCCAAAGACTAAATATCAATATAGATTGTCGTATTTGATTATTATGACATGAATATAGATTGTGATCTTGTTATTTTATTTTATTCTCCGATTCGTTTCTACTTCTGTTTCAACAATATCAGCCAAGATTGGTTTTGTTTGTACTTAAAGGCTTGTGATTGCTCTCGAGTGCATAGATCTTGACTTTGTGCTTCAGACAGAACAACCTCTTACTCTCATTAGTAAAAGTTCCCACGAGGCTAAAATAGACTTAGAAAACTGGGATTGTTCTAATTGCATGAGTCTTTTGATCATGAAGCATACCCTTCTGGAAACTTTTAAGGGGCTCTATGTCTAAGGAGGAAAGTGCTAAGAAATTTCTTAAAGAATTTGAAATGTGTTTTATTGAAAACCCAATAAGGTTAAAACAAATACCCTTTTGGCTAATCTTGATTCAATAAGGTGTAAATGAAAAGGGAACCTAAGAGAGTACATAATGGAGATATCTAATCTCACTTCTAAAATAAAGGCACTAAAGTTAGAGCTGTCTGAGAACTTACTTGTGCATCTTGTTTTGATTTCTATTTTTCACATACGATCAATTTAAAGTGAGTTACAACACACAACAGGACAAATGAACTCTTAATGGGCTCTTTTCATGTTTGCAAAAAGAAGAAGGTTTAAGCGAAAAAAGACTCAAAGTGCTCACTTAGCAAATACCTCTCAAGATAAAGAAAAAATGTTGCAGTTTGGACACTATAACATAAAGTGCAAAAGAAACAGTTCAGGAATTTATATGTTACTTCTGCCAGAAGTGTGGACACATGAAAAAGAACGTCCTAAGTATGCCAAAATGGCATGTTAAAGTCTTCTTCTCAACTTAGTTTGTTGTGAAGTTAATTTAGTTTTTATACCTAGACATACTTGTTGGGTAGATTCTAATTATACTACTCACATAAGTATGTTAATGCAGGGTTACCTGTGGAACCAATAGCTAAGTGATGTTGCAAGATGCATTTTTTAGGGCAATCGCAAAATAGTTGCAATTGAGACTATAAGAACTTTTAGGTTATTATTAAAGACTAGTTGCTTTTGAAATTGAAAGACACATTTATGGTATCTTTATTTAGATAGAATTTAATTTTTATTTTTGTTTTGGACTAGTTTGATTATTCTTATTCATTTAGAATAGTAAATTTAATCTCTTTCAAGATTCAAATATTGGTACTAGTTCATTATCGTTGATGATAACCTATATTTATTGGATATACTTACATACCAGTTCACATGATAGAAAACACATGGAATAAAAAGCTTAAGGACATGGTAAGAAGTATGATTAGTCATTCTTCTTTATCAAAATTTCTCTGGGAAAAACATAAAGAATGCATAATACATTATCAATAGGGTTCCAAGCAAAGCGATAGCTAAAACCCCTTATGGACTGTGGATGAACAATAAGCCTAGTATTAGGCATTTGCATATTTGGATTTTTTTAGATAAGGCAAGGCCTTACAGGCCCTACTACTTTGTTGGGTACTCTAAATGATCAAGGGGTTACAAGCTTTATGATCCTTTGATTAAGACTTTTTTTTAGATGGGAAATCTGAAATTTCTTGAGGAACTTGAGTTTATGAGGAAGATAAGATTAGAAAGATTATCTTTGAAAAGGAATTTTTTTCTCTTTCTATTGTTGCTATTGACAATGATGAGAACACAAATCTAAATTATCAAGATAATGTTAAGGAGCTTCTAGTCCACATAAAGAAATTATTCCTAAAGAGAAAACTTAATAACCTCAAGATAGGATGTCATGAAAGATGAGATAAAATCCCTGAAAGACAATAACATTTAGGATCTCATCAAATTGCCAAAGGTGCAAAACCCATTGGTCGCAAAATGATTACATAAGACCAAGAGGGGTTCAAATGGTAATGTTGAGAGATATAAGGATCGTCTAGTCACCAAGCACTTCACTCAAAAGAAAGGCTTTAATTAAAAAGACTATCTCTCTAGTTTCATTAAAAGATTCTTTTAGAACCATAATGGCACTTGTGGCTCAATTTTGATTTGGAGCTAGATCAGATGAATGTAAAGACTATATTTCTAAGTGGTAACATTAACGAAATGAAATATATGGTGCAGCCAAAAACTTTATAACTAAAGATTCAAAGAATAAGGTTTGCAAATTGAAGAAATCTATCTAAGGGGCATTTACTTTGTTTGTTTGGATAAGAGATAATTAACATAAAATGTGATAAAATATTGGATGTAGATTGATTCATTAGTAAATATTATGTATACTTTGCTTGATTGTAAGAATAATATAATAATACAAGATGTAATCCAATTTGTATATTGTAGGATAAATTTGTGAGTATATATGTGTATTACCAATTACCCTTATTAAAAGGGAAAATTTGTACAGAGATGTTCGTATTATCTAATTCATTGACAAAAAGCAATGTTGCTCTGGATCTAGACTGTTCGAGCATGAGCACCACTAAGGTCATATGACCATATCGATTGAAAGTTGTTGCCAGATGGTGGAATAGTTTCCTATGCAAACTCACGTAGATCAGAATAACTTAGTCCAAAATCCAAAATGGGGAACATGGTAATCAAGAATCACATGAGTAGTGGATTATCTTTCTTTATTCTCCTACTTATTTCAACTCTCTCTTGTGCTTTTGGTTCATCTGCCTATTTAACATGGTTTAAAATCCCAAGGGCTTGAAATATTTGCAGTAAAGCTAAATCCATTGCATCATAACATGTCCAAAGACTTCTTCGAACACCAGCAGCTATAACTAGCCATTTCTTCAATTTGGGCAAGTTCAGTTGAAGTATTTGGAATGAAATGGGGATATACTATGGTTTCCAAATCTGATTTAGTTTGAAAGCATAAGCTATAATTTCACATTCCAGCTTTAAAGGATATAATGACATTTTGATTGATGGTTGGGTCTTGAGCTTTGTTGGATTATTAGATCCCACTCCATGTGGTAGGGTCCCATTCCAGGCCAAAATTCAAAATAGGACCGGACCATATGATATCAAGCGGGCCAAATTATTCAAAGTATGCTTTTAGATCAAGTTAGACAAAATACTCTATTTAGGCCAATTGGCCTTCCGTCAATGGTATTACAAATTTCATAAAGTTATTATCTTATTTGATTTTGAGGTAAATAAAGTTGATAACTATATATACCATAAGTTCAGTAGGAGATAAACGCAATGGTTTTTCGAGACAAGTTTAGTCTTAATAAATAGCCCAAGAATAAGTTTAAATTAAAATAAATGCAAAAGATTCCTTATGCGTCAACTATAGAAAGTTTTTATCTATGCTCAGGTATGTACGCATTCATATATAGCATGTATAGTAGGAATATTAGGCAGATATTTGTAACCTAGAATAGATTATTTGGAAAGTAATCAAAAGGGGTTATACAGTGTTGATAGAGAACAAAGGACTACATGCTCACTTATTGGAGATCAGATCTTTTAGAGATCAGATCTTTTAGAGATCATTAGGTATTCTAATTCTAATTTTTACTATATGTTAATATGGTAAGAGATCCAATTTGAACTATGTATTCCTATTAGTTGGAGGAGCTATTTTCTAGAAGAGTGTTAAGCAGACACTCATAGCTTCTTCCGCCATGGCAATTAAGTTCATAGCATATTAAGAGGCATCCAATCTTAGGATATGGCTACGAAACTTTATCACCAGACTACGTGTTGTTGATGGTATTTTAAACACCATTAAAGATATATTGTGATCATAAATTGGCCATGCTATATTCCAATAACAACATACGGTCTTCGAAGTTATTGCATATAGACTTCAAGTCTTTTTTTGTTATAAAGAAAGAATTCAGAGTCATTAAGTGTCTATAGAACATATTAAGACAAACTCCATGATTGCGGATCCGCTCACCAAGGGCTTTGCCTAAGGTGTTTCATGAGCACACTGCTCATATGGGTGTAATATTATTTGATGATGTGCATGTTAGACTAGTGCCCAGCGAGGCAATTAGTGGTGAGTATTTATACTCTTGTAAAAATAATCTTATTCATGATGTTAATTAATAAAAGGCATTTTATTTATCTTTAATTATCTTCTCAATTAGATAAAGTCCTTAGATCATAAATAGCTATGGGGCATGGTCACGCATATGATCACGATCATAAAATATTCCTCTATGACTTTGATCTTAAACTTGTTTCGAGTTTGGTGTTTATTGAGATAGGACATCGATAAGTCCAATAGACTCGTGCACACGATGCATGCTCGGAAGAAGAATATTTCATTCCATAAACATTGGTGATGAGACCTAGTGCATGTGTGTGGGTACTTGTTGGGGAACAAGTACACCGAATGGACCTTGAGAAATTTTTTAATTGAAAACATTGTTTGTCGAATGAGAATTTCCTAGTTGAAATAGTATATTAATTGGTCCTTAAACTTGAGACGCCATGGCGAGCATGTACACGACATCATGCACTTTTATATATTTTCAATTGCATGACAATCATAGGTTTATGTTGGGTGTATGATCTTTATGTATGGAGGTCAATAAGTGGCAAACAAAGCAACACATTGGAACAAAAATAGATTAGAATTGGATCATCTTGATTTATGTGTGACCTATTAGATTCACAACTAAGCTAATAGCGGACCTGCAATTTTTGCAACTTATGAATAAAATAATTTTTTGATTAATTAATTCACTTAGAATTAACTCTTTAGTTCCAAGAACCTCACGAGTGAAGGAAAGAACCTAACATTCAATCTTGACTACCAAGTTTTAAGTGAATAGCCAGTGAGCCTTTTCTATTACGAGAACCATGCAAATACAATCCTTCCGTCAACTAATCTTTCGATTAAGTCTACGATATGGATTATTAGTCAAAACCCTATTATAATTTAATAACTATAATCCTATTTCAAGTCACATTGATCCTCTGATGAATCATTAGAATACCCCAGTTCTAGTATTCATCCTACCTTGACCAAGGTCTTCGTAATCAAGGACTATGAAAACATAGGAGATTCACCTATTAATTAATGGTGATTAATTAACTTGAGCTAGAATTAATTTAAAGAGTTAAATTAATTTCTTTAATTAAATAATATGATTATATTGTTGGACCTAATAAGATTAGGGGCTAATGGGAGTGTAAATTAATTGATTAGATCAAATAATTTGTAAGGCCTAAATTAATTTAAGGAGTTAAATTAATTTAACTAATTAAAATAATAAAATTATTTTAATTAGGCCTAACTTTATTAGGTGGTCTCTATAGAACCAATCAATTAATTGATTTGATCAATTAATTATATTGTGCTTTTTTTAATTGATGGAGATCAATTAATTGAACTTTAATAATTAATTAAAGTTCAAGGCCATAGGGTTAGAGACCCATTAGGACTCTTAATTACAAGAATTAAAGAGTCCTAAGATGATAAAGTCTTTGTCTTGAAGAGAAAGAAAGAGCAAGACATAAGAAAGGAGAAAGTTTCCTAATTGGATTAGGAAAAGGATGAGGATAAGAAAGGAAAGAGTTGGAGACCTAATAAGATTAGGTCGAGACCTAATTGTGTATATAAATACACAAGCAGGCCAAAAATTACTTAGTCTTGGTACTCCAATTTTTTGGACGTCATCCTATCTCCTCTCCATCTCTTGTGTTTAATTTTCTAGTACAAGAAAAGTCACTCTATCAAAAAGGTTCCATCTCTTTTTGATAAAAAATCAATTCTTCTAATCACTTGTTTATTTAAGAATTGTTCTTCACTCTCAAATTAGATTAGAAACAAAGGGTGTGAATTCTCTAGCAAGGGATTATACTTGTGGGTTTGCTTAAAGTTGGATACCATTGGATAGGTTGCACTTTGAGCTCTTAGTGAAACTTTGGGAGGATTGAACGAAGGAGTTCGTGATAAGCTTGTGAAGGTGTCCATATGGAGCTTGAGCAATTTGAATTCCTTCATACCCTTCATCAATCGAATTGCTTGAAAGGTATAATCACAAAACTAAGTCGTTTATTTTATTATGCTGACAATCAGAAATGTAATTGAAAATCGCATCAAATTTGGAATTAATTTTTAATAGATATGATGTATGCTTTATTTCAATTGTTGAAAAAATTTAATTTCCGCTTTGTTTACTATCCCGTGATTTTGTAAACCCAACAGTGGTATCAAAGTCTAGGTTAATGCGTTTTGATTGTTTTCGCAAAAAAAGTGCTTAAATATCTCATATGATGAAAAATTATTTTTAAATTGTGCTTTTGTTTGGGAATTGAAATTTTGGAATTTTCTACTTGATTTTAAAACATTTAAAATTATATGACACAAAAAATAACTCTAAAACTCGCGTCCAGTGCCGCGTCGCGGTGCCATAAAAGATAGAGGGCATAATACCTAGGCGTCCGTTGGAAAAATTCCCAAGGCCGCGGTGCTGCTTGGTGGCACCTCGGGGCCTAACGGGAATTTTTTCTAGGCAATTCCCAAGGTTAGGGTGGTGCCTAATGGGAATTGTTTCTATGCAGTAGATTGTCTATTGCCTATTTCTTGTCACATGCAAGAAATTATGATTTTTTGGACTTTTAAATTAATTGTTAATTTTTTAAAAATGGTTTTTCGTAAAAAATTGTGAATTAAATCCTAAACTAGAAAAATGCCAATTTTAAATGATTGGTAAATTTACATACTGTGAATTTGTATCATGTGATGATTAAATTAACCATGTATGGGATGGATGATCATGGAGCCTAGACCGTTCAAATATTATGTTATGGTTTTTAATGCTTTTTGATTTTTGATTAAAATGAGGTCTGTGAATCTCGCATTTTCTTTATTTTTATCTCTGAATGTAAATTCTATATTCCTCCATTGTACCTCCCCTTGGAAGATATTCCAAGGTTTCTTATTAGGATAAACAATTGTAATGAGAGTAGAATTAGGATGGTTAGGTCTTCTTTTATTTTTGGTGGACAAGAAGAAATAGCAAGGTGGAGAAAAGCAAGGATTCAAGGCCCATGAATGTATGGGTGATACATTCATTTAATAGATAGGATTTATTATCATTTTAATTATTACCCTTAGATTTACCATTGATCAACTTTGGCTCAAAGGATCGCATAAGATAAAGGCCCATGATCATTCCATTATGTATGTATGGTAGATGCATGTATAAGTTTATTTAATGCTTTCCTATGATTATGCTTGCAATCTTAGGAATAGTGAAACATTAAATAAATAACATAATAAAATAATGAGGTCTTGGTAAAAATGGAAGTCTCTCTTAGAAACGTTCTAAGTTTAAAAAAAATAAGTAAATTCTATGTCAAGGGTAAGTAGACAATATTGGGTTGGGCCCAATCGTCTAAGCTTTCTATCAAAAGTATTTGGCATGTGAAACACTATCATGCTAAGTCCATTTACCACAAGTCGTGGGATATGCTAAGTGGAGGTAATAGTTGTGGGGGTTAGTGCATGGAGATGCCCATAGGGTAGGAGAGTAAAGGGTGTTGGCCACGTATCGTGGGACATACTTTAGATTATCTTACTCACTTAGATGTTTAATTGCAAATGATTGACACTTAATATTATATGGGCTCATAAAATTAGAGTGTATGGGAAGTAGTTAGGCAACATAGATTGAGGGTTGCATAGGGATGCAATTGCTAATATGTTAGCTACCTTTTAGTTTTATCATATGGGCTCATGAAATTGGGGTGTATGATAAGGCTAATTGGACTTCAAGGCCACTAGAAAATATAATTTCCCGAATATCCATTTAGAGGGTGATGGGATTTGAATAAAATAGTGAGAGACATTTATGATTAAAAGTCTTATTATAAATGAATAAATTGTTGAATGTATGATTATTTTCTGCATCACACTTTTTGTAGATAATTAATTTACAAAATGGCTAAAAGTCTACCGGCATCAATTCGTAACACCAACAAACTCATTGTCCCAACTACATCGATTGGTTTACAAACCTTTGGATTTTCTCTAGTCTAAAAAGAGGGATTATGTCCTCGATGTGACACTGCCACCAGAACCACCAGTGGTGCCATTAAGGAAGAGCTTGTGGAACATCGTAAGCAAGTTGACAATGATCTACAAGCTAGGTTCCATATGATAGTATTAATGTCAAATGAGTTGCAAAGGCAACATGAGAGTCTGGCACATGCTACGGATATCCACCTTCATCTGAAGGAATTATATGGAGAATATATATGGCAGGCTAGATACTATGTATCTAAGGAGCTCTTTTGATGCCGTATGATGGAAAGCTCTTCGATTTATGACCATAGACTGAAGATATTAGCCTTGATCGAAAACTCGAATCCTTTAGAGTCATTATGTAAAACAAACTCTATGTGGATCTCGTGCTACAGTCTTTTCCACCTTCGTTTGACTTCTTTATGGTGAACTTCAACATACATAAGATGGAGACTAGCCTTGCTGAGCTAGTCAACATGTTAAAGACGTCTGAATCCACTATGAAGAAAGAGAAGCGTGTCTTGCTCATTGGCTCTTTATCCTAGTCTAAGACTACAAAGTCCTAGAAAGGGAATAAGAAAGGTTCTTTTAAGAAGGACAAGGGTTTGAAGGCCTTTGGTGGAATGAGCAAGGGTTCTAAGGCCAAAGATAAGTGTCACTACTGTGGCAAGACGGGACATTGGAAAAGGAATTTCAAGAAGTATCTTGCAAATTACCAAAAGAATTTTGGTATGGTTTTTGTTGAAGTTAAACTTTTGGTTAATGAATGCTGCTTGTGTATTAGATATTGAGTGTGGTGCTCATATATACAATGATTTGCAGGTGATGACAAGAAGTAGGGAGCTGAGTAGAGGAGAGCGGGTCTAAAGGCTTGGGATTGGAGCACAAGTTATTGTATTAGCCATAGGAACTATCTACTTAGCATTAGGAGATTAAAGTAGGATATTTTTAAATTCTCATCTTTATATTCCTAAACTAATAAAGAACATTATCCCTATTCCGATTTTGGATAGAGAGGGTTATTGTTTTCCATTAAAGAAGTTATTATTTTTTAATAAAAATGGAATTGTTCCATTTTCTATGGTTTATCTTTGGTTCATGTTAGGGCATTGACTAATGATTTATATACTATCCAATCTAAAAACCCCATTTTGAACATTTAACAAAGTAACAAATGTTAATTAGATGATCATAGTTCTACATACTTGTTGCATACTAGACTAGGTCTTGTCTCTAAGAATAGAATTGACAAGTTAGCTAACTTGCTTGACCTTACGAACTTGCAAGAGATATAAACTTGTGTATCTCGTCTAAATGGAAAGATGACCAAGTCACCAATTGTTGGACAAGTGGAGCATGCTATAAATTCTTTGGATTTAATCCATACAGATGTATGTTGACCACTAAGTGTTAATTCTCGAGTAAACTACCATTATTTCATTACCTTTATTGATGATTACTCTAGGTATGGGTATGTGTATCTTTTGAGATACAAGTCTGAAGCCTTTGAAATGTTCAAAGACTTTAGGCATGAAATGGAGAAACAAAGTAGATGAAGTATTAAGACTCTTTGATCTGATAGAGAAGGTAAGTACTTAGGCTCAGAAATATCTTGATTATCTAAGAGAGAATAGGATTCTCTCACAATGGACTCCACCTGCAACTCCACAACTAAATGGGGTTGCTCAGTGAAGGAATTGAACATTATTGGACATGATTCGGTCCATGATGAGTTTCATTGGGATTCTTTTTTCATTCTGGGGTTATGCTCTGAAAATGGCAGTATTTCTATTAAACAAAGTGCCAAGCAAGTCAGTGCCCAAAACACCATATGAGATGTCGTGTGGCAAGACCCCTTTATACAAATACCTTAGCATATGGGGTTTACGTGAAGCAATTAGTGCAAGATAAGTTGGATGCTAGATCTACCTTACGCAAGTTTGTAGGGTATCCAAAGGAATCCATTGGATACTATATACATCCTCTATTGGAAGCATTATGTATGCAATGCTATGTACAAGGCCTAATATAGCATATGCTTTGAGTGTTATGAGCATATATTAGTCCAATCCAGGCAATGAGTACTAGAAAGTCGTAAAGACGATCCTCAAACACTTATGAAGGACTAAGGATATCTTCTTAGTTTATGACAATAAAGAGTTGAAGCTAGAAGGCTTTACTAATTCTAGCTTTCAGTCCGATCTAGATGATTCAAAGTTTATGTCACAATTTGTATTCATGCTAAATAGTAGGGCGATCTGTTGGAAGAGTTCCAAGCAGGAGACGAGCATGGGATTCTACCATCGAGGCTGAATATATTGTTGTATTTAATGTAGGGAAAGAGAGTGTTTAGATGAGAAACTCTATCCAATAGGATGATTCCTTCTATTGTTGATCCAGTTATGGTCTACTATGATAACAATAGTGGTTGTTGTGCAAGTAAATGAGTCAAGATCTCATCAAAGATCCAATGGTAGAGGTGACGTTCGAGTGGAGCAAGTGTCCTTGGTAGAAAATATAGCAAATCTACTGACAAAGTATTTAGCTCATAAAGTATTTGAAGGACATCTTGACAAGATAGGTCTTAGATACATGGGCAATTGGGTCTAAGAAAAGTAGGAGATTGTTAGAGTAGTGTCTAGTGAGCCAATTAGTGGCGAGGTTTTATACTCTAGTGAAAAAACAATCTTATTCATGATGTTAATTAAATAAAAGGCATTTTATTTATCTTTAATTATCTTCTCAATTAGATAAAGTCCTTAAATCATAAATTGCTATGGGGTATGGTCGCGCATATAATGGCGATCATGGAATATACCTCTATGGCTTTGATTTTAAACTTATTTTGAGTCAAGAGTTCATTGAGATAGGATATCAATAAGCCCGATAGACTCCCACACATGATGCATTGTAACACCCCCATTACTACACAACTAGATATATATTATAATTTGACATGATAGAACCTGTGTGCATGCATGGAATATTTTTTTTTTAACAGTTTAAGAAAAGATAAATCACTTCTTACATGCACAACCCTATTTAAAATACTTTATAACACATGTCATGTATATAGCAGGATCGGTATTTATATAAAAGCACAACACCCACAACGACCCAATATTTACATACTTATTTACAGTAAAGTTTTAAAAGCGAAATATAGTACCAGTCTAAAAATATAATACAACAGACTCAAAATATAACAAGCCAACAAAATAGCCCAACAGGTCGTCATCTATGTACACACTCTCTCAGACACCTGCTGGAGCTCCAGCTGCTGCCCAGCCAATAAAAGATGCTTCAGGTATCGTCGTACTCACCTACAATGCATACACTATATAAGCTAACGCTCAGCAAGTAAAGATTATGCATGTCAAAGATTAATCCACAATATCAAGTCATGCAACTCAAAATGCTATGCTCATAATGCAATTTTATGCATCAAAATATTTCTCTCAAAATCATTTCTTTCTTGGGCCCCTGACCAACGCTACTATCCTATGCACCAGAAAAGAGCTCTGTACACCGCCATAATCCAATGGCCAATAATCATATAAGCATGCAAATCCATGCATACTCATACGCATTCAAATCCATGCACGTGAACCTGCAAATCCATGCATAAAACCATGCAAATCCATGCATGCTTCGGTGCACTAGTAGTGCTCAGCAAAACATTTTCCTTCCTCTGAATCATGTCGTGCAATGCAAGATTTATCACAATGCTCGTATATGATGCATGCACGTACCAATGACAATGCCCATGTATGTATGCTCAATGGAGAGCCCTCTACTATGCACATATGATTTATGATATTACATATAATTCACACATCTACTATGTCTATGCATTGTGGTTGCAAATGAATCTTTACTTACCTTTCACTTGGTTGGTGGCTTAGTCTAAATTTGTTTAGTATTCCTCTCCAACCTTAGATGTAAAATAGCCTGTAATATTACCCAACATCAAGCACCATTCCCAATTTGGCAAGTTGAAAGCACAAAATCTCATACAAGACCTTAAACACCAAGCTATAAGCTAACAATCAAGCTTTCACAAACTAGAACCCAATATAGCCCCTCAAATACCTCAATTTCTCATCTTAAATACATGCAAACATCATGTAATTGAAGTATTATAAATCTAATAGCATGTGCCTAATTGTTAACACTCAATAGCAACATGTCTAGGTTGAAACATGCTAAGTGATCAAATGTGGCAGATTCACATTTTCATATTTTCTTGCTGTCAAGTTTAGTTGCATGATAATTTTAACATCCCTAAGCATATCCAATCACTCCCAAATTTTTACCACACTTATATAACATGTATATAAATGTAACCATATCATAGAATTGCTAAAAATCATGGATATAGCTTTCCAAGTTCGGCTCTCTTCACGACATACTGAAACAGATTGTTTCCTACCGTTACAGTTTTGCACACTTCATGACATTAATGGTTTTGGCACCATTAAGTATATTCAATCACTCCAACATTTTCACCATTCTTAGATAACATATATAAGGAGATAACTAGGTCATAATATTACCAAGTTCGGCTCTCTTCACAACACACCAAAACAGATTTTGCTATTTTGGCAGTTTTAGTGTTTCTCTAATATCATTCTCTATTTCAATTTCCAACTGATAAAAATTCATTCCAATACTCTTAAATCATATATGGTCATGTAAATGATAATAATTATAGGTTTTATTCAACATACCATACACTTTTGTAGCCTAAAACACAAGAAAATAGTAAGATGACAGTTTCGGCCACAACTATTTCCTATTAAGTGTTTATTATCAAAAACCCTTTTTTTGTGCACCAAAGTCTAACTAAAAACTTTCTAACACCTTTATATGAGATATTTAAAGCTTAATAAACAATAAAACCATTCATAATAATCTGAAAACCAAAGGAAAAACCGTAGATAAGTGTTACCTATGCAGATTTTGAGGTTAACTTGATGGTAATCACTTCTCCTTTGCTTTTCTTGCTTTTATTTCAACTTGGAATCAATTTGGATCACTTGGAGACCTTAAGGTGTGTGTTTTGAAGATGAAAATGGCTGAAATTAGGGTTTGGTCGTTGCTTAAGGGTGAAGGGTTTGAGGTGTTAGCTTGAGATGTTAGCTTAAGCTTAATAATAAAGCATGAGGTGGCAAGTAAATGGCAAATCTGATTTTCTCCCTTATCTTGCAGCCCTAATATTGTGTGTCTCACCTATTTTTATTTGGTTGCAACCTATCTTAATCACCATTCGTTCCCATAGGTAATTTCTATATCCGTTCATTCGATCTCCAAACCGATTTGCATCCAATTCTTAAAGAATTATCTAGTTTGCATTTCTAAAATCATATGCACATATGGGCCCTGTAATATGACACTTAAATCATATTATATCATGTCCAATATCTCAAGTATGCTAATTTACAAATATATACTTTTGAAATAACTTGATCAAATCAAATTAAACCGTATAAGGTTACTAGTAACACTTTTAGCACTTCCAAAATTATAACCTATATATCCCATCTATATCTAATATTGATCTACCTCATTTTCTTCTTATTTCAATATAAAATCAACTACTTAGATTAAGAAATTCAATAACTAATATCGTGCAAGAGCTTCAGAATTAAGTTTAATATTTAAGAATGTCGTATAAAATAAAATAAATTATGCAATGTCAATAGAAATGCAAATAGCATATAAAATTAACATGTAATGCATGAATCATATTTGGCCATGTGAGTAGTAAGAGGCTCGGGTATCACATCCTCCCTCCTTATAAAAATTTCGTCCCCGAAATTTCACTTACCGAAAAAGTTCCGGATACTTAGTTCTTATTTCATCCTCCCTTTCCCAAGTGGCCTCTTCTATCAATTGATTTCTCCATAACACTTTAACCAATGGAATCTATTTATTTCTCAGCTGCTTCACTTTCAGGACCTCTAATACTTGTGTTAAATGTGCGGCATGCTCTTCTTTAGTTCTGGAGTAAACTAGAATGTCATCTATGAACACAATAACAAATTTATCCAAAAATTCTTTAAACACTCTGTTCATCAGATCCATGAATGCTGCTGAAGCGTTAGTCAATCCAAATGGCATCACCAAAAATTCATAGTGCCCATATCTTGTACTAAATGCCGTCTTGGGATATCCTCTTCCTTTATTTTCAATTGATGGTACCTAGAGCGTAAGTCAATCTTTGAAAATATTGCGGCACCCTGAAGCTGGTCAAATAAATCATCGATTCTGGGTAACGGATACTTATTCTTAATTATGACCCTATTCAACTCTCAATAATCGATGCACAGTCTCATGGTGCCATCCTTCTTATGTATAAACAGAACTGGTGCTCCCCAAGGTGAAAAGCTCGGTCTGATGAATCCCTTGTCCAACAAGTCTTGTAATTGTACTTTCAATTCTTTCAACTCCAAGGGAGCCATTCTATAAGGAGTTTCAGAAATTGGAGGCGTTCCTGGTTGTATGTCAATAACAAACTCTATTTAACGATCTGGTGGCAGTCCCGGAAGATTATCTGGAAATACTTCAGTATATTCCCGTACCACTTGTATTTCACTCAGAGTTGGTGGGTGTTGTTCCTCAATGTTCATGACACTCACCAAGTACCCTTCGCAACCATCATCGAGTAATCGTTGTGCCTTCACTGTTGAAATCATAGGGAATCTGAAATTCTTCACAATGCTGGCAAATGTGAAAGACTCTTTCCCAAAAAGTTGAAATGTCACCGTCTTTTCCTTACAGTTGATAGTAGCCCCATACTTTGACAACCAATCCATGCCCAAAATAACATCGTAATCATTCATATCCAGTACAATCAAATCAGCATGTAATTCTCTACCTTCAACAAGTATAGCACAAGCTCTCAAAATCCGATCAGTTTGTCTAGTATCTCCAGAGGGAACTGTTACACTATAACTGATTTCTGCTACATCTGGTATTCTACCCAGCCTCTTCACGTACTCAGTGGATGTAAATGAATGCGTAACTCCAGAATCAAATAATATAAGTGTTGGAACACTAGAAATATAAAGTGTACCTGTTACCACCGATGGATTTGATTCTGCATCCACCCTGATCATGGTGAACACCTTGGCTGGTATATTCTTTTGGCTGGTCTGATTCTGTTTACCTGGGCAAAATTTAGCAATATGTCCTTGTATTCCACATCGAAAATACGTCCTGGTATCTATATAGCAGCCTCCAGTATGTCGATTACCACATTTCTGACATACAGCTTTTGGCATCAGTGCTTTTCCTTATTCGACCCGTGGCCTCTTATTTTGACCTTCTTGTTGTTGGCCTTGTTCTCCTGGAAATTTAAATCCTGGATTCTATATTTGGATCGGCCTCTGCATTTGGACCGGCCTCTTTTGCCCCACAATCTATCTCTGTCCCTGCTGTCTAAATTGCTGTCGAGCCTCTTGTGCACGAGCGATTCTCAATTCAGCCTGTTCTGCTACTAGTGCCCTCTCAGCTACCTGTAAAAATGTCACCCCTTGAGTACCCACCATATTCACATCCCGGTATAACTCTGGCCTCAAACCTTCTAGAAATCTCTATACTTTAAGTGCTTCAGTGCTGACCATGTACGTAGCAAACCTGGACAGTTGTTCAAATTTACGAATATATTCCCCAATAGTCATTGCTCCTTGTCGCAGTTGTATAAACTCATTCATCTTCATCATGCGAACTGGGGCCGTGAAATATTTATTTCGGAATAACTCCTTGAATCTGTCCCAGCTCATGGTAGTAATGTCCTCCATGCTGCTGATCATGTCCCACTAATGGCCTGTACTACCGCGAAGCATGAAAGTGGCACACATTACCCTCTCCTCTACTGGCACCCTGCTATACTGGAACATGTTTTCTAGGGTCCTCAACCAGTCTTCTGCAGCGGTAGGATCAATCGCATTCTCAAATGTGGGGGATCCAGCCTCCTAAATCGTTCTCCCACCATATATATATAGTCCGCCCGCTTTTGGTTTACTTCCACCCGTGGTTGTTCACCATTATCTCTTTGTCAAATTAGTTGCTGAATTTGCTCGGACTATCGTTCAATTAACTCTGTTAATCGGTTAATCATGGTATCTCGATCATTAACTGGGGTGGGTATCTCATTTCTCTGTGCTTTGGCACCACCACTGCTCTCACCACGAGTTCTCACCATTTTGCAGTGCTATTTTACACAAGTTTGACAACATATGGCCAATATAATTCATGGAATATATAATGCAATATATGATAATGTAAAACTTACTGGCGTGGCTGCGCTCCACAAGTTCTAAGATCATGTACATGGACAGTCTACAGAATCAAGACCTGGGCTCTGATACCACTCTGTAATACCCCCATTACTACACAACTAGATATATATTATAATTTGACATGATAGAACCTGTGTGCATGCATGGAATATTTTTTTTAACACTTTAAGAAAAGATAAATCACTTCTTACATGCACAACCCTATTTAAAATACTTTATAACACATGTCATGTATATAGCAGGATCGGTATTTATATAAAAGCACAACACCCACAACGACCCAATATTTACATACTTATTTACAGTAAAGTTTTAAAAGCGAAATATAGTACCAGTCTAAAAATATAATACAACAGACTCAAAATATAACAAGCCAACAAAATAGCCCAACAGGTCGTCATCTATGTACACACTCTCTCAGACACCTGCTGGAGCTCCAACCGCTGCCCAGCCAATAAAAGATGCTTCAGGTATCGTCGTACTCACCTACAATGCATACACTATATAAGCTAACGCTCAGCAAGTAAAGATTATGCATGTCAAAGAATAATCCACAATATCAATTTATGCAACTCAAAATGCTATGCTCACAATGCAATTTTATGCATCAAAATATTTCACTCAAAATCATTTCTTTCTTGGGCCCCTGACCAACGCTACTATCCCATGCACCAGAAAAGAGCTCTGTACACCGCCATAATCCAATGGCCAATAATCATATAAGCATGCAAATCCATGTATTCTCATACGCATGCAAATCCATGCACGCGAACCTGCAAATCCATGCATGCTTCGGTGCACTAGTAGTGATCAGCAAAACATTTTCCTTCTTCTGAATCATGCCGTGCAATGCAAGATTTATCACAATGCTCATATATGATGCATGCACGTACCAATGACAATGCCCATGTATGTATGCTCAATGGAGAGCCCTCTACTATGCACATATGATTTATGATATTACATATAATTCACACATCTACTATGTCTATGCATTGTGGTTGCAAATGAATCTTTACTTACCTTTCACTTGGTTGGTGGCTTAGTCTAAATTTATTTAGTATTCCTCTCCAACCTTAGATGTAAAATAGCCTGTAATATTACCCAACATCAAGCACCATTCCTAATTTGGCAAGTTGAAAGCACAAAATCTCATACTAGACCTTAAACACCAAGCTATAACCTAACAATCAAGCTTTCACAAACTAGAACCCACTATAGCCCCTCAAATACCTCAATTTCTCATCTTAAATACATGCAAACATCATGTAATTGAAGTATTAAAATCTAATAGCATGTGCCTAATTGTTAACACTCAATAGCAACATGTCTAGGTTGAAACATGTTAAGTGATCAAATGTGGCAGATTCACATTTTCATATTTTCTTGCTGTCAAGTTTAGTTGCATGATAATTTTAACATCCCTAAGCATATCCAATCACTCCCAAATTTTTACCACACTTATATAACATGTATATAAATGTAACCATATCATAGAATTGCTAAAAATCACGGATATAGCTTTCCAAGTTCGGCTCTCTTCACGACATACTGAAATAGATTGTTTCCTACCGTTACAGTTTTGCACACTTCATGACATTAATGGTTTTGGCACCAAAAACCCTTTTTTGTGCACCAAAGTCTAACTAAAAACTTCCTAACACCTTTATATGAGATATTTAAAGCTTAATAAACAATAAAACCATTCATAATAATCTGAAAACCAAAGGAAAAACCGTAGATAAGTGTTACCTATGCAGATTTTGAGGTTAACTTGATGGTAATCACTTCTCCTTTGCTTTTCTTGCTTTTATTTCAACTTAGAATCAATTTGGATCACTTGGAGACCTTAAGGTGTGTGTTTGGAAGATGAAAATGGCTGAAATGAGGGTCTGGTCGTTGCTTAAGGGTGAAGGGTTTGAGGTGTTAGCTTGAGATGTTAGCTTAAGCTTAATAATAAAGCATGAGGTGGCAAGTAAATGGCAAATCTGATTTTCTCCCTTATCTTGCAGCCCAAATCTTGTGTGTCTCACCTATTTTTATTTGGTTGCAACCTATCTTAATCACCATTCGTTCTCATAGGTAATTCCTATGTTCGTTCATTCGATCTCCAAACCGATTCGCATCCGATTCTTAAAGAATTATCTAGTTTGCATTTCTAAAATCATATGCACATATGCATGGATTTGCATGCTTATATGATTATTGGTCATTGGATTATGGCGGTGTACAGAGCTCTTTTCTGGTGCATGGGATAGTAGCGTTGGTCAGGGGCCCAAGAAAGTAATGATTTTGAGAGAAATATTTTGATGCATAAAATTGCATTGTGAGCATAGCATTTTGAGTTGCATGACTTGATATTGTGGATTATTCGTTGACATGCATAATCTTTACTTGCTGAGTGTTAGCTCATATAGTCTATGCATTGTAGGTGAGTACGACGATACCTGAAGCATCTTTTATTGGCTGGGCAGCGGCTGGAGCTCCAGCAGGTGTCTGAGAGAGTGTGTACATAGATGACGACCTATTGGGCTATTTTGTTGGCTTGTTATATTTTGAGTCTGTTGTATTATATTTTTAGACTGGTACTATATTTCGCTTTTAAAACTTTACTGTAAATAAGTATGTAAATATTGGGTCGTTGTGGGTGTAGTGCTTTTATATAAATACCGATCCTGCTATATACATGACATGTGTTATAAAGTATTTTAAATAGGGTTGTTCATGTAAGAAGTGATTTATCTTTTCTTAAAGTGTTAAAAAAAATATTTCATGCATGCACACAGGTTCTATCATGTCAAATTATAATATATATCTAGTTGTGTAGTAATGGGGGTGTTACATGCATGCTCAAAGGAGAATGTCTCATTCCATAGACATTAGCGTAGGGACGCCCTGCACTAGTGCATGTATGGGTGCTTGTTGGGGAACAAGTACATCGAATGACCCTCGAGAAATTCTCAATTAGAAATATTGTTCATCAAATGAGAATTTTCTAGTTGTGATAATACATTAAGTAGTCCTTAAACTTGAGGCAACATGGTGGCCTTATGCACAACATCATGCACTTTGATGTATATCCTGATTGCATCACAATCATAATGGGGTTTACATAGGTGTATGATCTTCATCTATGGAGGTCAATGAGTGGCTAACAAATGATCCATCACCTATATAGTTTAAATAGGTGAATCTCCTATGTTTTCATAGTCCCTTATCACGAAGACCATGGCCAAGGTAGGATGAATACTAGATGCGGAGTTTTCTAGTGATTCATCAAATGATCAATGTAACTTGAAATGAGATTGTAGTTACTAAGTCATAAACTTAATGGGGAGAGTAGTTGACAAAAGGGTCGTATTTGTTTAGTACTTGTAATAGAAAATGTTCCTTGCTATTTGATAAGTTGGTTTTATACCAACAATTCATATACCTTTTGATTAACATTTGGTTTATTTTCAAGTGTTTTTGCTACATTTTATGCATTTAGTTTGAAATTTTGTAGTTAATGAAAAAAAGAGAAGAAAATGGAAAGAAACAAAAAACTTGGTTGAAATATTAAAAAATCTGAATTGTGGTGCTACTGATGGCAAGTTTCGTATTTCAATCATAACTCTTTGTCAAAATATGATTTTGACTTTATTATTAAGTCACTAGAAAGCCAAGAGATATATCTATAACTTCTATGTTTACCACAAAATCCAATTCTGTAGGTCTCAATGAGAAAAATCGAGTTCAAGAGTCAGAACTGGGCTCAATCATGGTATTTCAAGCATAACTATCTCCACAGATGTCATATTTAGTTGATTCAAGTGCCTATGGAAAGACAAGACATATAGCTACAATTCGTATGAAGACACCAAAGCCATTGCAGACTAGAAGATTGTTAAAATGGGTTTAAAGAGGCTACAGATGCTAAAGATAGAAAGTTCAATGCCTAGTTGTGCCAGGCTGTCCAGTCAGCGCCTACGCATTGCCACGAGGATAAAAGTGGCAAAATGGGTTTTTTGCCCTATTTAGGGCTTCTCCATCTAATTTTAAGGACCCCAAAAAACCTCCAAAGGTATGCGGGACGTGGGAAGGTATGCTTGGACATAAGGATTGCTACTGGACAGAGAGCTATTCTTGGAGATAAAAGAGAGTCATTCTTGGAGACAAGAAGAGCTTCAACCATTTCTTTCACTTCACAAATTGGTGAATAATTTCCATGCTCTTTCTTATGTATTTCTTGATGTTATATTCATATATGATGAACTAAACATTTCTTTCTAGAGGATGATGTAACTTTATTTGATCTTATGTTTTGAATTTCAGATATTATTAGTTCAAGTTATTCATCTTGTTTGTGTTATCTTGTTTAATATTGCATCTTGATTATTTGGTCATTAATTGAGAGTGTTTGATGTATGAGATTCGATACTCGAGAGAGGGAATATTATACATGATCATAAAGATAACATAACCTAGGAATCATAGAGTTGAGAAGCTTATGAAACCTTTGAAATTTTGAAGAATAATTCATTGAACCTTTGTACAGTTTTATTCTTGAGTTTTTATAAAGTTATTGAAATTTATATTAGAACTCATAATCAATTCGGCACTCGAGAGAGGGAATTGATGAGCATAGGAATTCTTGACTTACATGTATTGTTGACTTGAATTGGTATATTTTAGAAAGAAGAATATAGGTGATAATTAGGTGAATCATTTCTCTTATCTTTTGCAATTTTTGTATTCTACTTTGTTTAATCATCACTTGATTTTCTAGATAAAATTGAGACTATTTTAACTACAATACTTGATGTAATTTTTTATTACAATTCTTGTGGATACTCAACTCAACTCAGCATTGTATTAAAACTTGACACCGTGTACTTGTGTTTTGTAATATATTTCACAAATAAGTTTTTGGCATCGTTGTCGGGGATTGTTTTATCATAATTGCATTAATAATGTTATGACTTAGTCTTGATTTTAATTTAGATTATTTTTATTTTCTTCCCATATTTTGTTGTTGTCTTATCTTGCATTGAATTATACGTATTTGTATGCGTAAGACTAGGAGTCTTGACTTGGGTTATTTTGATATAGAAATCAAGAGGACTCTTCGAGCTATTAGAGTAGCAAAAAGAGTTGACAATCAAGCCATGGCGGATAACATCAACAATGTTAATGAGAACGCCAATCTTCTATTACAACAACCACCACCATAACAAGCTATCCGGGACTATTTTCGACCAACTATGAAGCAAAATTACTCCAGCATAGCTCGACAACCAATCAATGCTAATAATTTTGAGCTTAAACCAGCCCTCATGAGCATGGTGCAACAAAATCAATTTGGAGGAAGCGCGTTGGAGGATCCTAATGCACACTTAGCCATATTTTTGGAGATTTGTGACACCATCAAAATAAATGGAGTGCCCCCCGATGATGCCATTATACTTTGCTTATTTCCATTCTCACTCCAGGACAAAGCTAGGCTATGGTTACAATCTTTTGCACTATGTAGCTAGACTTGGAATGACTTGACACGAAAATTCCTTGCTAAGTATTTTCCACCAAGCAAGACACTTCAACTCAGAGTGAGATAGCTTAATTCTGCCAACAAGACTTTGAACCACTCTATGAAGCTTGGGAGAGGTTTAAAGATTTTCTAATAAGGTGTCCTCAACATGGTTATGAGGATTGACTGTAGGTACAATACTTCTACAATGGTTTGAATGGGCAAACTCGAACTATAATAGAAGTTGCCGCAGGTGGGACTTTGATGTCTAAGATTGCAAATGAAGCCCATATTTTGCTGGAGGAGATGGCTACTAATACATATCAATGGCCTTTCAAGAGGTCTTCCATTAAAAAGGTTGTCGGTGTTCTTAAGGTAGATTTATTTACACAATTAGTTGCATAAATTTCTACTTTTTCTAACCAATTTGCAGCTTAGACTTCTAATGGAGCTTTTCAAAAATGGATTTCATGGCATCCCCTAGCACTTCATTGATGGAAACCAAAGGTAATGAGCAGGTAAATTTTGTTAATAACCATAATTTTAATTTCAGGAGAAATCAATTACCTACTCACTACCATCCGGGGCTTAGAAACCATGAGAATTTTTCCTACGCCAACAATCAAAATGTGCTTCAACCCCCATCGAGTTACAATAATCCACCATATTCCAACCCTCAAGTAGGTGAGAAAAAGGCATCTTTGGAGGATTTGATTAGCACTTTCATTGGCGAGACAAGAGTCCGATTCAATAGGGATGAAACAAAGATAGCCAACATTGAGACTCAATTGGGGCAGCTAGCTTCAAGTTTAGGAGCTAAAATGAAATCAATGGAGACTCAAATTAGACAGTTTGCTACTAAATTTAATGCTAAAAAATATAAAAGAAACTTTCCAAGTGATATAGAATAATCCAAGGGAGCATTACAAAGCCATCTAATTTCGAAGTGGAACTAAAATCAAGGGCCCGAAAATGAAAAGTTCTAACATTGATGAGTCAATAGAAAACACTTGGAGTTAAAGTCCTATAGAGGAACAACCAAAGGAAGAAGAAAGACAATCAAATGAACAAACAGGGGCTGAGAAGCTAAAATCTACTCCCAACTTTGAAACTTCTAAATTTAATGTTCCTATTCCTTTTCCATAAAGATTTCAACAAAAAAAAACTGATTCACAATTTGCAAAATTTCTGGAAATCTTCAAGAAAATTCATATTAATATTCCTTTTGCAAATGCTCTTGAGCAAATGCCCAATTATGCCAAGTTCATGAAAGATATGATGCCAAGAAAAAGGCAATTGGTGGAGTTTAAAATTGTTAATCTCACAAAGGAGTGTAGTGTCATTTTATAGAAAAAGCTTCCTCAAAAATTGAATGATCCAGGGAGTTTTACTATTCTTTGTATCATAGGAGGATCTTTCTTTGGCAAAGCATTATGTGGTCTTGGAGCAAGTATTAATTTGATGCCACTTATAATTTTTAGAAAATTAGGAATTGGAGAAGTCAAGCCATCCACTATCACCTTGCAATTGGTGGATAGGTCTCTTCTTATCCAAGACGAGTTGTTGAAGATGTATTGGTAAAAGTGGATAAATTCATATTTCCTATAGATTTTGTGGTGTTAAATATGGAGAAAGACCAAGAAATTCCTTTAATTTTTGGTCGATCATTCCTTGCTACTAGGCATGTTTTGATTGATGTGCAATGCGGTTAATTAAATTCAAAAGTTAATGAGTATAAAGTGATGTTTAACATTTATCATGCATTGAAGTTTTAAGAGGAACCACATACTTGTAATAGGATTGAAATGTTAGAAACTTGCTTGCACGATCATTTTCTCAAACAAATACCTACTGAACCTTTAGAGCAATGCATTATTCATTCTATAATACAAGGTAATCACCATGATAATGATAATGAGGATTTAATACATTACTTGCTCTTTCTTGAATCGAGAGAGGTGGAGTTGAAGAAGGATAAATGTAAGAAAGCAATAGGAGATACCACAATCAAGGAACAAACAATATCACTGAAGTTGAAAGCACTTCTTGAGCATTTGTGGTATGAATTTTTAGGTGCTAACAATATTTTTTCGATAATTATTTCAGTATCCCTATCTCCTTTAGAGATTAAGAAGTTATTTCATATTTTAAGAGAGCATAAATCTGGTATTGGTTGGCGATTTAAAAGGTATTAGTCCTTCAATTATCATGCATAAAGCTTAATGGAAGAATCTTACAAACCATTTATTAAACATCAACGTAGACTAAATCCTATAATGAAAGAGGTTGTAAGAAATGAAGTCTTGAAATAGTTGAGTGCTGGAATTATTTATACAATTTCTGATAGTTATTGGGTGAGTTCGGTTCAAGTAGTTCCAAAAAAGAGTGGCATGGCCATAATTCAAAATGATAATAATGAACTAATACCAACAAGAACGGTTACAGGTTGGCGAGTATGTATTGATTATAGAAAACTCAACAAAGTTACTCGTAATGACCATTTTCCCCTCCCATTTATTGATTAAATGTTAGACCGACATGCAGGGTATCAATACTATTATTTTCTTGATGGTTATTTGGGGTACAATCAAATTGTCATAGCACCCGAAGATCAAGAGAAAATAACATTCACATGCCCTTATGGTACTTTTGCTTTTTGAAGAATGCCATTTAGATTATGTAATGCCCCAGCCACATTTCAAAGATGCATGATGGCAATTTTTCATGATATGGTGGAGAACATAATGGAAATTTTTATGGATGTTTTTCAGTATTTGGCTCCTCATTTAATATATGTCTACATAATTTTTCTCTTGTTTTGCAGAGATATGAGGACACTAACCTTGTTTTAAATTGGGAAAAATGCTATTTTATGGTAAAAGAATGTATTATTTTAGGTCACCGAGTGTCTTGTGAAGGATTTGAGGTTGACCGATCAAAAATTATTTCTATTGAAAAACTTCCACCACCAAACAATGTGAAAGCTATTCGTAGTTTTTGGATATGCCGGGTTTTAGAAGATTCATTAAAGATTTTTCAAAAATTGTAAAACCTTTATGCAACCTTTTGGAAAAAGATAAGCCATTTGACTTTAATGTTGATTGCTTACAGGCCCTTGATTACATCAAGAAGGCTCTCATTTCAGCTCCTATTATGGTGGTACTTGATTGAACCAACCATTTGAACTTATGTGTGATGCTAGTGATTATACGGTTTGAGCAGTGTTAGGATAAAGAAAAGATAAAATTTTCAGGGCCATTTACTCTCATTAGATATTGGCAATTCAATATAAAAGACATCATACCTTGATTTTTTTTGGCAATTAATCCAGCCCCGTTACATCATTTTCCACATCCCCCAACATTTTCACATCCAACTTCTTTTCTTCCAAATTCTCCATAAGGAGATTTTTTTGTAAAGTAACCTTCACTCCATCTTTGCTGATGAATTCAAGCATTTGTTGTGACTTGGGATCAATAATGTCAACTTCTTGGGATACATCAAGTTTGAAAGAAATTACTACTGGCAAAATTCTCATTCTCACACAAGAAATAGTATTTCAAATCAGATAGCAAAGGTTTCAAATTAATCACAAGAGCTTTAATACTTCATGGAACAGATTATACTATTGATGATGAAAGTTCTTCAAACCTTGGCTTCTAAAAATAATTTTTTCTTGTACTTGCAAAAATTTAGAGAGAGAATTAGAGAGTGTCTTTTTACAAATACTTTCACTTTCAAAATAAGTTTCCAAAGGATCTAAAGAATTAGCGGTAGTAAAATATTCATGAACAAGTTCCTTGATTGAATCCACTTCTTGTACTTCGACATCTTCTGCATATTGCTTACAAACATTAAACACATTTAGTTCTAAAGTTATATTTCCAAAAGATAACTTCAAAATACCATTTTTATAATTAATCAGAGCATTTGAAGTTGCAAGACAATAAAGACCCAAAATGATAGGAATCTGTATATGTGTATGTGCAATAGGCTTTATGTCCAAAATAATGAAATCCACAGGAAAGTAAAATTTATCAATTTATACCAACATATTCTACTACTCCCATTGGAAATTTAATGGAATGGTTAGCTAGTGGGAGTACAACAGAAGTTGTTTTAAGTTCTCCCAAACCTAACTATTCATAAACTGAGAAAGGTGAAAGATTTACACTAGCACCAAGATCAAGCAAAGCATACTTTATTCTAGTGTTTCCTATGGTACATGAAATGGTTGGATAACCGGGATCTTTGTTCTTGGTGGGTGGAGTGAATTGTTGAATGATTGAACTAACACTTTCAGTTAAAAATATCTTTTTCTGTACATGATATTTTCTTTTGATTGTATACAAATCTTTCAAAAAATTGGCATAAGATGGCACTTGCTTGATTACATCAATAATGGAATATTAATTTTGAGTTGTTTAAAACCTTTAAAGATTTCAGCATTTGAGTTCAATTTTTTATTTGGTTGCAATCTTTGAGGAAAATGAGCTAGAGGTGAGTATTTTTCTTTTTCATCATTTTCAAACTCACCTTCCTTAAACTTACCTTCATCATCAAGACTATTTCCATTCTTTATTTCTAAATATAGATTGGAAAATTTCTCCTTTGAATGAATAGTCTTGTCAACAACTTTTCCATTCCGAAGAGTTGTAATCGAATTAGCTTCCTTGATTGAATTTTCATCTGAAGAAGAAACATGACACTGAGTGGAAGGATTAGGTTGTGGTTGAGCAAGAAATTTACCTTTTTCATGAGTATGAAAAGAAGTTGTCAGTGTTAAAAGTATACTTTTGATCATTGATGGCTTATGAAGTCTGGTTATTAATGTTTGTTTGTCTATACATGAATGCTTGCAAAGTATCCTCAAGGGATTTTGTATGTGGAGCTGGATAAGAAGGAAAGTTTTGGTGGATTTTGTGAATGTAGCGGTTGGGCACGGTTATCATCTTGCCAACTAAAATTTGGATGATTTCTCCATTGTGGATTGTAAGTTTCAGAATATGGAGAATAGAATTTTGAATGTGTTCATGGCATTTGTTTATGCTGGAATATTTGGGCATTCACTGGTGGAGTGTCCCATAAGTTCACAAATGCTACAAACTTCCTCATCTTGCATAGATCTGATTTTCTTTACTTTTTTAAGTTCCATGGCCTCAACTTTTTTTGTTAAACTAGCAATCCTAGCATTTAGATCATCTTTTTGACCTTGGTAATATTTTCCTGTATTACTATTAGCAAGATTAGATCTAATAAAACCTTTAGAAGAATTAACACTATGTCATGATTGAGAGTTTTCTGCCAAATGGTCTAGATATTCTAAGGCTTCATCAAGTTCTTTATTAAGAAACTCATTATTACATATTATTTCAATAAATTATTTTGTTTCAAGAGTCAAACCTTCATAAAAGAAACTAATTAAGCACCATTTTTCAAAACTATGATGTTGGCATGAGTTCAACAAATTTTTAAATCTTTCCCAATATTGAAAGAAAGTTTTATTCAAATTTTGAGAAAAATTTTGGATTTGTCTTTTCCAAGCATTAGTTTTATGAGTAGGAAAAAACTTTTTCAAAAATTTAGCTTGCATTTCTTGCCAACTGCCAACTGGCCTAGGTTTTAAAAAGTTAAACCAAGTTTTTGATTCATTTTTTAAAGAAAACAAAAATAATTTGAGCTTAACAATCTCATTTGTACAAGTTTGATTATAAAAAATGGCACATACTTTATTAAATTCTTTCAGATACAAGTAAGAGCTTTCAGAGTTTAAACTATGGAAATTAAGAAGTAAAAGGATCATACCTGACTTGAATCGAAAGTTATTTGTATTGAGAGGAAAAATGAAATAAGAAGTAGAAGAATTTCTAGGAGGTTGCAAGTAATAATGCATGTTATACACCTATTGATTCTCATTTTCATCCTAAACACTTTCATTTTCAGCCATGGTGGAAGTGTGTGAAGTGGCTCAAACAAATTTCCAAACAAAGTTTCACAATTATTTCTAACTAAACGATGAGAATTATGATTACGATACCATATGAACATATAACCGTAAAGAAAATAAACACACAATATTTACAAAGGAGAAATATTTACAATTCTGAAAATATACGTTGTCTTTCCCGACAACGATGTCAAAAAACTTTCTACAACTTTAAGGTTGCAAACCCAAGTGCAGGTTATATCAAGTAATAAATTTCTTGGGAGTTTGAGATCTATCCGCAAAGAAGTTGTTTGAAGTTTTCAAGATTATATTTTTTAAAAGATAGGTTTTATGTGGTTTAGAATATTAAGAAAAAATTATACTATAACTAAGAAATTAAAGTAATAAAAGTATTGAGAATTAGAAATTCGCTCTTGAGTTTTGGATAAATAAATGATTATTTATTCTTTTACCTATGCCACTATTAGAATTCATGCATAATAAAGGTTCCAATGGGAAGATGTTATCAAATAGCTCATGCATTAAGATAATCATAATATTGTCGTACTATTTGTAAATTATCCCTTAACACCAATACTTATTTATGGGATCAAGTATTTATACACACCTTTGTCTACAACAAATTAAGATTTTACATTAGTAGTTGGTAGAGTAGAACAGTACAATAAGCTAAATAAACTCAAGTATTTGTTACGCCATTGGTGATACAAAAATCAAGAATTGCCACTAAACAATAAATGTTTCAAATTTAAACAATAATATAGCACACCTGAATATTATGCACCTTTATAATCATTTTTCTTCTTCCATCAAGTGGTTCACCCTTTTTTCTCAGCTAATTAAAATTTAAAAATACATAATGAAAGTAGAAAAGACTAAAAATAAAAGAGAAACTAGATAATACATTTCAATTACTACTAGAAAACTTAGCCTAAAGAAAGATAATAATAAAACTTTTTCTCCTCCAAGGGTTTTTATGTGTCTTGAATGATATTCAAGAGCTCCTATTTATAGTAAAAGAGTGTCTAAATTGGTATCTTCAAATTCACTCGAAATGCACTCCAAATTTATCTCAAATATGCTCTAAATTCACATGTTCTTTTCAAATCTAAATTTTGTAACATATTTTTCTCCATTAAATCAGCTAATTTTGGAAAAGTAATCAGCATAAAAGCTATGTATTTTTCTGTTAGCTTTATTTTTCAACTTGAATCACCTAATTCCAACTACTAGGGAGAAAGTTATGCTTGATTTAAAGAAATGTGTTAGCACATATAGATCCCTTCCAATACACACAGAATTTTCTGCTTTAATCAAGGTTGAATTGGGCTGAGCTTCCAACAGTAAAGTTTTAGTTTTATTTCTTGACTTTCAAATAAACTAAGATTTAGGTCCATAGAGCTTTTGAACATGGAATTATGCCCAAAATATAAAAACTACACAAGTTTGGAAATATGCTTATTTTGAATTTAATGCAAGCCCAACAATCACTTGCAAAGTCCAAATATTTTCTTGTAAATATTTTGATCTACACATGATAGACTTAGGCAAAAATGGTCATTTTCTTCTAATTGTGATACTTCTTTGATCCAATAAAATATTATCTCCCAACTTGCTCACGAAATGTGTTGTCTTTTTTGTTTTATTTTGACTCTTTTTTATCTCTTTTTGTTTATTGATTCCCTAACACAAATTATTAATAAAACTATAACATTAACAAGAATAAAATAAGGAAAGTATAAAGGATTTGATACAAAAATATATCAAAATATACACTTATCAACTAGGAAAGGGATAAGGATGAGATAGGAAAGAGTTGGAGACCTAATGGGATTAGTTCAAGACCACCTTATGTATATAAATAAACAAAGGGGCTAAAAATTACTTAGTCTTGGCACTCCAGATTTTCGGCAATCATCCTCTTTTCCTCTCATTCTTTTGTGTTTTATTTTCTACTACAAGAAAAGCCACTCCGTCACAAAAGTTCCATCCTTTTTTTTATAAAAGATAAATTCTTCTAAACACTTGTTGATTTAAGAATTGTTCATCACCCTCAAATTAGATTAGATACAAAGAGTGTGAATTCTTTAGCAAGGGATTATACTTGTGAGTTTGCTCGAAGTGTGGATACCATTAGAGGGGATACGGTTGGAGTTTTTGGTGAACTTTTGGGAGGATTCAACAAAAGAGTTTGTGATAAGCTTGTGAAGATGTTCGTGTGGAGCTTGAAGAATTTGAATTTCTTCATACCCTTCATCAACTAGATTGCTTGAAAGGTATAATCGCAAAACTAAGTTGTTTATTTTATTAAGCTAATAATCAGAAACACAAATCGAAAATCACATCAAATCCGAGATTAGTTTTTAATATATATAATGTATGTTTTATCTCAATTGTTGAAAAGTTTTAATTTTTGTTGTGTTTACTATCCCGTAATTTTGCGAACCTAACAATGCATGTTTAGTAGGAGTTTGTGTTTGGGTATTCTTTTAGTTTAGACACATTTCAAATTTTATTTTATGCAGAATACATAATATAATTTATTTTTAGACTTTGATTTATTTGCAATTTTGCATGATCAATTAAATAATATAAAATATGACAAATTGGAAATAGACATGTTTAAGGTCATATTATATATAATTTTCATGCTACACATCCATACTCGATCTAATCACTGAATATATTGGTATGGTAACCATTGATGGGTCTAGTTACCATTTAAGTGTAACAAAGATCAATTTGATCTCATGCTAATATATGAGATGGACCAGATTGTAACTAAGGAGATATTTCAAGGATAGATAGCATTTTTAGTATACACTCAAGATTTTGTAATATAATTATCTCATGTAGTATATGTAGTCCAAGTAGGAGACTTTTGGGTTTTATTTAATTTCTCAATGTGAGATTACATATTTAAGTGATAATATATTGTGGGCTATCTAATTTAATAGATCCATATAAGTAATCTATAGATTGAACTCTAGAAATATCTATTGGGTATGATTTTTACAATGTGTAGAGACCCAATACTAGTCTAATTAGGGTTGATAAGACTTTAATTGACCTAGTAAATAAGGAACATATAGGGTTATATTCCTCAAGTCAAATAAAATGTTATGATCTTCTCCTATTTTCTTATCTTAGACAGAGAGCATATACAGCAATTAAAAAGATTTAGCTATGGAAGATGCTAACCCCCATCACTATAGATTCATGTATGCATCACTATGGATCAAATATACACTTCTAATTTAGTATTTATTTTCTTGATAAATCTACATGATAATCTTAAGTTAAATGATTATTAATCATATTTGTGTTAAAGTCTAACAAAACTATCTTTCTACATGCAACAATGCGAGTTTAGAAGGGACTCGGGAAATAAAATATGGAGAGGAAGAAATAATTAAGGCTAAGAAAGGAGAAGAGCATCATCACGTGGCCCTTACTTGATATCCTTGTTACACCCCCAAAGCACTGCTCGAGATGAAATATTTTTAGTGGTAGCTAAGCAATAGGGTTTAGTCTAGTGACCTAAGAAAATAAAGGATAACCAAATGAGACTAAAATCTGATAAGTACTATTGTTTTTGTTGTGATAAGCACATACTATTGACTATGGTCACTGCCTTAAAATGAGATTGAAAAGTTGATACAAAGGGACACTTGAAGGTGTTCATAGATTGACACTAGAAGCTCACTGAAATGACCTACAACTGCTTGAGACCTCGCGAGCTCGAGGTCAGCTGCTTGAACAACCAAAAGGAGTCAGTAGGAGAACCCATGATGATGATAACCCCACGGCAGGTATCATCGTCTTTATCTTAAGAGGCCAAGTAAGTAGAGACTTTTTTAATGCTAGAAAAACGATTCTCTTGGGGCAAAGAAATAAACTCATTCACAAGTTGAACCCTGCTAAGCATATATTTCATTTTCAAGAGCATAGAGAAGAGATTTCATTTTGCGATCAAGACCTAGATTTGCAAAATAGGTAACAATGATGAGCTAGTATCTCAGCCACGCTCACGAGTTTTTAGGTTAATAAAAATTGGTGGATAACAGGAGCTCTACCAACATTATTTTCTATGACCCATTCAGTTAGCTAAGAATGGACAATGCTTGACTTGCGAAGATGAACACCCTACGGGGTTAGCAGTGAGGTGGTTAAAGCATTAAGAGATATCTCTCTCTCTGTCTTAGGGATCTTATCCCAGAAGGGCGACTAAAATGATCAAATTCATGGTGGTTAAAGCTATCTTTACCTACAACATTATACTAGGGAGATCAAGCCTCAACCTCTTTTATGTCGTAGCCTCCACCTATCACATGAAATTGAAGTTCCCCACTCCAAGTAGAATAGGGAAAATTATGGGAGGCCAAAGGATGGCACACGAGTGTTACGTCAATACCCTAAGGAGGTTGAGAAACACACTGAACACTTGGGAAAGAGTTAGACATGATCCGAACAGAGGTTAAAAGGCCATCAACTTTAACTCTTGAGAAATAAAAGGCCACTAAAGGAGGAGCTATTGCGAAAGAAGATAAAGTTCAAGGAGATGAGGTGGATGGCCAATGTAAAAAAATACGACTCTTAGTTTTCTATGATGATTTCTTAGCGTTGAATGTTCTAAGAAGATTAACTCTTTGCAGTTAGAATCTTCATTATTTTTATGTCTTTTAATTAAACACCTATCCTTCTTGGCAATGAGATTCTCAATGAATTTTTTGATTTGAACTTCATATAAATTTAAATAAGCGAAACAACAAAAATATGAGATAGCAGATATGTCTCTTAAGAACCCCGAAAGTGAGAAGATCATTTGAGGTCAAAGAAGATATAATTGGCCCCAGAGTACCCTCATCTACTTTCTTTGAGGTCAAAAATATGAATCCTGCCTTGGGAATCTTGGGATTTACCACCTAAATTTAGTAAAGCCTAACTTCGAGAAGTTTCAAGAATTCCCCTCGAGGTAAGAATATTAAAAGTTACACAAGTCTAACAATTAAAATAGCATAGACTATAAGTGACTCCCTCGAGGCCAAAGGTCTAAGACTATAATTGGCTCTGAAGATCACAAACTTCTTCCCAAGGTTATCGGCAAATTCAAGCCACAAAAGTTAAAGTAACTCCCTCCAAGCTAAGAAATTCATAATTACATAGTTGGCTCTGAAGATCATAAACTTCTTCCCTAAGGTTATCCACGATAATTAAAATCCCTTTGAGAATCATAAGAAAGCTTTAACTCATGAGGTCGACGGAGTGAGGTCAAGGTAAAGCTACTTAGATGAATATCCAAAGAGACCTCTATATAACTCAACGAATGAGGTACTCATCATCAAATAAATATTTTGACCCAGTCAGCTTGAGCAAAGACCCAGATCATCTACTAAGGCCTCAGCCTAGGACAAGGTAGGTTCCCGCCTATTACCACTCCACCAACACAACTAACTTTAACCTATGTACACCTAGGTCGAGATATAGGCCCCCGAGAGGCAAAGACCCTATAAGCCTTGTCTCAACCTAGCAAGGTCAAGGTAGTACCTCAGCATGCCAGGCTAAGGTAGCCGAGGTACCATAACCTCAACCTGCTAAAGTCGAGGTTGTGCCTCGTCGAGGTTGTGCCTCTGCATGCTGCCTCAGCATATCATGCACTGGCAGTGGAAAAGCCACGACCTCAACCTACTATGGTCGAGGTTATGCTTTTGCACGTAAGTCGAGGCAACCAATGCCATGCCTCGATCTTAGCCTAAGGCTGTGGCCCTATCTTGACTTGCTAAGGTTGAAGTTGCACCTCGACAAGCCAGGTCGAGGTAGCTGATTGCCATAGCTACGACTTAGGGTTGGGGCCACGCCTCAATTTGGTAAGGTCAACATAGTAAGGTCGAGGCTGCTCCTTGACTCACGTCTATCGGTCTTACTGCCACCACCTCGCTTATCACTACTCGATTCAAGCGACTTAGAAATATTCCCATACTTTGTTCTTCATAATGTAAGAAATAAGACAAATAAGGTCAAGGCAATGCCTCAACCTAATTCCCCGGTGTTGAGATGAGAAATTTTTTTAAAAGTGTTTATTCATGTTTGTCTGCCTAGCTTGGAGGCATTATAGGTGTTTAAATAGGAAAACTACGAATAAGTCCCCAATTTGTTGCAAACTATTAAAACAATATACTTTTTACTGTTAAGACTAAAAGGTGCTATTTTTACACTCAAAATGATAGAATTTAGCTAAAATCAAGTAAGCTCCAAGCAGAGACTAGAGTTTTATTTAGAAAGTCATTTCTACCTAAAAAAGTGGTATTTTTTTTATCGAAAATGATATTATCTGACTTTTCGATCAAACTAGACCTTTTGGGCTTTTGGATGATCTCGTTGGACCATGAATTCCAATTTCATATGCATTGCAAATGGCAAACACGTGTCATAGATTGAGAGTTAATCTCTCTAGAAGAGACGTTTCCCACCGAATAAAGCCTAGCTAATCTAGCACTTTACTCCCAGCTAACTTTCTTCTCTAAAATCCATAAGGGCCCAATAATTTGATAGACCCACTCCAATGGGTCCAAGAGTGGAGGGCTACAACTTTAAGGTTGCAAACTCAAGTGCAGGTTATAGTAAGTAATAAATTTCTTGTAAGTCCGAGGTCGATCTATAGGAAAGTTGTTTGAAGAATTCAAGTTTATATTTCTAAAAAGATGGAGTTTATGTGAATTAAAATATATGAACAATTAATGAATGATGTAACTAAAGAAAAATCGAAGTAATAAAAGTATTGAGGATTAGGGATCAACTCTTGAGTTTTGGATAGAGAAATGGTTATTTATTCTTTTTACCTCTATTAATTGCCATAATTGGAATCCATACATAATGAAGGTTCCAATGGGAAGATATTATCAAGTAACTCATGCAATAAGGTAATCATGATATTGTCTTACTATTGCAAATTATCTCTTAACGCCAATACTTATTTATGGGATCTACCATTTATGCACACCTTCATCAACAACAAATCAAGGTTTCACATTAGCAGTTGGTGGGGTAAAACCGTACAATAAGCTAAATAAACCCAAGTATTTGTTGTGCTATTGGAGATACATAAATCAAGAATTACCACAAAATAAGTAGGGTTTAGATCAAAAATAAAAATAATAATTCAACATACTTAAACAATTTCTACCCTTATAACCATTTCTCTTCCTCCATCAAGAGATTCACCCTTTTTCCTCAGCAAAATAAAATTTAGAAAGACATAATAAAAGTAGCAAAGACTAAAAATATAAGAGAAACTAGAGAATGCATTTCTATTACTACTAGAAAACTTACAATACTAGAAAACATACAAACTAGATAACTTAGCCTAAAGAAACCCTCTATCCCCCCTCCTCTTACAAGCTTAATACATGGCCTATTTATAGTACTTGGAGTAAGCTAGAGGCCAAACAAATAATGGAGGGGTTAATCAAGTGGTATGCTAGTTGCCAAGAGTTGGTAAGTTGTTACACAAATTTCTCACCCACTGAATTGAATTACATTTTTTGGTTAGATACATCCAGATTTTGAAGATATGTGAAGAATCCAAATTGTATATATTTCAACTCTGATATATTTTCATATATCGTTTTTCAAATTTGGCGTCGGATAAAGGAGATATGGTCAAATTACTGAGTCATGTCCAAGAGCCGCCCTTTAACAGCAGCAGCAACTTGTAGCCTATGGTTTTACCATTTCAACACATTTTCACACCATCTTGTCTTCAGCAAACTTATTTATTTACCTATTGCGTATAACATATCCGAATTTCAACCCAAAATAAAATTTAGTATCAAGATATATAACCGAATTGGTAAAATAAGTCAATACTGGGCTGAACTCTGATCCGAATTTTGGTGATCCATTTTGTACAACTACTTGGACGAATTTTCTGCTATCATTAAGACTGAATTGGGCTGAGCTTCCAACATAAAAGTTGTATCTCTATCTCTTGGCTTTCAAATGAAATAAGCTTCAGGTCCATAGGGCTTTTGATCATGAAGTTATGTTCAAATTATAAAAACTGCACAAGTCTGGAAACATGCTTCCATTTATTCCCTAACACAATACATTAATAAAACAAGAATATCAACAAGAATAAAGCAAGAAAAGTATAAAGGATTTGATAGAAAAATATGTCAAAATATGCACTTATCAAATTCCCCCACACTTAACCCTTGTTTGTCCTCGAGCAAGCTTAAAACAAACATAAACTAATCCACTTTCGTAGGAAATCACGATTGCATTTAGCATATGCAACAAGTCTTTAAACCCCTAGGTGGCCCATAGAGGACGAGTTATAGTCTCGTGAAGGTTTCTAGCAGTGATACCTACAAACACCTATAATAACTATCTTCCAACTTTTATTCTCATAAAGCAACAAAGTAATATGAAAATAAAATCAAACAAGTGTTGAGTTTAACTCTTAGTCATTCAAAAATCAATACATTTCCACAATAAGCATACTCAAGTGTGTGTGTGGACAGTTAATGTCAATAGTGATGAAATTATGCACGCTTCAAATAAGTGAATTCTCATAAAACCTTACAAAAACCATCACCCAATCTCTAACAAAAAAGTTAAACATCATAGGTTCTTCCTTCGGTGCAAATCTCCACTACACTGAAGGCACCACACGAAATCAAAAGATTTTCAACAAATGTTGTAATGGGGCCAAATGGTGGTGATGTAGCTATGAAATAAAAGGATATGATGCAACAAAGGTTCTAAAAACTTCATGAAATTAGAGACATAGAATTTATCGATGAAGAATTCTCAAACTCCATAAATTTCACACTGAGGTCTATTGTTATTGAATTGGATCCCTCTTATTCATCTTGCAACATCTCATTTTTAGTTGCAACTTGTAGCACTTTGCAAAAAAAAAAAATTCTTCTATTTTTTTTTCTTATTATTGTTTATTTTTTCTTTTAAAAGAAACTCCCCCACACTTATCTTCTATTCCAACCTGAATTTCTTTTGTAAGTTCAAGCTGTTAATTGAATGTCTCTTAAATTTCAATCATTTTTAGAACAAGGGTTGGATAATAGTATATTTAGGCTAGGTAAAAAGATATGGTTACAAAAAAAAATATTTATTTATTGTAAGGCTTAAAGTGGTTTACTAGGGGATGTTTTCTTGAAACATCATATAGGGAACAACCTGATTTGGCAATGGTGCTAGAAAGCCTAATGCCTTAATCATTTTTCTAGTGGTGCACTATCAGTCGTTCGCCTCGACAGACCAAAAGTAAAAGTTCTAATACTCAACCCCTACATGTTGAAAATTCAAGTGATGATTAGAGCAAGGGCATAAGAACTATCTATTTTGACATGATTGTCTTCACACTAAATAACATAACTATTTGTGCAAAATAAAATTTGAGTATAATTATCGCAAAAATATATTAACCAAATAACAATATCAAATTCCAAAACAACACCCATCATCAATCAAACTATATTATTCATGCTTAATTTTAATCATTGAAGTTGGAAGAACCTCTACGACTCAAAAAAAATAATTGATAATTCACAAACATTTGTTAAGAACTTCACAAACCTACCATGTTTTGCAAAAAATGGGGATGCGTCTCAAGAGTGTTACAATTACCTTTTACTCAGCCACCTTTTTTCATGCTTTCAACGAACCCATCAAAAAAACACGTTTTATTTTTATTTATTTATTTGTTTTTATTTTTTTTATTTTTTTTATTTTTATTTTTATTTTTTTTATTTTTTTTAAATACTAGAAAAACACACATTGAACATACAAGACATGATATCAATTATCCCTCCCCCCAACCTAATCGAGACATTATCCCCAATGTCAAAAATAGATAGGAAAGTAGAGTTTGAAAGATATCACCTGAAGCTGAAACAACAAAAAAAACACATATTATTAGATAAAATCATTAACAATAAGTATCATAGACTGAGAGTCAAATTCAATTTGCATTTTCGACCATTGTTCCTGTTGGACCAATCCATATTAGCCAAGGCTGGATCAGGTTCTGACACATATGCTAGAAGTTGATCAATCAGCTGGTCAGGTGTCGGAGCAGAAATGATGATTCTTCTCGCAGAAGTTGAAATAAAACTTTTTTTCACAGCATGATCTACAAAAGATAGCAAACCATCATAAAAACCATTAACATTAATAATACTTATAGGTTTTTGGTGAATGTTGAGTTGTGCCCAAGAGACAACTTGGAATAATTCCTCTAGTGTACCAAAATCGCCAGGTAGAATGATGAATGCATCCGCATTGTTTAACATGTTAGGCATTCTGTCTTAAATATGTGACACTTTTAACTCATCTCTAATTATCATTCCTGTGATATTCTGTACTATTAAAGATTTTGGATAACTCCCAGAACTTTGACACCTCCTATATAAGCAGAAATAGCAACACTCTCTATTAACCCCAAACTGCCTCCCCCCATATACTAAGTGAATTTTTCTTTCTGCTAAAGTTCTACCAAGTGAGGTTATTGGCTGCTCCTATAAACTCACCATTTTTTTCTATATTAGATCCACAAAAAACACAAATGGAATTAAATTTGCAAGTTGAAGAAACTTTATTTTTTTTTTAATTTTTTTTTTGAAAATAAGTTGTGCAAAAATAGAGTGAGTATGGTGATATTTATTGAGGTGTGAACAGGGAATGCATTTATTGCATGTCTTTTTCTTTTATCAAAAAGGTTGAAAATAAGGATACATACGAAATTTAAAAATTACCTACTAACACGTGTATGTACATGTAGTTGTGATTGTGGCTTACACCTTCCTCTAGTTTTACGTCCAGTAATGGTTTAAACGCCCTCTATGGGTCGAGGATATGCTTCCCATCCAGTTTTCTTATAAACTGGAAAATAGGGTCTTTTAATGTCAGATTCCCAAGACTATAAAGCTCATATTCATTTTGAAAACAATCCCATAAATAAAGAATTGCACATTGTACCAATACACATGAATGCGTCTCAAGAGTCAATATAATGTGATCTAAAGACTCCTTACTCAGTCTATCCATAATGAATTTAAGTTTATCTTCTCGATTTTAGAGACCATTCCTAAAGAACGATATTTTCTGTTGCAAGTCCATCTAGCACAAATATGATAAACTTTCATTTTTTTCGCCCTTCATTTTTTTGAATATGTGCTTTTACCAAAATCAAACATGTATCTAGTAAGCAAATATGGAAACTCATGTGAAAACTCATCTGCCCTTACCTTTGCTTCAATTATCCATCGTATGTCCTCCGGGATGCCTTGTGCATAAGCATCCTCAATCTTTCAATCCTGATTTTATAAATTTTCAAAATTTCATTTTTAGGAAGAAAAGGAAATCATTTTTTGAGAGTTAGAAAAATGTCACCCATTTTGAAAAGAACAAGAAAAGAGAATGAGAAATGTCACCCATTCTGACCCGTTGACCACGGTCCGGTCACGGGCCGGGTCCGGTTTGGACCCGGCCCGTGGTCGGGTCTACCTACTGCTACCTTAATTATGAACCAAATAGGTCACACCCAAATTGGGATAGTCCACTTCTAATCTAAAAGTAATCCAAGGAGTTGGATTAAGTTAATTAATAAAGATTAATTAACTAGAGATAGAATTAATTCAAGAAATTAAATTAATTCTTCCAATCAAATAATAAGTTTATTTATCTGGACCTAATTAAGATTAGGGTCTCACAGTGAGTGAATTAATTGATTGATTTGATCAATTAACTAATGGACTTAAATTAATTGAGCCAAAATTAATAACATGATTACTTACGTTGGGGCTAATTTAATTAGTAGCCTTATGTAGCCAACTAACTAAATTGGGCTTGATTAATTGATGGAGATCAATTAGAGGAAAAAGTTAAGTTAATGGGCTCCTACGAGAGGCTCATTAGGAGTCTACAATTGGAGATTAAAAGGATTCTTATCTTTGATGGAAATAAATAAGATGAGGAAGGAAAGAGATATAATACAGTTGGAAAGGGATCAAAACCTAATTGGATTGTAATTAAAACAACATGTGTACATATGCACACATGATAGGGCCAAAAATGACAACTCTATGCGAATCAATTTTTTGCCCCCCCTTTTAGTAGTCTCTCTTTATTTTCTTCTCTCAAAGTCTTATATATTTCCATCAAAATGTTCCACTCATTATGATAAAAAGCTCAAGTCTTTATTCACCAAGTTGAAATAAAATTTGAACTTCGCTTCCAACTTCTAGATTAGAAACAAAGATTGTCAATTTTCTAGCAAG
This sequence comes from Paulownia fortunei, assembly GCA_019321725.1. NCBI lineage: Eukaryota > Viridiplantae > Streptophyta > Magnoliopsida > Lamiales > Paulowniaceae > Paulownia > Paulownia fortunei. The sequence continues at coordinate 6,306,031 of CM033110.1, forward strand.
AATTGTTGATCCATGGACTCGCACGAGGTGTGGATACTAGTAGTGGGATGACGCATTGATTCTTGAGTTAATCAGTTTCTATACTGGGATATGATTTGAATTGTTCATACATTATTATCAGTCGGAGTGCTTTATTTCAGGTATATTGCAAATCTTATATTTAATTTACTACAACAAAATAATTGCATGAAATCCGAGAGTACATGTTTAAATTAGTTTATGCATGTACGAAAATTTTAAATTTCAGCTGTGTATACGTCCTACAATTTTACAAGCCCAATATTTTTTACATCCATATAATACATCAAGTAAATAGTTTAAAACTTATACTTGAAGCTTCCAGTTGATGAAGATGGTCTAGAAACAACTCAAGTCATTATCTTGCACAAACTTCTTTAAAACTCCAACCCCTTGGTGGAAACGAATCGACTAGAACCCTAAGTATTATTCCTCTAAGTGTATCCACATATCAGAAGGCCACATGCAAACGAACCTATGCTAGTACGTATCGAATCGATAAATCTATTCTAAGAAATATAGTGTATGGAACAAGGATAAATCACAATTTATCTTGGGCGTATTGATTCAATCTTAATTCAACTTATGAAAAAAGAATTAACTAAATCACAAAACTAGAACTATGGTATTGTGGAATACTTGGACAAGAGAAAGAAGAAAGCAATTTTCTTGAAGAGAGAGAGGGAGAGGGCTGAAAATTTCACAAGCATAAGCTTGTAATTTTGGGCCCCATATGCTTGCTTATATAGCATGTGTGATTCCATCTATATAGAATCTCCTTTCTTATCCAATTCTTATTCCTACAAGGCAAGTCTTGTACCCTAAGTACAAGATTATGATCTTAATTCATCTAGGAATTAAATCTCTATTTATTTCCTAATGAGCTTTCTACAAACCCATACCCAAAGGAGCTTGACCTAATTAACTAATTGGGTCTAATTTAATTGATCCAATCAATCAAATCAGTTTATCTTATGAATTAGAAGGCCCACTCTAATTAATTGGTCCAATCAATTAATTATTTGCTCCATGATAGGCTACCTAATCCTTTTTGTTAATTAATTAATCCAATTAATCAATTTAATTAATTCAGCATTTGAATTAAATAAGCCCAATATAATTAATTTAATTCAACTCATGAATTAATTCTTATGCAAGAAATGGACTTGTCAAAGTTAGCGTGTAACCCTTTAGGTTCACCCATAAGCTAGTAGTGGACTCACAACTCTTACGATTGAATTGAATAATTAATTATTTAATTATTTTTATTAATTAATTCAATTGAATAATCATTTTGGAATTAACTTATTAATTTTAAGAACCTCACCAATCATGGGTAGCAACTAGAAAAAAGACATGGAGACCTAGATATAGGTGAAAAAGGCAAATATTTCTAATTACGAATATCATGCAAGTACGACCCTACCATCAATTGATCTCTCGATTAAGCCTGGGGTATAAATTATTAGTTGAAACTAAAATACCTTAATTTTAGATACGTTTTTTTTATTTGTTTTTTCATTGCATGTTCAGTCTTCAGTTACTGTGACGAATGCTCAATTTGGGATTACTGATGCTATTGATGTGATGTTTGTCTATGCAGATGTCATATTCCAGAAGATCAAGGTGTGCGCTAACTCCTTATTTTATCTTAATCTCCTTGTTGTAATTATTGATGCTAACTCCTTATTTTATCTTAATCTCCTTCTTGTAATTATTAATTCGGTATGTAGTTTCTACTTATTTGTTTGAAATACTTATTTATAGGTACTCTGATTCTCCTTCACCTTACAAGCGCTACAGTAGGTCTGTCTCCAGGTCTCTGTCAAGGAGCAGGTCAAGGTAATTTGTGGACCTGAATTACTTCATTTTCATTTGCTTTGTATGCTTGGATTTGCCTCTTTTTAATTAGGTTTGTATAAATGATGTTTCTTGTTGAACAACTGGTAGGAGTCATGATTCCAATGATGCTGAGAATCCCGGAAATAATTTATATGTGACAGGACTTTCAAAAGGTCACAAAGAGACACTTTGAGAAGCACTTTTCAATTGAAGGAAAGGTATGGGTGAAATGCTGCATATATTCCCTCCATTTTGTTAATATCATCAAGGTTGATTTGTCCGCACTATAAATTTCTCAAAATTTGTATAGTGCTCTGCAGATATGATAATAACATTGACTTGTGTAATGGTGTGTTTTGATGATGCTAAATTTCTGAGCAGCAATTGTTTGGTTTTTCAGGTTGAAGATGTTCGCCTTGTTGATCCATGGACAAGGGAATCTTGTGGGTTTGGTTTTGTGACTATGTCAACTTTGGAAGAGGCTAAACGCTGCATCAAGTACTTGGATCGTTAAGTGCTTGAGGGTAGGGTTATTACAGTGGAGAAAGTAAAAATTCTAGTTCATAGTCCTTTCTACATTGTCTGTCTGTATGTTCTCTTATTTATTACATTGGGTTTGAAAGTCATACTTTCTTCTTGCCTAAAGTTTCTTTGGCAACAGGGCAGCTGTGTGTAGCAGCTCTTCACCAAACTAACAAATTAAATCATGCAAATAGCAAACTGTTATTTCAAAGGGGTTGTATGCCCTGCATTTCTCTCTCTCTTGCAATTTTAATCTTATCGCCATTCAGTTGCTGCAGCTTCATCTTTTGCCCCTTGTTTACATAATATCAACTTAGACAATGTTGTTTGGTGTGTTGGAGGCAGCTAAACTCATAGGTTATATTCGATTTTGCAGGTTAGAAGACGGAGGGGCCGGACACCTACTCCAGGAAGGTATCTTGGGCTAGGAACAGTTCATGGTGAGATGGATTGCTAGTTTTTGTCATTTTGTTGTGACTATTGTGGTTGTTATTGTTTTTATTAACCATTTTTACTCAAAACTTGACACCGTACACTTGCAATAGGATTTTCCATAACAAGTTTTTGGTGCCATTGTCGGGGATCTTACCAGTGCCACAACTGCAAACAAAGAGAGGAGTCCGGGATTACTTTCAACTGACCACAAATTAGAACTATTTCGGTACTGCACGCCAACCGATCAATGCAAACAACTTTGAGCTAAAACCTACACACATTAGCATGGTGCAATAGAATCTGTTTGGGGGAAGAGCATTAGATGATCTTAATGTTCACTTGGCCATGTTCTTGGAGATTTGTGGCACAATCATGATGAATGAGATATCAGATGGAGCTATCAGACTTCGTTTATTCCCATTTCCTCTTCTAGACAAGGCAAGATTGTGGCTACAATCTTTTATACTAGGAAGCATCGTTAACTGGAACGGTCTTACTCAAAAATTCCTTCTAAATTTCTTCCCACTGGGTAAGACCCTTCTATTGAAAATTAAGATAGCCCAATTCAGATAAATGGACTTTGAACCATTGTACAAGGCATGGGAGCGATTCAAAGATATTTTGCCAACAACACGATTATGAGGATAGTCAACAAGTTGAGTACTTTTACAATGAGTTGAATGGTCAGACGAGGACAATGATCGATGCAGAAGCTGGTGGTACTTTGATGTCTAAGATCGCAAGTAAGGCACATATGCTACTTGAGGAGATGGCAACCAATAACTATCAATGATCTTCCAAAATATTATCCGTTAAGAAGGCAGTTGGGTTTGTTGAGCTAGATCATTTGACTACTCTTGTTGCACAAGTCTTTGTCTTATCCATTAAGTTTGTCGCAAGGACTACCAATGGAATACCTCAAGGAGTGGATACTACTGCACCTCCTTCTTTCAATGCACAAGAGGTCAGTGAGCAAGTTAATTTTGTGAACAAGTAGAACTTCAATTCTAGGACTTCACAATCTAGAAAACTTATCTTATAGGAACAACATAAATGTGCTTCAACCCTCTCCAGGCTATAATAATCCATCTAGCTCTAACAATCAAGGGGGTGAGAAAAAGACATCCTTGGAGAATGTGCTTAGCACTTCTATTGGTAAGACAAAAGCCAGAGTTAATCATGATGAGGCTTAGCTTGACTAATTTGAAAACTAGATTGGATAGTTGACATCAAGTGTAAGAGCCTAGATGACTAGTGTGAGGGGACAGATAAAGCATTTGGAGACCCAAATAGGGCAGTTGGCTATGCAAGTGAACATCCAACAACAAAAAGGGGATTTTCTGAGTGACACTTAAGTCAATCCTAGAGAGCATTGCAAGGGGATAAACTTAGGAGTGGAACTGAGTGTAGAAGTCCACTATTGATAGGCTAAATCATTTGCTTATTTAGAGTTTCGAAGTGGAACCATCAAAAGAAAAGAAGATTCAACACGATGAGTAAACAAGGGCTAAGAAGCTTAAATATATTTCTAAACCTGAAATCCACTCTAATGCTAATGTTCCCCTTCTATTTCCTCAAAGATTCCAAAAGAAAAAAACTAGATGCTCAATTTGCTAATTTTTTGGAAATCTTTAAGAAAATTCTAACATCCCTTTTACATGTGCCTTGGAGAAAATGCTAAATTATGCAAAAAAAATTAAGGATGTGATGTCAAGAAAAAGAAAATTGGTGAACTTTGAGACAGTCAAACTTACAGAGGAATATAGTGCTATTATTCAGAAAAAGCTACCTTAAATGTTAAAAGATTCAGAGAGTTTTACTATTGCTTGCACCATAGGAGGTTCTTTCTTTGATAAAGCATTTTGTGATCTTGGAGCAAGCATTAATTTGATGCCACTTTATGTTTTTAGGAAATTAAGTCTTGGGGAAGTGAATCCATCAACTATCACCTTGCAGCTAGCAGATAGGTCGCTTACTTATCCAAGAGAAGCGATTAAAGGCATTTTGGTGAAGGTAGACGAGTTTATATTTCTAGCAGATATTGTGGTGCTTGACATGGAAGAAGATCAAGAGATTCCTCTGATCATTGGACGATCATTCCTTGTCACTGGTAGAGTGTTGATAGATGTGCAACATAGGGAGTTAATGAAGATAAAGTGATGTTCAATATCTACTGGGCTATGAGATTTCAAGAAGAACCCAACACTTACAGAAGGATAGATATTGAGGAGTAGTGCATGCATACCCACCTCATCAAACACATGTCTAAAGACCCCTTAGAAAGATGCCTTGTTCACTCCATAACAAAAGGTATTGATTATTTGGTTGATGAAGAGGATTTGGTACATTATGCATTTTCTCTTGACACATTTGAGGTTTAAACGAAGAATGAACATTCTTTGGAGAAGTTGGAAAATGCAGCTACTAAGGAGATAACAAAAGAATTACTGGAATTGAAGGAGCTTCTTGAACACCTCCGGTATGCATTTTTGGGTGAGAATGACACATATTCAGTAATAGTTTGTCTCTTTATCTTCTTCAGAATTGGAAAAATTGCTTCGTGTTTTGAGAGAACATAAATATGCTTTAGGATGTACTGTTTTGGATTGGAAAGGCATTAGTCCCTCCATTGTGATGCATAAGATTTTCATGAAGGCTTATACAAATCTTCAATTGAGCATCAAAGACGTCTCAATCCTACTATGAAGGAAGTTGTGAGTTGAAGTTCTAAAATGGCTAAAGACAGTTTTAATAGTTCTTGGGTTAGTCCAGTCCAATTTGTTCCAAAAATAGAGGGTTTAAACATAGTCAGGAATGAAAATAGTGAGCTTATTTCTACCAGGATAGTGACTGGTTGGCAAGTGTGTATTGATTATAGGAAACTGAATAAAGCTACTCGCAATGATCACTTTTTCTTCCCCTTTATTGACTAGATGTTAGATCGTCTAGCAGGGTACTAATATTGCTATTTTCTTGATGGATATTTGGGTATAATCGAATTGCTATTGCGATGTTCACTTGTCCAAATAGTACCTTCGTCATTCGCATGATACCCTTTGGGTTGTGTAATGCTCGTACCACTTTTTAGACATGTAAGATGACCATCTTCCATGATATGGTGGAAGAAATCATGGAGGTTTTCATGGATAATTTCTCTACTTTTGGCTCTTTCTTTTATCACTGTTTATATAATCTTTCTCTTATTTTGTAGAGTTGCGAGAAGACTAACTTAGTCTTCAACCAGGATAAATGTAATTTCATTGTGAAGGAGGGCATAGTCCTTGGTCATCGAGTATTATCTGTTGGATTGGAAGTAGATCATGCCAAAATAGTGGCCATTGAGAGGCTTCCACTACCAATCAATGTGAAGGCTATTTGAAGCTTTCTTAGATATGTAGAGTTCTACAGTAGATTTATTAAAAAAATTCAAAAATTGTTAAACATTTATGAAATCTCCTGAAAAAAGATGTACCTTTTAATTTTGACGATTCTTGTTTGCAAGCTTTTGAGTAGATAAAGAAGACACTCATCAACTCCTATCATGGCGGTACCCAACTGGACCAACTCTTTTGTTGGGTTCGTGCAGTCCTAGAAAATGTATGCATAGAGTAATTTAAAATATTTCAATGATGAAAACAAATATTACATCACATGTATTTAAAAATGAATCCCAGAACCCTTTTGCAATTACTCACTTATGCATTTTCTGATATTTATATCGACTAATGAAGATGCAAGCAATGATTCAAATTTTTTTCTTTCCACAAACATGAGAAGCTCATAAATTGATATATTTTCGACACTCTCAAAAGTACAAATTTGGATGTTTTATCTCATATTTGATGGAATTGTGCCTTATCTTGTGATATATGTTCTGTAAGTACAAAGTTGGAAGAAATGGGGTTGACATATGACAAATGCAAAAAAATTAAAAAAGAGGGGTCAGAGCCGTAACCCAGAAAATCCATGTCGTATCTCAATCTGATGAAAAGTGACAGTACGTTTCGAGCTACGACCTAACAATTCCATGTTGTGGCCCCAATGCAAAATTAGAAAATAGAAGGTTTTGAGTCGTGACCCCAAAATCTTGAGTAGTGGCTCTACTGTGCATAACAGAAAAATATTCTTCAGTGGGATTTTGATAACAAGGAGCAAAAAAAGGCTCAATTTGGCATCTTTCTTGTTTTTCACACCTTAAATATAATACATACATCAAACACACCATGCGACACTTTATTAGATACACTATATACAAACAATTACATCATACAAATGAGAGATACACATATGCTTAAATTATTTTCTTGAACAACACAAAAAATACACAGCATTCGATATATAATTCATCACCCATACACGTTCTACACCTAAATTCTCAAACATTTTTTCTCACCACCCAAAACACATATTTCTCCATACAACACATAAGAATACATACACCCATTACCAAGGAGCTTGGGATTTGATGATAAGAAGTAGAGGAGCTTTATTGGGCATTGAAGATTTTGAAGAAGAACTGAAGAATCACTTAGTGTAACCTTCTACTTTAATTTATTCTTTCATTTTATTTAGTTTGAGAAATATGTAACAATCATGATGTTGGGAAACACTTGGTGCTTGCTTAATTTGAATATGAACTAAATCACTTTTGTCAAGGCTTGGAAAGCTATTTCGATGGAGTTATGAGTTGATGTTTATGTTGTAATTAGAATGATGTTTTTATTATGATGAGAATATGCCATGTTTTTAATGCAACTTATGACTTGGCCAATTTCAAGTTGATTTTAATTATTGTAATTAAGACCGAGAGGTGAGGTTGTAATAATGGATTGAGTAGTATATGCTATGGACCGACCTCTATAGAGATATTTGCAAAGAGAGTAGAATAGAAAGTGAATTTCTATTTTAAATTTTGTAAATGGAGAACGTTTGAAGAATAAAAGCCCATGCTTGTATGGGTTATTGAATGAAAATATAATTGAATAAAAGATTCAAGGCCTGTGAATGTATGGGTGCAAAATGAGATGTAATAGAATAGTTCTATATATTTCTACCATTAGATTGACTTTGACCTATTTTTTGGCTTAAATGGGTCGCACAAGTTGGCCACGATCATCTATCACTTTTTGCATAGGATGCATGTTAGATATTATTTAATGTTCTTACTTTCACAAATATGATGATGAGCATTAAATAACCCACCTAGTAATTTAATTGAGGAGGTCTTAGATAAACAACAAACCCCACTTAATTTATGAAATTAAGTAAAGAATTTTCTATAATTCGATTTCAAACAAAAATGAACAAATTAGATAAGACCTATTGTTCCATGCCTACTATCAAAGAAAGATACATAACGACGCTACCGCACTTGATCACTGGCTTTGATCTCTACCAAGCATAGAGATGCTCATGGAATGGAATCATCACTATGTTGTCCATGAGTCGTGGGACATTTTGATGCTTCATCTACATGAATGTTTGATGGGTGTTGTTTGACACTTAGTACCATACGTGCTCATAAAATTGGGGTATATGAGAAGAGGTGAGGCAAAAACAAACTTGAGGGTTGTATGGTGATATAATCATCAAAGAGTTGACCACCAATAAAAATATTTCATGGGCTCATAAAATTAGGGTGTGATATTTCCATTGGACCTCAAGCCCACTAGTAAATTTAATTTCCTAAAACTTCCATTTGGGGTGATGGAGTTCAAATAAAATAGTGGGAGACATTTAGTTAAAGACCTTATATTAAATAAATATGATTTTCTCATATTTTACTCATTTTCTGCTTCTTGTATATTTTTTGTAGATTTTTCTACTAAAAATAACAAATAATCCACTAGCAACAATTCTTGAGCAAAACAAATTAACTGGACCAAACTTTGTCGATTAGCTAAGAAATCTTAGGATAATTCTTAAATTTGGGAAGAGGGCATACATCATTGATACCGCGCCTCATTCGGTTCTACTAGAGGATATTACTTCAGAGGCTTAGGCAGATTACCTACATCATGTTGATGATAATCTACAGGCTCGATGCTACATATTGGCATCGATGTCAAATGAGCTGCAGAGGCAGAACAAGGATCAAGATATTGCTTATAGGATCCTCCTTCACCTACAAAAGTTGTATGGTGAACGTACTAGGCAGATGAGATATTAGATATCGAAGGATATTTTCAAATATCGTATGACTGAGGGCTCTTCAGTCCATGACCATAGATTGAAGATGATAGCCCTCATTGAAAGGTTGACATCCCTTGGAGTCGTTATGGAGAACAAACTTTATACAGACCTTCTGCTGCAATATCTACCTTCCTCATTTGACACCTTTGTTGTCAACTTTAACATGCACAACATGGAGACTAGTCTCCCTGAGCTTGTAAACATGTTGAAGACAGCTGAGTCCACTGTGAAAAAGGACAAGCCAATTATGCTTGTTGGATCCTCGTCTGGATCAAAGGTTGCAAAGCCCAAGAGAGGACAAAAGAAAGGAAAGGGTTCCTGCAAACCCAACAAGCTAAGGCAAAGGGTGGTGTCAACAAGGTTTCGTCTCAAGTTAATGACAAGTGCCATTATTGTGGCAAACCAGGGCAATGGAAGAGGAACTACAAGGAGTATCTTGCAAACCTGAAGAGTTCAGGTATATATTTTGTTGAAGTTAACTTGTCTGTTAATGATGCTTCTTAGGTATTGGATACCGGTTGTGGATCACATATTTGCAATGATTTGTAAATAATGACAATAAATAGAAAGTTAAATAGAGGAGAAATAGTCCTAAGGATGAGAAATGGAGTAAGAGTTGCAACATTGGCTATAGGTACCATTAAGCTAGCTTTTGAGAATGACTCTGTAATAGTTTTGAACAATTATCTTTTCATTTCAGATATTATTAAGAACATTATCTCTATTTTGGTTTTAGATAGGGAAGGTTTTAGATTTACCATTGAGAATGAAAATTGTTCCATTTTCAAACATTCTAATTTTATCTATTCTGGTTCTTTAATAAATTATTTCTATATTGTTAAAACCCATTCTCACAATTCAACAAAATAAAAGAAAATTAGATAATCATAGTTCCATGAGCCTATATGGAATGTAAGATTAAGGCATATATCTAAGAAGAGGATTAACAAGTTGGCATAATTGTTTGACTAAAAGGACGGGCAAGAATTGCCAACATGTGAGTCCTGCCTTAAGGAAAGATGACCGAATCTCCATTTGTTGGACAAGTGGAGCGAGCCAAACATATATTGGATTTGATCCATATAGATAAATGTGGGCCACTAAGTGTTAGTGCCCGAGGGAACTATAACTACTTCTTAACTTTTACCGATGACTTCTCTAGGTATGGTTATGTGTACCTTTTATGGTTCAAGTCTGAAGTCTTTGAAAAATTCAAAAAATTCAGAAACCAAGTAGAGAAACAAATTGGCTTAAGTATAAAGACTCTTCGATCTAATCGATGTGGTAAATACTTAAGCATAGATTTTTTAGATTATCTAAAAGAGAATGGAATTCTCTCACATTGGACCTCTCTTGCTACTCCACAACTTAATGGAGTTGCGGAGCGCAAGAATCGAACCTTGTTGGACATGGTTCGATCTATGATGGATGCCATCTAAAGCTGTGCCTAAAAAACCATATGAAATATGGTGTGGTAAGACACTTTTCTATAAATACCTTAGGCTATGGGGGTGTGCTGCCTATGTGAAGTAGCAAGTGGGAGATAAGTTAGATATGAGATCCATCTTATGCAAAGTTGTGGGGTTTCCAAAAGAGTTTATTGGATACTATTTGTATGATGCCTTAAAATAAAAAAAGTATTTGTTTAGAGGAATGGCACCTTCCTTGAAGAAGAATTTTTAGGGTTGGGTGTCGTTCCATCCATTGTTGGTCCAGTAATAATTTACTGTGATAACAACAAGCAAAGGAGTTAATTTCTCATCAAAGATCTAAGCACATAATGAGACGATATCATTTGATCAGAGAGATCATTGGTAGAGGTGACCTCGTTGTGGATCAAGTTGTTTCAGTAGAAAATATAGTAGACCCACTAACTAAGCCCTTTGCACAGAAGGTATTTGATAGATATCTTGAGAAGATAGGCCTTATATACATATAATTAGGACTAAGGCAAGTGAGAGAATATTAGAGTATGATGACCAGCACCCCAATTAGATTGGGTGTATTATAATCCTTTCTTTTGTCAAATGATTTTATTGGAAATCATATTAATATAAAAGGCACTTTCTTTATCATATGTCTTGCATTTTCTTTCTGCACATTAGATAAAGCCCTTAGACCAAATATAGTTGCGGGGCATGGTCGTGTATATGATGGTGATCATAAACATGCCTCTATGGTTTTGGTCTTAAATAAGTTTCGAGTTGAAAGCTTTTTGAGATAGGACATCAAATAGCTCAATAGACTTGCGCATATGATGCATGCTCGCATGAGGAGAATATCTCATTCCATAGGCATTAGCGTAGTGTTGCAAGTGCATGTATGCGGGTGCTTGTTAGAAAATAAGTACACTGAATTAGCTTGCCATAAATTCTTAATTGTAAAAATCATTTATCGAATTAAGAATCTCTATGTTACGATAGTGCGCGACTAGTTCTTTGACTTGAGGTACTATAGTAATCTTGTATATGTCATGTCTTACTTTGATGTATTCTCTGATTGCGTGACAATCACAAAGGGATTGCGTTGAGTATTGCATCTATACGTATGGAGGTTAATAAGTAACCAACGAAGGATCCGTCACTTGTCCAGTAGAACAAGTGAATATCCTATGTTTTTATTATTCATAGCTCTGAAATCCTTGGCTAATGTATGATGAATGTCAGAAAAGGGTTTTTGATGATTCGTCTAGAGTCACTCGAACTTGAAATGGAATTATAGTTATTGAGTCAGTTAGGGCTTCTACTTTTATTCATACCCTAGACTCAATCGGTAGATTAGTTGACGGAAGGTCCTTACGTGCATGGCATTCATAATTGTAATAGGATCACTTAATATTTCACCTAAGACTAGTTTTCCATAACTTGCTAGGTGTTTTTATGAATAGTGAGGTTCTTGGTTTAAAAGAGTTAATTCCAAGTTGATTAATTAATTAGAATAATTATTATTCATAAGTTGCAAATGTTGCAAGCCCACTACTAGCTTAGTAGTGAACCTAAAGGGTCACGCATAATTTGGAATGAATAATCTCTATAAAATTATTCGAAAGAGTTGGATATAATTAATTAATTAAGGATTAAATTAATTCACATTAGTTGAGTTAATTATCTAGTTAAATAATAGAATTATTTAATTGGACCCAATAAGATTGTGAATCCAATTTGGAGTGAATTATTTAATTGATTGTATCAATTAAATGAACTTGGGCTAATTAATTCATTAGATTAATTAATATGCTTTCTAAAGTTCAAGCCCCAATTTAAATAGGCTCATTAATAGAAACTCATTTGGAACATTAGAAGAATTAAATTAAATAGGAAAAATGGTTTTTCTTATTTGATATAACTTATAAAGATTGAATTTATGGGATAAGTTCATTGTATCTAGAGGAGAGAGAGAGAGGCCGAAAATTGATGGCTAATTAGAAGCCATATTTTCAGCCATAAAGATAGAATGAACATAGAATTTTGGATTGAGGTGTTTTGGTTTATTAGGAAAGTTAGACTTTCCAAACATCTAAATTAACATATGGGGCTAATATTAGGTTTGACCCAATTTTTGTAGCCACTATATAAAATAAAATTGAAGACAAAAATCATGTTTTTTTTACTACTCCAAAAATCGACCACAAGCAAGAAAGACACAAAAACATTTTCTTCTTCTCTCTTCTCCATCTCCATGTTCTTCAAAATATCCTAGTGTATTGTTCTTCTTCCACTAGTTAGATTAAGAAAAATACCAAAAAATATCTAATCTTTGATTCCACCGGTGGGATTAAAGATTAGTGTTCACTCCCCTTTTAGGCTTGAAAAAAAAGCATAGAACATTAGCAAGTTCTTTGCTTTTGGTTATTCTAGTCCAAGGTGAGGACTTCTTTAGAGGGAGGACACGTGGATTCCTTGGTGAGAGATTTGCTACAATCCGGCAATTGATTGTCTCAAGCCTTGCACTGAATAGGAGATTCAAAAAAGGGTAATGAATTATATCGTCATTAAATTTATATTCTATTTATTGAACTGTTAATAATGCCGATCGTTAGAATCTCTTTGAAATCAGGGGTAATTCAATAAATGTTATTGCATTTTTTATTTTAAAATTTTTGTGTATTTGAGCTTTATGTGAAAAATTGAGCCAATTTTTTTTATTTTTGTTGAAGTTTTGTGTGCGAATTACACATGTTGTGTGATAAGAGTCCAAGAGCAAGCATGCTTTGTTGACAAACTTAATGAGTTCATATTTTGTGATTGAATGAATAACTTGATTATCGGATTGCCTATGATGATACCTAATTGATACTGTGTAGAGTGTAGAGGAAAGAAATATTGTTAGTCTTGTGACATGATGATTCTTGTGTGTACTTGATCTTTATCATGAATGATGAATTTTTATAGAGCATGTTGTGTCAGAATCTTGTGAATTGTGTGCTTTTTGGTGTTGGATTTTGCTTCCAATAAGTCTTTATTAGTCATTTTATGGTGTTCTAGAACTTTATTCATTACCCTTTGAGGCGAAATTCTAGATAACTAGCAAACTTGGAAATGATTTGGGCCATTTTTGATTCGTTTAAACCTTTCAAGCCTACCATGAGTACATATCTATCACTAGTCACCTCATTGTGCCTTATTGAAAAGAATGTCATATGCAAAGTATATGAATTACCATCATTCAACTTCGTTTCATATAAGCTTATTACATCCACCTTGTGCAACCCAAAAAATCATGACTTGTCCCTAAGACATACTATGTCCATGCATTGTAGTTGCAAATGAATTTTTACTTACCTTTAGCCTTGTAGGTGGCTTACTCTAGGTGTTAAATCATTTCTCCTCAACTTTGGATGGAAAACAACCTGTAATATTGTCCAACATTAAACTCCATCCCTAAATTAGCAAGTTCAATACACCCAATCTCAAACTAAGACCTTGGACATCAAGGTTAACTAGGTAACAATCAAACCTTTCAAGTTACAAACTAATACCTAAAATATCCATAATTATTTTTATTTCTCATCTTAAATGAATGTTAACATCATAATAATGATGTATTATAACCCAAGACATAGGCAAAACAAGTTCCCACTCATTAGAACTCAATAACAACATAAACATGGTAAAATATCAAAGTGGACAGATTCAAGTTTTTCCTTATTTGCTTGCTGTCCAACTGTGTTTCAAGATGTTTTTCACACCCTTAAGTACATTAAATCACTCCCAAATTTTTATCACACTTAGATAAAATATAATCAAAGGTAATAATGTTATAACCCTATCAAAAATAATGGATTTACCTCCACAAAATTAGCCCACATCACAAAACACCAAATCTGAAAATCTTATAGTGACAGTTTTAAGTCTCTCTTCAATTATTATTCCATATTTCAACTTCTAACCTTTCCAAACTTATATCCATAACCTAGACTCATATATAAACACATCCATGGTGAAAATATAGGTTTTGCTGAAGGTATTACTCATTTTTGTAAAGTTTAAAATATCAAAATCAGCAACTACACAGTTTATGCCTTTAGTGACTCATACTAAGACTTTGCAACAAAAAATCCGTGTTTTGTGAATAATACAATCACCAGTGACACCCTAACATGATTAGAAAGAAGAATATAATCTTTAGAAATCATAAAACCTTCAAATAATATCTAAATTAATGTCAAAACCGTGAGTGAACCTCACCTATGCACAAATTCAGCTTTAACTTGGCAGTTACAACTTCACTTTGCTTCCTTTCAATTGAAATCACCTAGGAACAACCTGGAGGGCTTAAGGTAGGTGTTTGGAAGGTGAAATGACTCAGAAATGGTTATGAGTCGTGAGTTAGTGCTTAAGAGTGAAGAAAAGCTTGAGGTGGTAGCATGAGGTGCTTAAGCTTAGGTGGCAAGAGCTTGAGGTGGCTACTGATGGTAAAAATCATATTTTTTGCCCACATTAAAAGCCTAAATCACATGTTTTAAGATGTACATTTATCTACTTACAACCTATTTTAATCACCACATGATTCTATAAATACTTCCAACCCTATTTCCTAACCATTCATTCGATTTTGAACCCGATTGACACTCGATTCATACATGGTTGTCAAAATTGTACTTTGATAATCTCACATGCATATGAAGCTTGTAGTATCACATTTCAATCATGACATGTCATGTCTATTCCCAAGTATGAAATTAACCAGTTTATACTTTTGAAATACCTTGATTAAATCAAATCAAATCTTATAAGCTTACTAGTAACACTTTTAACACTTTCAAAACTATGACATAATCCAGGAACATTAAATATATTGATCAACCTAATTTTCCGTCTTATCTTAAGGTAAAATTGACTACTTAGTTTATGGAATATCACCAACCAACCCCATACAAGAGTTTTAGACATTTAATGATTAAATTGGATTATAGGATGAAATGAATTATTTCATGCTAATATCAATGCAATCAACATATGAATAACATATAATATATGAATCATATTGGCTAAGTGAGTAGTTTGAGGCTTAGATATTACATCCTCCCCTCCTTATAAAATTTTCACCCTTGAAACTTACTTACCGAAAGAGTTCTAGATACTTAGCTCTTATTTCATCTTCCCTTTCCCAAGTAGCTTCTCATGTTGACTGGTTTTGCCATGACTTTAACCAATGAAATTTTTTTATTTCTGAGTTGTTTTTCCTCTCATAGAAGAATCTTTACAGGTCTCTCCTCTTAGCTCAAATTTGCTTCCAGTTCTATTCACTATTCAAAATATGAAATGGATTTGCAATATATTTCCTCAATATAGATATATGAAATACGTTGTGCACTTGAGCTATTGATGCAGGGAGATCAAGTATGTAGGCAATATTTAGATGAATAGGCGAATCTTCTATATGTTTCATTATACTTGACTCCAAATTCTTAGCCAAGGTTAGATGGAAAATAAACGAGGGATTTTCTAATTATTTATCATCGAGTCAAGCTACTAAGAATTTTTTTTAGAAAAATTATATTATTATTATTTTTATTTTTGGAAATCTCAAAAATAATTTAAATAAGGATTACTAACTCCCCTTACAACAAGTGAATGTCAAAAGATATAAAGATAAAATCTGGTTACCAGTGCATAAATTGAAGTGGAATATGTCTGCCATAATTTCATCAAAGAGCATTCTAGAATCTGAAGTCTGAAACGGAAAGAGATAAAGCTTGTCCAGTCTCATAATCCCCTGAATAGGCTTATATCAATCATGATCAATCTTTACCGGCTTGACAAAAACAAGCTTAGTTAGCAAGCCAATCAACTACTTAAAAAAATGCAAAATCAATATGTCATCTCCAGTTTTCTGATTTGAACAAGGAAGCTCATATGAAGGAATTATTCATGGTTATGTAATCAAAATATTAGTAACAACATCATCACTGATGGTACATGACCCAAGCCCAACACAATAAAGCCCAATTATTAAGAACACAATTTAATTTGAACTATCCTTACGGGCTTGATGGGCTTGAGCCCATCAGGAGTTATTAAAAATGCTCCTTCATCCTTTAGAAAGAGGTAATTCATTCACATTGCGAGAATTCTAAACTCTTTGTATTCATACAATCATTCTCTCTCTAGTTCTAACTTGAGTGTCGGAGGGTTTTTGTTGGGACAATCCTGGCACCGTTAACGACTTGTGTGTGTTGCAGGTAAGAACACATCTAAGAGTCGAAGGCTCGCGAGGAGCTGATGTTTGGAGATATGGATCCATACCACATCATTTTAGCACCGTCTATAGGAACCACTGGCAAGACATTGAGGATGCAGACCAGAACTAGAGCGAGGGACCCCAATGCTCAAGACGTACCTCGTGAAAGAAGAGGCGACAATAACAGAGTAGACCAGTTGTGGGAACCACTTCTTCAGCATGATCCACCACCGCGTCAGGAGCAGCCAGCTCAACCAGCCATTCTACAAATAACCCAAGAGGTACTGAGGACAATGATCGAGGATGCATCAGCCCAAGCTGCAGCTTAAGCAATAGCTCAATTTGCTACTAACTAGTACATAGAGCAAGAACCACTTCAGTTATCTCACAGAAGCCAAGACTTCGCTCCGACTCTCGATAGAACTGAGCATAGGTGTGAATTGACGAGGTGCAGAGGGGCTAATACCCATGAGGATGTAAGTAGCCGAGCATCCCTCCCAGAGGACAACTCATAGTCATATCATAAAAGCCAAGACTTTGCTTCCGATAGGAGTGAGCAGAGGCATGAAGCGATGAGGTGTAGAGGGGCTGATACCCACAAGGACGTGAGTAGCCGGACATCCCTCGTAGAGGACAACTCGAAGTGACAAGGGGAGACTAAGACAACACCTACTATGCTATCAAACTTCCTGGCCGGATTACGAGTGCAGGTGGAGCATCATCTCCCGCTTTTTATAGCAACATCTAGGCGCAGCCCATTCTCCCCCACTATCTTAGCTGAGTTCCTACCAGCAAGGGTTAAGGTTGCCAACCTTACTGAGTATGACGGAATTAGTGACCCTCAAGAGCACATTAACAAGTTTTATGCTAAGTTGGACTTGTATAACTTAAGTGACGTCATTTTCTATAAAATCATTTGCACTACGCTTTCAAAGAGTACATTATCGTGGTTCAACCAACTACCTATTAGCAGCATAACTAGCCTTGAATAGCTGGTGCAGGGTTCTTGCACCAATTTTCTATCAATTGAAAGTACCCAGAGAGATTGAGAGCCTTTGATGGACTACGTCAGATGCTTCGTGGAGACTGTGCACAAAATTCCCCATGTCAACCATGAGTTGCTCGCGAGCATCATGTAGCAGAACCTTCATCATGGGAGGTTTAAGGAATCTATTACGGGGAAACCCCCCAATATACTAGAGGAACTCCTTACCAGAGCGAAGAAATACATTCGCATAGAAGAGACCACACTACAAGGAGTAAGAGTAAAGTGCAAACATAGAGATGTGGAAAATAAGAGCAAAAAACAAACTAAAGAGCAGAGGCATATCTCATTGTTCGTGACATATATTGCATACCGCAAGTGTACGGTGTCAAGTTTTAATACAATGGTGAGTTGAATATCGTATCCACAAGGATTGTAATCAAAAATTACAACAAGTATTGTAGTTCAAATAGTCTCAATTTTATTTAGAGAATCAAGTGATGATTAAACAAAGTAGAATAAGATAAAATTACAAAGATAAAACTACAGGTCTTAGAAGTAATAGAACAAACATTTTATGAATAAGAAATTCTAGAGGAATGACTCACCTAAGTATCACCTATGTTCTTCCTTCCAAAACATACTAATTCAAGTCAACAACACATGTAAGTTAAGAATTCCTAAGCTCATCAATTCCCTCTCTCGAGTATGAGTTCTAATATGAATTTCAATATCTCCATAAAAATTCAAGAGTAAAACTCTACAAAAGTTCAATGAATTCTTCTTCAAAACTTCAAAGGTTTCATAAGTTTTTGAACTCTATGATTCCTAGGTTATGTTATCTTTATGATTATGTATAATATTCCCTCTCTCGAGTATCGAATCTCATACATCAAACACTCTCAATTAATGGCCAAATAATCAAGATGCAATACTAAATAAGATAACACAAAAAAGATGAATAACTTGAAGTAATAATATTTGGAATTCAAAATATACGATCAAATAAGGTTACATCATCCTCTAGAAAGAAATGTTTAGTTCATCATGTATGAAAATAACATCAAGAAAAACATAAGAAAGAGCATGGAAATTGTTCACCAATTTGTGAAATGGAAGAAATGGTTGAAGCTCTCCTTGTCTCCAAAATGGCTCACTTTTCTCTCCAAGAATAGCTCTCTGCCCAGTAGCAAGCTCTCACTGTCCAACAGCCTTCTTCTATCCAAGAATAACTCCTCACATCCATCATACCTTTAGAAACTCTTTGGGGTCCTTAAAATCAGATGGTAGAAGCCCTAAAGAAGGCTAAAAACCCATTTTGCCCCTTTTATCCGTGTGGCAACCTGTAGGCGCTGACTGGATAGCCTGGCACAGCTAGACACTATCTTGAGTGTCTTCAGCCTTTTTAAACCCATTGTGGACCACATTATAACCTAAAATAGATTTTAATTATTGCTCTATGTCTTAGATTTCCACAGGAACTTGAATCAACTAATTATGACATCCGTGGAGATAGTTATGCCTAAAATACCAAGATATGTCATAGCCGAAAATTGCAGCCCAGTGCTGACTCTTGAACTCAGATTTTATTATTGATATCGATAGAATTGGATTTTGTGGTAAACATAGAAGTTATAGATATATCTCTTGTCTTTCTATTAGTTCAAGAATCAAGTCAAAATCAGTTTTTAGCAAAGAATTATGATTGAAATACAAAAACTATCATCAGTTACACCACAATTCAGATTGTTCAACATTTCAACCAAGTTTTTGGTTTCTTTCCATTTTCTTTCATTTTTGTCATTACCTACAAGATTTCAAACTAAATACATAAAAAGTTACAAAAATACTTGAAAACAAACCAAATGTTAATAAAAAGGCATATGAATTATTGGTTAAATCTAACTTATCAAATACCCCCAAACTTTACCTTTTACTCGTCCTCGAGGAAAAGTCAAAATCAAACAATCATAAGCTCATACTTTGGTCATGAATTACTAAACTTAATCAACCAAATCAAATGCCTCATCAAATTTTATTGCACATGAATATAAAGGTTAGTCACAAAGCTAGTCAAATCACACTACAAAACTTGTGCTTCATTAATTT